>PVJL010000346.1:0-299553 GCA_004026885.1 Lyroderma lyra | reverse complement strand
AGCCACTACACCATCAGGGAACTCCCTGCCTCATTTTTAAGACTGAGACACCAAAAAACTGATGAGATGTTAGGAAAGCATGGTTAGTGCATATCAATTGTGAAATTTTCTGTAGGATGATCTGTCTGGATATTTCATTGGGAAACTGATGTCAACATCTGTAGTTCTTTCCTCTTAGTCTAGTCATAGTTCTCACAGATACTTAGTCATTAGCCTGGATGGTAAAATGGTCCTATTTTTTTCCCACTTTCAAGGGAGTAGTCCAATATGGCACCCACTTCCAGAACCTACAGGAACAGAAGTCCCAGATTCCCAAGTTTAGTAATTTAAACTTATTGTAACTTGGAAGGATGACTGTGTTCATTTTTTTACTGCTGAAAGGACACTCGCATACCTTTTAAAAATCATGCCCAGTGACCTAGCGTCTGTATACACAAATAACTGTTGTCATTTGTTTCAATCCATTGCTCATTATGTATTTTGCCCATGGCTACAAAAGTTGGATCCTTCCATAGATGCTCATCTAGCCTTCTATCTGCAATTACTGTATAATTGAGTGTTATTAATTAGAGTATATGTCTGTTCTCCATATACATTCCATCCTAGTTTGGGAGGTTCTTATGTGTTCAATCTGATCACAACTGAAGCATGAGGAGACACCTCATGCCATAGGTTGTGCTGCTTCCCAATGGAGCGAACACCCTCATATACATCGAGGGCTGATTTTTTTTTTTTTTTTTTTTTTTTTTGACTTTTTGGTATGTGGGTAGTTCCCTGACTGGGAATCGAACCCAGGCCGCAGTGCTGACAGCGCCACCGCTGAAACCTTAAGCCACTACACCATCAGGGAACTCCGAGGGCTGATCTTGGACCAGCAGGAACCACCATGAAAAGAAACAGGAATCAGAGCAGCTACAACAGAAAAGGAGAATTCAATCAAAGACCTCTTCATGTGATTTTGGAACATCAAATCTGTGTTTATGATCATATTGAAAGTTTCCTGGGCCTCCCTTCTTCTCCTCTTCATGATTTGATTCCCAGAGAATAAGTTCATGATTTACCTACCATTTGGTTAAAAAGTTTTCCATTTTACTTCAATCTTTCTGGTGAATTGTGAAGTCATAAGTTCCTGTCTCAATTTACTCAGTGAATTTTCATCAAATTAGTCACCCACATTGTATAAAACCCAAAAAGTAGAGGGAAATATCATTTTAGATGCATATGTTTTATTATTATTTTTCTCAACTCATAATTCTTTTCTCTTTCTTTGCACCAATCCTTCACCTGTGCTTAATCAAAGCAGAGTTTAACTCTCTTTTTTTGTATTTTTCAGGTCCCTTCATAGGTGGCATCGCCAGATATATTTGGGGATTTTGACCATTTATTGGCAGGATTCTTACATATAGCTTATTATTTTTACTCATCCTTTGCCCTGCCACCATGGAAGTATGTGATAGAGGGCATTATCACAGGAGCAAATGACTTGTGATAGACTGTAGGCCTCCTGATGCATGTTCTTGAGCTAATGAACATCCTCAGATACAAAAGGAAGGGTTAGTTCCTTCATCCTCCCTTACCTGCTGCTTCGGATAGATGGGAATATTGGAAGAGCTGTTTTATATTTAGATTATGAACTATTCTTGAATTACACTAACTGTGAAATTGTGTTTCCAAATCAGATGCTAAGAATTCAGGAATAAAATGTTTCTGTACAGCTTTCTAAGTAAGCTCACTAAGAGTTGATTCCATAATGACTACCTTTATTTAATTAAGCATTTATTACTGAGAACATACTTTTGTTCTTGATGGACTGGGCAGCAGTGAAATATAATCAATCTTTCAGCAGTGGGTGCAGTATTACCTCCAGGCACAGCAGTAGGTAGGGAAAGGCTAACCTCTCAGGGCTGTTAACAGTAACGTGTTGGGTGTTAAATACCTTGGACCCTTGCCCTCCCTGCATGATCGCTCTGTTCAGGTGTCCACTTGCCTGCCGCCCTAATCTTGTGAGAACACCTGCAGCTTTTTTCCAAGGGGATTCCTTACCAGGGATTTGATGGTGTGCACACGAGAAACCAAGACCTTAATTTCGTCAGATTACCTGCCAATTTGATCAAGCAGCCAAGCCAGTGGTCTAAAGATGAATCACAATCTAGGGATTTTAATACCTGAGAGAATGTCGTGTTTTATGTCTAGAGCTCAGGTTCATATCGTGGGTACTGCCTTTAATTTTCCCACTGGAATGAGACCTCCTCCTCCTATTCCATTCTCCACTGGAACTAGATAGAGCCCCCACCCTGAGATGACTGCCACACATGGAAGATTTATTTACTTATTTATTTTTGGTTGTTTTCCTGAGCGGGGATCGAACCCAGGCCGTGGCGATGAGAGCGCCCAAGCCTCGCCACTAGGCCACACCATGGAAGATTTAGAAGTGAGGGTGGCAGAGCCCTCCGCACGCCTCGCAGCGGCTCTGAATAAGACCACACTTCTCGGCAATGATGCTGGATGTCTGCAGGGGGCGCCCTTGCCCAAGACTGGCCTTCGTAGCGCCAGCCAGAGGGACGGACATTTGTGGGGCTGGGTTTTCCTAGCCCTGGGGTTCCTTTTCTGTAACGATGGAGCTTGCATTCGTTGGAACACCACCGATTCTCAACTCGTAAATCTTTGCACAGTTTGAGTCGCAGAAGTACTTGATGTCCCTTTGTTAGTTTGGATTCAGGAAGGGGCAGGTAACTGACATTTAAAGGGAGTATGGTGTTTGCTATCCTCAGTACTGGAAACCTGAGGCCAATTCCTGCCCTTCACTCAGGAATCCCAAACAGGCTCTAGCCTCCATCCGTCAAGGAGACACCTATTCTGATCTGTGATATGGACCCAGAGAAAGGGCGGTCTGTGCAGCTGTCTGTAAGGTGTCAGAGGCAGTGTGCCTGCGGTTCAGACCCTTCTGGTACAAATTCTGGTGCAATGCCCAGGTGGGGGATTGCTGTCTCCAGAGCCTGATATGTCCATTAATATCTGTGCCTGTGTTTTTTGCGCTTGAGGAACGAAAGCCTCGGCCTGGTCCAGCGTGAATCTGCTAGGTGCCTGAAATAACGCCAAAGTGTCTCTTGAAGGACCCCCGAATTTTCTCCTGGTTGATAACACTTTCCTTCTCAGTCAGAAAAATCAAGGGAGGACAGAGCTTTTGGCAGTTGTTTCTGAATCACCTCTAATTAATATGTGGCAATTGAATCAAGTAACTTCAATGTCTGAATTAGGCCGCCTGTTGAAATCCTGCCTTATCAGATTATGGCACATTGCTGAATTGGTATTTCATTATGCGGGACCAAGGGAGCTGCTGGTCTTGCCAAAGGAAGGCTCACTGTAAGTAGGTTGTCAGATTTAGCAAATATAAATACCCAATTAAATTTGAATTTCGGAGAAACAACAATTTTTTCCCCCTTTTGTATAAGAATGTCCCAAATCTTGCATGGGATGTGCTTAAACTAACGATCAATTTGTTCTTTCTCTGAAATTCAAACTAAGCGGGTGCCCTGCATGTTATCTGGCAACCCTAACTGTACAGAAAGTTCAAACAATCTGAAAGACTTTAGGCTTTCAATCTCACTGTGCAGAGTTTGGGTGGGTTATGTCTTTCCATAAACTATTTATGAATATACATAAATATTTATCTGTGTGTCCAAATCCTTACTCTCCCAATTGCTAGCAGGGGCACCTTGGAAGGGTTACTAATTTCTCTCAACCTTAGTTTCTTTATCTGTAAAATGGGGACAATAATAGCATCTGCTTCATTGAATATTAATGGCAATTAAATGTCTGGCACATAGAAGGCACTGAATTGTTACTAATGTTATATATCATGTCTTACAAATTAAAATCGAGACATACTATATGAATTGTTCTGTACCTTGTTTTTTTTTACCTTATATATCTTGCTTATTATTTTTCACAGATTTCTAGAAATCTTTTAAACAAATTAATTAGTTTCTATTGATGGTCATTTAAGTTATTTCAACCCTTTTCTATCTAATTACTGCTTCAGTGAACATCTTGGTGGTGTAATGATTGTCCAAAAGTGCTTCTTCTGGGTGGTCTAGACAGTGAGACAGTCAGAACTGGGAGCTGCCCTCCACTTTCCTTCTCCCAGTGGGCAGGGCTGCAACTGACCTCATTGCCAGCAGAACTGGGGGTTCCCTCATCCAGGTGCTGGCAGCTAGCTGGCTTTCCCAAAAAACACAATAAACACAAAACATGGCAAAGGATCTGAAGCTTGGGTGCCTGGATGCAAAATTTAAGAGGGCACTCAAATGTCAGTAATCAAGAAAAATAATATTCAATGCAATATTTTTAAAAGTCAATATTAATGCAAACACATCTATGGTGGACAAAATGATCAAAATTTGAAATCAAGACTGGATCAGTAACAGCACCATGCTGAGTCTTATTGAATTACATATTCATTTTGATTTTCACATATCGCATTAAGGTATCATTTATCTTGATTACCAAGTTTTTGGAGCTCTCTTACATTTTACACCAGAGACAAGGACCTCATTTGCTTCACCCTATGTCTAAACTCTGTCCAAGTTTGTGCTTCATTGATAAAGTGGTTCTCACACTTGCCCTAAAAGAAAGGAGCCCCTCAGAGCATGGGAGTCCCTCCCATGAAACTCACTGCATATACAGTAGGCTGCCTGGTCCTAGCACACCTCTCCAGCGGCAACTGGTTCATGAGGATCACTAGCCTTCTCTCGCTGACCCTGGCCTTTCTTCGTTAAAATCTATTCTATAACCCACACCATGCAACTGGTGGAGTTTATGTTGAATCCTGTTATATAGCAGGAGTTCTTTTCACTGTTCTTTCTAGAACTCTGGTTATTTGGGTATCAGACTTTTTGTTATTTATTTATTTATTTATTTATTTATTTATTTATATTTTAAAATTCATTTTATTGGACTTTTTGGACCAGGTTTCTCTCTCTCCTACTTTCCCTCTCCTTGTACTCTATACTCTGGGGGATTTTCTCCACATCATCTTCCAAACCTTCTGTAGATTAAAAACAAATCTCTAATGTTATTCCTTTAAATCCCAAAAGCTCTCTCTCTCTCACTCTCTTTTTCCTGAATATTTTTTTCTTTACAGGATTCTGTCCATATTTTATGGATGCAATATTACAATAATTCTTCATTTTTCTAAGGCTATTGATGGTTTTTGTTTTGTTTGTGTTTCTTCTCTTTGCACAGCTACATAAACCATTTATTTCCTTTTTACGCATTTTGGTTTCTATGCTTCATGTTAGAAGTTACCTTGAGATGCCTGGTGATAATTTAGTCATTTTCTATTTAAGCTGAATGGAAGTTTTGACCATGTAGGGAAGGATTTTGCAGGGTATTCTGGCCGGATGGTATCGTTGGGGGAACACTTAGTGTCTGTATCTTTATGTCTTTCCTTCTGAGCTGGTCAGATTGCCCAGATAAGTTTTTTTCAGTCTCCTCCTGGAAGGGTGAAAGTCAGGCTGCCATCTTCTAGGAGAGGAGATGTAAGAGGGCAGAAGTTTCAGCATCTAATATTTATAAATGTTTGCATCTGCTACCTCTGCCCTCAAGTGTGCCTCGTGTCCTTCAGACCAGAGTAAACGTTCACTGAGGTGGGACAGGGGGTGGGAAGAATATTTAGGGCTCCAACTGCTTCTTAAACAGTATATCGATCAGTTCTCTTAGTTTTATCCCTCCTTCAGTTCAAAAGGTCACTTGTGCCACCAATTCCTGGCCTCTGAGGGATTCTGTAGTACGGGCCTGGGCAGACGTTTTCAGGGCAGGGGCTTCTGCTCCAAGTGTCATGGTCCATTATTCAGGTGGTCACCCCCAAATTGCTTGGAGGTTCATCAGTAGACGGTGACCGACATCTTGCCCAGCCCTGCTGTAGGATAAGTGTGTTTGATTTGTAGCTTTCCCACTGCCACCTTGGAATTCTGCTTTCTCAGGTCTGAGTCATTTACTACTTACAGGACAGCTGTTCATGTTTGTATATTTATTTTGCATGTTTCTTACTCTTAAGTTTTCAAAGTACTTGTATACACTCATAGTATCTGCAAATAATGAAAATGTTCTTTCCTTTACTAGTCTTTGTGCTTCCAATTTCTTCCCTTTTTTTTTTTTTTTCTCTCGGAAATTTTATTGGTCCTGGCGACAAGGTGGCAGGCAGCTCCTGCCGCCTGCTGAGGGTGCCACAAGCCCTTACGGCTTCCCGTTGCCTTTGATGGGGCGGTTCACGTGGTCGGGGGAGGCCAGGAAGGCCTTGAGCTTGGGCGGGGCGCTCAGGTGAGCGAGGTAGGCTGAGAGCAGCGGGAAGGCGTCCAGGCAGCCGGGGGCCCAGGACCTGGAGATTCAGGAGCAAGCCCAGCAGGTTGGAGTCCGCGAAGGGGATCTGGTCGCCCGCAATGAAGGCCTGGCTCCCCTGCTTTGGGGACAGCAGGGTCTCAAAAGTCTTCAGGCGCGCGGGCAGCTCCTTCACATAGTGCCCCTTGGCTGCCTCGTAGTCGGTGTGGATGAGGGTGCCGTATTTACAGCGGAGGTCCTCCACACCGTCATTCCCCACGTCTATCGGGGTCGCTCCCCGCGGGTCCTTCCCATACAGCCCGAGGGAGCGGCCCAGCTGGCGCAGGATGGCATTGCACTGGTACAGGGCGACGTCTCCATCCTGGAACTTGGGGAGCTGCCCGTACAGACAGCAGGCCTTGAGAGAGCCCTCCAGCCAGGTCCCCTTGGTCACCACCAGCTCTGGCCCTGGTCCGCCGGCAGCATGCGCGTGGCCGCGCGGCGCCCCCGAGCAGGGAAGTAGACGGAGCAGGGCGCCCCCGTGCGGGGCCGACAAGAGCGGCGGCGGCGCGCGCCCCTCCGGTTCGGTGGTTGCTTTGTCTCACAGCCTCCGTACAGCGCGGTAGTGAGCATGTGGGCGTCTTCGTCCTTTTCGTAGATTTACTGGGTGTCCTTCAGTATTTCACCACTGAGCATGATGCTGCTTTGGGGTGTGACTGCATGCATTTATTTTTTTATATAATTTTAAAAATTAATTTCAGGTGTACAAAAGGACATAATAATTAGACATTATTGCACATTGATAACCCCAACAAGCCTACTACCCATCTGACAACATACATCGCTGCTACAATACCATATTCCCTATGCTATCCTCTATATTCTGTGACTATGTATATTTTAAAATTATAGTTGACATTCAATATTATTTTATATTATTTTCAGGTGTACAGCATATATATAGTTTATGAAGTGCTTCCCCCCACGCCGATAAGTCTAGTGCCCTCCTGACACCATACATCATTTTTACAACATTATTGACTATTTTCCCCATGTAGTATTTTGCATACGTCTATTATATTAAGGAAATATCCTTCCGGCTTTATTAAAAGATTTTAATCGGAAGTTAATGTTGAGTCTTTCTAATTTTTAAAATCTGTATTCATGAGTGAAATTTGTAGTTTTCCTTCAGCTGATATATTTTTCAGGTTTTGGTGTCAATATAATACTGGCTTTGCAAAAAAGTCAGGAAGCTTGCTTTCTCTCTTACACTTTTGCATAGTTTAACAACATTGGAACTGCCTGGTGAGTGCATTTTAAAAGTTATAGTGTCCAGTACTTGGGCAGATTGAGCTTCCACCATCCTTCAAATCAAATCACAGTTTGCAGGTTGCTGCCTGCCTCTCAGACACAGACTGTAAATCAGCGGTTCTCAACCTATGTGGGTCGTAACCTCTTTGGGGGTCGAATGACCCTTTCACAGGGGTCGCCTAAGACCATCGGAAAACACATATCAGATATTTACATTATGATTCATAACAGTAGCAAAATGACAGTTATGAAGTAGCAATGAAAATAACTTTATGGGGGTCACCACAACATGAGGAACTGTATTAAAGGGCCACGGCCTTAAGAAGGTTGAGAACCACTGCAGTGTAAGCTGTAGTCTCAGCAGGCACAGGGGTAATATTGAATGAAAGCTGTAAAACTTACTTTCTGGAAGCTTCAGGGAGCCGGAAAAGGAGGAGAAGGAAAGGGAAAAGGAGGAGGAGGAAGTTAATTGTATTGTTTGGACAAGAATTTAGTTCAACAAACCATGTTTCTCTTCAGCAGGCCTGAAAAACTAGGACAAAGTAGAAGGAATTTCTACTACTCCTCTCTCCACTGTCCCCACTTGGCCCCACAATCCTGTGGTCACCCTAGTCACCTGTGTAGAGGCTTCCCCAGAGGAAATATGTGAGACCTTCTCTGTACTACAGGGACACGGTCTGGGGTTGTCACTTGCTGACAAACAGCAAAGACCTGTGTTGGTATAGTGACTTGCTGATCCCTTTCTCTGGTGAAAGATGGTGTTTGAAAGATTCATTATACCAGCTTTGATTTGGCTTGTCTAATTTAAGATCTAATGGCTTTTCTAAGAATATCACCTGGAGAAATGCTGAGGTGGAAGGTTCTAGAAAGAGTTTAGTATGTTATAAACAGGGAGTTCCACTGTGTTTGCAAATGGAAGTTGCTGCTTCCAGAGGCTTGATTTCACCATCAGTTGCTGAACACAAGGTGACTGAGTGGCTCTTTCAATTTTCCAAGTCTACTACTCTATGAAATGGAGATTTTGCAGATGTCTTAGTATTTTTAAGTGGGGCTTTGAACTTTCATCATCTCTACAGTCCCTTTTAACTGTTACAATTGATGAGCTAGTTGATGTCAATATATTAATAGCTCAAGTGACCAAGATCATAGACTCTGGATTCAGACAGATGTAATATGAATCCCATTTCTGCTCTAATTAGCTGTATGACATGGTCAAACTAATGAGCTCCTCTGAGCATCAGCTTATCTGTAAAGTGGAGACAGTCATAGTATCCATGTCATAAGGCTGATGTGCAAATGAAATGAGATATCGGGCATAAGGCTTCTGACATGGCGTCTGGCCCCCATTAAGGATTTAATACATATTAACTGTTGTTATTGTTGATAATATCATTCTATAAGCCTTCTCAGGCTGATGCTTATGTCACGGAATTGAACATTTGGAAAGATACAGGTAAAACCCAGGCCTATCTGGGAGTTAGATGGTAGCTGAGGACTTGGATAAACTCATCAGCCCAATGGTCAACAGCAAGACGTTGACCCCTGACTTTCTAGTTCTTGCTTCTGCCTCTGTTGTTTTAAGGGAAAATGGTGGAGACTTTTTGGATGCCTAAGTTCTGTCCTCTGAAAGTGGACCCGAGTCTTTATTCTGGTTCTAGATGAAGAGACTGGACTCCAGGTTGGCAAACCTGGTTGCTAATTCTGATTGGTCATCAACAGAGCAAAGGGCGCCCTGGGGAGTCACCTGCACCTTGCACCATCTGAGCTTTCTCTGGTCATTACCTTGCCCCCTCAGTACCTTCTGGACACCACTGTGCAGCTCAGCTTCCCTTCCCTCTGACTCCAGACACCAGTTGGGTCCTCTTTCTGATTGGTCAGTCCAAGTTCCCAGGAATAGCCTGGACTGGCTACCAATGAAGAATTTTGTTCCCTTCTCCCCCCGAGTCTACCCTCTCTGCAATGTTTTCCCTCTCTCTTTTTTCACCCGGGATCCCCAGTCTCCACCTTCTGTAGTTACTGTGTTTCCATTCTTCTTGCCATTAAAATCAGATTTTATATCTTTTATTCACAAAGCTTAATAAATGAATCAAATGACCCAGTGTGTGCGTTGGGCTCTTTTGCTTGTAATAGTCTTCCTCAGTTTACCTCAAATAATTCCTTCCCCCAGTGGGATTATGGCATACACAATTATTGTAAAGAGTCTACATGATAAATGTGGGAATCAGGGCTCTGCAGGCACCTGGAGTGGCTTCCCAGCTGGGCTTCATTGGAACTAGGACACAGCTCAGAAACCAGGAAGGGGCCCAGGACTCAGAGCTCTAAGGGTAGTGACTTGCCCCTACCTGGGCAGGACATGGCCCACTCCTTGGCGTGACAGTGACACAGCTCTCTTCTGCCTCTGCTTCTTCACAGTTCTGTTGCTGCCAGCCCACTTCTCAGTCTTCTTTTCTCTTCCTCATGGCTTCCACTCTCTCCAAGCTTCTGCTTATCAAGAATTCTGGACCGCTATGGCATCTACTGCCTCCTGTCTGATAAGCAGGCACTTTTATAGCAGAACTCCTGGAAGACTGCTGGCTGGGCCATTCCTGGTTGACCTTGCATTGGTTTCCCACCTTTGGTCCATTCACCTGTATCCATGGAAGACACGTGGCTCTCTCTGTCTGAGGTCTTCCTCCTCAGCAGAAAGATAGGGCAGGGCCATGGGTGTGCCTAGAACTCTGAGCTTGGCTTTATCCAGAAAATACTGTTATCCTTCCCACAAGCATAAACAGCTTAAATTGGAATTTCAGTGATTCCCCAAACAGGTGAATAATAGAATCCCATGGGAAAATTTTTTACAAATGCAGACTTCTAGGAGCCAGTTACTATAAAATGGGGACAGTAATAACACCTCATGAGGTTAATGTGATCTAGTCTCCTTTTTTCCAGAATATTTTTGCTATTTGTTATGCAAAACAGTTGGAGATCTAATGCCTTCTGAATAGGAACTTGTTAAATCAGTGTTTCTCAAGGTCTGCAAAGAGGAGAGAAGGATAATATATCAGAATTGCTTAGGGAGCCCCACCCCTGATCTATGCCACCAGAATGGAGGCAGCAGCTGAATTTCCTAGATGATATGATATACCAGCTGCAATCCCCCACCCTAAAGCACAGCACTATGTGACCTACAGTTGTATGTCCTTAAAATGGAACCTTATGTAGCCAATCAAAATGACCTTGCAGAAATATATATTTTTTAATGCAAAGGAGGTCATGATGGATTATTGAATTAAACAAGCAGGTCCTAAACCAGGACTATGGTAGGAATTTTTAGAGAAAAATTCTGTGAATAACTAAGGATCTAGAATACTAAAAGTATGGTTGGCAGACTTGCTGTGTCAGCATCGTCTTGATAGAAACATAGAATCGGGGGGCCCCTCTCCAGAATCTGCTTTTTGACAAGATTGCCACGTGCTTGGTGTGCACACTAAAGCCTGAGGCTCATTGCTCTGGAACATTGGTTCTTATCCTGGGTGCTCATTGGAATTTAGCTACAGAGCATTAAAAAAATCCCGATACTCAGGTGGCACCCAGGCCAATTAAATCACAGTCTCTGGGCGTGCAGTGGGGTGACCTATGTCCTAAAACTCCCGGGTGATCCTAATGAGAGGCCAGGGTTGGAAACAGCTACCACGAGGATATTCCCCAGGTGTTAGAGGGCTTACCCAGGGGGTGGTAGGAATCTGGTGGTTCCCACTTTCTTTTTTTCTGCATCTCTACATTTCCGGATTTTTCTTTAGGAAGTGTGTGTTATTTTTATAACGATGGAGTCAGCTTTCATTTAAAAACCCTAAATGAATGCCAGGCTCACCTGCAGTTTAGAGAGCAGCCCTGAAATGAAGAAGATGTTTTAGAGCAGGATTCACAATAGAAAGGGGAGTGGGGGGCACATGCTCCCAGGTTGGGGGGGGGGAGAGTGGTAACACCACAATCTTGGTGCTATTTCTCTTATTTTTAGTCATGATATTGAATATCTATTGCATTTTGAAATGAAAAACATCACAGAAAGAAGGCATGAGCATTTCATGTTTAGCAAACAGGAATATGAGTTAAATGTGTTGAAAAACCCTGTTTTAGAAGAAAAGGAGGAGTCATTCCACCTACGACGTGACCTGGTGCATCTCTTCCCCTAAGACAAAAGAAAGTAAATATTGCCGAGAGCTCACTAGCTACCTAACATTGTAATAGGCATTTCATTGATCTTTGTAGTAACTCCAAGGAGCAGCAGTACCATATCCCATTTTAAAGGCAAATGAGCCCTAATTCATCATTAATTGTATAACTTAATTTACATTTTACCCCTAGCCCTGTTCAGTGTGATATGTTAGTCACTAGCCACATATGACTATTGAGCGCTTACGATGTGCCTGGTCTCAAGTGATTTGTGCTGTGAGTGAAAACTAGGCACCAGATTTCAGACTTACTGTGAATAAAAGGAATGTAGAATAGCTTATGATTAATGTTTCATATTAATTACACATTGAAATGATATTGTTTTGGATGTATTTAGGTTAAATAAATTCAAGAGCTGTCCAGAAAGTATCTAGCTATGCAGCTGCTCTCGTTATTAACAATGACTGGATTTTTCCAAATAGCCTTCATATATCACTAAAATTATTTCAGCTATCTCTCTTTCTCTTTTTAAATATGGCTACTAGAAATTACTTACGTGGCTTGCATCTGTGGCTCACACTTTATTTAGAGCTGGGAAGTAGTAACAAGAAATTAGATCCAGGAGTTTATTCAGATTTGTTTATTCTCTTTGGAACCCGCCTAAGAACAGAGGACGTGACAAGAGAGGAGACAGCTTCACCCTAGTGTGATCGAGGACTGGGTGGAAAAGAAGTTAAAATGAGTTTGATGGCACCCTTGCCAACCTTCTGTAGCCCAGTGGTTGTCAGCCCTAGCTGAACATTAGAATTTCGGAGAGAGCTTTTTAAAATCCTGATGCTTAGCCACACCAGCATCAGATTAAATTAGAATCTCTAGAAAATTTATATTTTCGGAGGGCAACTTTTAGAAAGCAAAGACCGAAAATGACCTCAAGAGGTGTTTACTTGGATCATTTTAAATTTAGTTTTTGTTTTTTTAAATTGAGGTTGCTTTATTTCCCTTTTGTGAATTAACCTTGAAAGAACAGGGTTAGTGTAGTTACCTTGAAAATTCAGTCTCTTGGCCACTAGGGGGACTGGATGCAAACACTTGGGGGAGGGTAGGCTTGTGTGCTTGGGGAAGCTGCTCACAGTGGAGGGAAATTGGCACCGTCATCCTGGTGGGCAGAGGACCAACACACATTGCTACTTTTTAATTTTTATTTGAGTTAAATCCTATGAACTTCCTCAAGGGACCTGACCTTTGTGTGAATGACAATACAATCTTTACGGAGATCGTTTTAGCAATATAATCACAGAAAATATTTATTAAGTGCTCATTCTATGCAGACACTGGGCTAAGTGCTTCCCATACATTATCTCACTTAAACCCTCACGTCAATCCTATGGAACAGGTACAATTATTATCTTAATTTTAGTTTAAAAACAAGGGCTGGGAGGATTAAAGGACAGACCCATGGCCACAGAGCTGGAAAATACAGGATTTGAACCCAAGCAATCTGTCCCTAGACCTTGCCTCTTAACTGCTAAATGATATATAAAACATGCTTGGACTTGGCTCAGTGATTTCAGTTCTAGGACTTTACTCAAGAAAGCAATAAGACAACTGCATAATTCAGAACAAAATTAGACCTAGAAAAATTTCAATGCCCCTATTCTTCAGGAGACTAGCTAAATAAATTAGTATACAATGAAATAAAATGTAACAGCTAAGAGTGTTGACGTAGAAGTAATTATTGAAATGGAAAAATCTTCATGAAGTATTATTAAGTTAAACAAAGCAAGTGAGAAAACATATTCAGCACAATAATCAGAAAGAAAAAGTCCTTGTCTGTATGTATGTGCATGGGAGGGAACACTAAAACATTAGCAGTGGCTATATTTAAAGGGACTATCAGGAATTTTAACTTGCATGTTTACATTTTTCTTTATAATTTTTCCATAATGTATCTTTCAGGTAGCCATTTTTTTTTTAAAGCAATGCAAACCAAGATATTTCAGGATATGAAAGAACAATGCCTGATTAAAGGAAGTGGAAGGAGTAAATGGGAACTAGTTCTTGAGGTTGTCCTGGACACTAAATTTAGCACTAAAACTCTGGCAGCCAAAAAAAAAAAAAAAAAAAAAAAAAAAAAAAAAGAAAGAAAGAAAGAAAGAAAAGAAAAGAAAAGACAAAAGAAAAAGAAAAAGAAAGAAAGAAAAAGAGAGAAACATACTGTATAAATTTCATAAAATTTCATGTAGTATTTTATAAGCCTCTTAGGTGATTTTCTGTATTTCTAATTGCTTACTCCTGTGAATTCCAAGTGTGCAACCCAAAATAGCTGCTCCACTCCTACCCCTATTTGCTGTGTTATCAAGTGCATTGAACTCGATTGCACTTGTGTTCATTGAGTACCTCCTATGTGCCAGGCTGGGGCCCGAGTGTTAACTCTACTTTTCCTTGCAACAACACTCTGATTCTTACCTCTTGCTCAGCTCCATTCCCACCCCCAAATCTGGAATCCCATCCCAGTCAAGCACTTCTGGCTCTTAAGTCTAGTTCAAGCACCTCCACAAGCATCTCTGGTCCAAAACTTCTTCCCCTTTTTAGAGCCCTATTGTACCAGTCCTCGTGGAGCAAGTCAGTAGGCACACGTCCCCTCATTATTCACAAGCATTTGCTATGTCTCTACTGTTAGACTAGAAACATCCTTTGAACATGGACCTGTTTTCTCTTATGTATAGAACCCTGGAATGATAGCATTTTGGAGTTTGAAGGGGGTGCCTGACGGCTAGGAGGACCAAAGTATCCTGGTGGGTCTGGGACTTTCCTGGCTTTAGCACTGAAGTCCCCACATCTGGAAAAACCGTTAAGTCCTGGCAGGACAGCTGGGCACTTTGTAGGTTCTCACTAATTATTTCTTGATTGGTTGGATTGTTTTATAAGGTAAAATCCCTACTGGGCACATTTCCATTTTTAGCTATACGAGGGCTGTTCGAAAAGAATCCAGCCATAAACGCCTCCATTTTTCATATTACATGGCTGGGTACTTCCCAGACAGCCCTTGTACATTGACAAGATAATTCCTTATATTGATGTGGCTCTGTCTATTGTGGTGCTTGTAAGATCCTCAGGCAAACTCTTCAAATAGGAACAGGAAGGGGTTATTAGTCCAGTTGAGAAAACGGAGGCTGAGATGAGTTTTGTGAATTTTTCCAGGTATGAAGTGACTAGCGAAAACTGA
This sequence comes from Lyroderma lyra, assembly GCA_004026885.1. NCBI lineage: Eukaryota > Metazoa > Chordata > Mammalia > Chiroptera > Megadermatidae > Lyroderma > Lyroderma lyra. The sequence goes on along the minus strand of PVJL010000346.1, from coordinate 284,546 downwards.
GTTAGGTCTTTTGATTCCTAATTGGATCTCCCTAGAATCTGAAAATATCCACATGGAACTTCAAGTCATGTCTTTCATCATTTTAAATAATTGCACAAGACTTTTGTGAGGAAAAGCATGAATTATACTTTGAGATCCCCCTATGAGGACTTTCCTATATGGAACATGGAATAACATATTTCTAAATGGAACAATTCAATATTATAAAGGCAATCTCCCTAAAATTAGTTAATAAATTGAATGCAGTTTTAACAAAAATTCCAGCAAGATTTTTCTTAGACCATGACAAAATGATTCTAAATTTCATCTTCTAGAATACTTAATGAAAAAAAGTTAAAAATTTTTTTGAAAAGAACAATTATGAAGGTGGGGGAATTGTTTTACTAGGTATTAATCCGCAGTACTTTAAAGAGTGAAATGTTGGCAATGAATTGATCAATCAAAATAAAAAGTCCAGAAAGACAACTATAGTGTACAGGAAATTTGATACAGAATAATGATGGTTCATATCAGTTGGGGAATGGTGGTTATATAGTCAATGATGTCAGGCAAATAGATTGATTATTTGAATTCAAATAAGATTAGGTCCCCAGTGCTCCCAAAATACTTAAATAAATTTCACATGGCTTATAACTTCTAAGGTGACAAATAAAGCTACCACAGAATCAGAAGAACCAGTGAATGTTTATGTGATCTTTGGGTGAAGAACACCTTTCTAAATATAACATGAAAGGCAGACAGAAAAGGGTAAAAACAGATTAAATTTGACTACATGGAAAATCCATTTTAAAGAGTACAATAGAAATGACAATGTGGGAAAAACCTTTGCTGCATATGTAATAATTTAAAATAGATCTTACAAATCATTTTTAAAAAAGACAAATACACCACTAATACAAAAACGCCAAAGTACACAATTTTCCACAGAGGTACAAATGACAACAGAATTATTAAAAGTTCAATCTCTTCAGTAAGCAAATGAAAGTAAATACAAACCAAAAAAATCTCCCCTCCTTTTTTAATTTAACTTAATGACATTGGCCAAAAATTAAACAATAATAAGCTTTGCAGGTGGGAGAATACATTGGCAGCCTTTGTGTAAGGCCAGTTGTAATAGGAATCAAAAACCTTATCATGCATCCATTTTGATCCAGCAATTCCACATCTCTATATACAATATTTTAAAGTGATAATCAGAAAAGTGTGCAAATATCCTTTTATAATTATGTGCTTGGGAATTTTATTCATTGTTAAATAAATAAAGCTAAAAGGAAGAAACAATTTAAATGTCTAGTTCTGGGGAGTTCCCTGATGGTGTAGTGGCTTAAGGCTTCGGCGCTGGCGCTGTCAGCGCTGCGGCCTGGGTTCGATTCCCAGTCAGGGAGCTACCCACATACCAAAAAGCAAAAAAAAAAAAAAAAAAAAAAATGTCTAGTTCTAAGGAACTGGTTGCCCAAGTAACAGTATATTGCATTGCTTCAATCAATATGAAGTACTTATAGAAGTACTCATATACATACTACACAGTTAATGTTATATTATAGAAGAATATATAATGATATAAAAATATTTATGAGAATGTATATTGCTAAGTGAAGAAAGCATGTATTCAGAGTATAATCCTGTTTGTTTACATGGACACAAACACACGCAGAGCATGATGTGCATTACAAATGAGTTTTTCTTTTTCTCTTTTACTTTTCCACATTTTTGCAGTACATATTTATGATTTTCTAATAAGAAAAACTAATAATTACCATTAATTGTTATTAAAAAGAACTTAGATCCTGAGTCAATGTTTTTTTCAGGATATGAAATTACAGAGATATTCATGTTCTATGATATATATATTTTTGTAATGCTTGAATTTTGTTTCTTGAATGTGATGATTTTTATAGTCAAAAGGAAACAATTTTTAATACAAAAGGAAAGGTTCAGGAACAGAGAAGTTCGCACTATTTAATCCAACAATTTCACTTTTAGAAATTTCTTAACCCTGAATATGAGCAAGTATTTATACAGAGATTGTTCATCACAGCATTATTTATAATATAAAGAACAAAAATTTTAATAAACATGTTTTATAATAGAAAAACAAAAACTCAAATATATGTATATAACTATAGGGAGTTACGTACATAAATGATGACAGGCCCATTAGATGGATCTATAGCAGAAGAGTGGGTCAGCATGAATACAGCCTGCCTGGATTCAAATCTCAGCTACTCTCTGGCTGTGTGACCCGCACCAGTTATTTAACCTAAGATTCAATGTTCTCATTGGTGAAATGGGGATAACAATAGTACCAACATCATAGAATGGTTATGAGAATTTTTAAGTCAGAGTCCATGCAGGAAACAGGTGACACACTCAAATTGGGTATTTGCAGAGAGTTTAATAAAAGGACTTTTTATAGAGGTATGAGCAGGGTGTGGGGAAACCACCAAGAATAGTGCAGTGCTCTGAGTTGGTGACAGTGGGAAGTCACAGGGAGCAGCTGGGCAGTTACTGGAACCTGGAGAGAGAGGGTGGGATCCTGGGAGGATCTGGGCCCTTTGATGAAAGCCCAGAGACCCTTAATATCTTGACCTCACTCTCTAGGCTCCTTTTGAGACATCTGTGATTATTAGCCTGCCACTGTAGGAATCGTGGTGCATACAAACCGCCCCATATCTCAGTGGCTACCACCTGCAAACATTTGTTTTTCTCACTCCCAGGTTGACTGGGTGGCTCTGCTTCAGATTTTGGACTGGTTGGGCTCAGGTCAGCTTTGGGGGCCTCTTATTTTGGGACCACTAGCCAAGAGGTCAAATCAAACAGGCAAGTCCTCTGCTCAGGCCAAGTCTGCAAACATGCCATTGGCCAAAGATGTCACATGACTAAGCCTAAACTAAATAGAGTAGAGATATTTATATTACATATACTCTAGTAGAAGGCAAATTCACACAGCAAATCCTAACACGGGGAGAGAGGGGAGAGTCGGGTCAGAAATGATAATCTAATCTACCACAAGTCGTCACTGGCCAAGCCCAAGGGAAATGACGAGGGCACAGAAGCTTGTTGATGCAGTCTACTCAAGTCCAAGTTCAGGGACCAAGAGCAGGGTGAAAGAGGATAGAGGTGTCTGTAGAGTCAAGCAAAGATACCTGTGGAGGATTCCATGATTTAATATTTTTAATAAGTTTAGGATAGCGGCTGCCACATTAAAAAATATATGTTTGTTAGATGAAAGAATGAGATATGATGCCATTGAGAATGATGTTTTCAAGATTTAATATTCAAAATGTTCATATTTAACGGTTAAATGAAAGAGGTTTAAAGCAAGTGTACATTATAACATCATTTAAAAGTAAAAAAGAATGGGGAAAATTTAGCATAATGTTAATGTTGTTGCTTTTTACCTCTGTGCTCTGTGTTTAGAATAAGCTTGCCACATAGGGTCTCACAGGTTGTATATTGCACAACTCCAGAAGGCCCTGTTTGTCTCTCTTCACACCTCCAGTCTGTAGAACCTTCTTTATTGCCCATCACTTCTAAGATGCACATGTATCACTCTCATGTAATCAAACAAATAAATGCAGGGTTGTGTTTTTTTTATTGCAGTCTTACCTTTCCTTCCTAAAAAATTTTAAAGACAACTGAAGTTGATCTAGTTAGGCATTTTTATTAGAGTGGGAGAGAAATTATCTCTGTGCTCTACAACAGTTGCTATAAAGGCTCACTCACCAATGCTTGAGACAATCAAGGGGTATATACTCACCACTGCAAAACTAAAAGGTACTGTTTCATGTGTGTAGTGTAAATAGAGAAAAAATGTTTGGCCTGAGTGAGTCATTAAAATTTTTTTTAAAAACCTGTAATATATTTTATTCTTTGGAAAAATCCAAAAATAATGGATCAGAAATGATGAACATAAGAATGGAATGTTCACATTAAATCCACAGGAGAGAAGATTTAAAGTAAAATGAAGGCTTCTCTCCCCATGGTCAGGATGAAAGGAGTCTGGTTCTTAATGGCAAGTAGCTCAACCCTGCACTTCCTGTTATATGAGATAATGAATGTCTTTACTACTTAGGCCACAGTAGTTGGGTATTCCATTACTTGCAGCCAAAAATTACATATATGTATTCTCTTTAAAGTCCTCCCTTCACCAGACAGAGTTAAACATTTCCTCCTCTATGTGCCTACAACCCCCTCTAGCATATGGCATAATAGTCATTGACATGACTTGTTTCTGAGATCACCCGAGGGATTCGTGGATTTTCTTTCATTTTTGTAACCTCAGTATCCTTCTTGGTATCTAACACAAGAATTTCTTTCTTAGGTGTCAAGACTTCATATATTCATTTGTATAGAGGGCGCTCTTCCTTGAGAGTGTGGAAAAGTGGCGGACCCAGCCCATGTACACACACACACACACACACACACACACACACACACACACACGAGTAGTCTCAGAGCTGGCTGAGCTGTCGGTAAAGACTGAGTCAGAAGTAAACTGTCCTCACAGGCCCGGAGCCCCTGGTGGCGCACTCCTGAAAACTAGTACATGGAACTGAAAGTCACTTTAGATGCGGGGTGGGGCAATATGGAAGAGGATGTCTTTTTTCTCATTTGAATTCTTAGGATTCTTTTTAGCTATTATTATTTTATTTTTAAAAAATATTTTTGGAGCTTAAAATGTCAGCCTCATTACAAAGCTAGCTTGGAGGATGTGGTGTGGTCGTAAAGTCAAATGGGCTTGCTAATATTCTCTATTTTGAACTTAACCTTCAAAGTTCCATCCTCCTCTCCTACTAGAACAGAAGCTGTTCTGTTTGGCTTACCACATGGCTGGAGGAACAGACCAGAACACACTTGCTGGACCAGGTTTCCAGCCACTGGCCAAAGCATAGATGAATTTACAAAGCCAGGCCTGATGTTGGGGAATAGCGGGGAATGAGTATGAGCAAAGACATCATCCTGTGCTGGATAATCTGCTACTCTGAGTTGTGTACAGTCTTCTCACTTTCCTCTGCTGGTCTGGATCACTGAGAGGTCACAGTATTTAAACATTTCTCCTCAGTCTTGGTTTGTCTTTCGCTTTCTTATGATATGAAGAATGCAGCTTTTGAAACAGTTGGGGAATGTGGCCTGCAAAGCGTAGGCTGTTTTATGTTCGATATCATCATAGTTTGGTATTTTCTAAAGTGTCAATGTGATGGCTGGAATGATCATTGGCAGAATTATGCAGGAATCCAAATTTGAAAATTTGGGTCCCAGGTTGCAGTAACAGGAACCAGACTACAGTGCTATTTTCAGGGTTCGCATGTCCCAATGATCAAATGTGATAAACTAATTTGGTAAGGTCTTAATAGCAGAGAACGGGTTTACATGTTAGGCAACCCAAACCTCATTTGCTTTGTCACAGCCACTTTCAATGCCTTGCTTCAAAGGATGGTGTCCTGTAGGAATGTTAAGCAACGTGGCAGGTCTCCTCAGGGAGGGGTGCTTTACTGGCACCCCTAAATCATGACATATAGGAAGCTCCCACTTTATTCTCCAACATACCAGGCTGGTGATTGTAAGAATGTGGTGGAAAAGGGGGGGATTTTCCAGGTTTAATTGAGAAGGAGCAAAATACAGTTTGCTCCAGAGAAGGGACCCTTCCAGATACACTTTACTAGTTTGGGCAGAAACAGGAAGTAAGTGAGGGCAACACAGAGTCTCATGAATATGACTATGGCACATTTCTGGGTTCTGTTGGGCACATTGACCTTATCAGACTCCATCCAACCACTGAGACTCAGCCTTTTAGCTTCGTCAGTCTAATACTTCCTGAGGCCCCCAAAGTCCACAGTCTACCTGCCCCAGGCCCCACTTCACAGCCACAGTTCGTGCATTGCTAATCCTGGTAATCCTCAAGTAAATGACTCCTGGGTTCTTAGGGCACAATCCCCTGAGAGTGTGGATGACTCAGTGTGGCCCATCCCCACTATTAGACAAACAGCTCAAAGCAAATACTATGTAGCAGTGAATTAGTTGTGTCAGCTTTATTGGAGAATATTTTGTGGAAGGTACAGCAGTGAATGGCATTTGCAAACCTTTTAAGACTAATTTTATTTCTGCCATGAAAGGGGAAGTTAAATAGGCCAAGACTCAGATGATTTATTTCTCAGTTTAGACTTGCGTGTTTCATTCACCTCTGGGACATTTCTTCTCGTCTATCTGCCTTTGGGGATCGGCATTGAAAGAGGAGTGAGTCATCATTTGGCCATGTCTTCTTTTCTGTGTTTAATCCCTTAATGTCAAAGAGAATTAGACAAAAAGGATTAAGAGAGATTAAACAAGATTCATTACTGAATTATTAAAAATGAAGCTCTGACTTAAAACAACCTAAGAGAAGACATGTATAACAAGGTGAGGGACACAAAACTCCCTATTCATGCACAAGGTATGTTATCCATTCGTTTCTTGGTAAAAATCAATAGTTAATAATAATATGCTCAAAAAATATAATGTTTCTTCATCCGTGAAGAGACCCCCTGACCTCACTCTCAGGTTACACTTCCGGTCTTCAGACATAGACAGAGTGTGTGTTTGCTTTCAGAGCTGCTATGATTTTCATGAGGGGGTGGTCATTGTCTTTTCTTTGTGGGCTTCTTGCTGTTGAGTTCAGTCTAGAAGAGCCATGGTTTGTAATTCCCTAGGAGGACCGTGGATGGACAACTGAGGGTCTGTGAACCCCATGAACTGGTAGTCACATTTTCATTGTACTTACATAGGTTAGGAGAATGTGGGGGATCCAAAGCTCTGGTTTCAAGAACGGAGCATTAGCATGCCTTCTGGTTTAGCTGCAGCACCCATGTCTTACATATAGGTATACCATTATCCCCATCACACAGACGAGGAAACAGTTTAAATAACTTGTCCAAGATCATACCGTTGATAAGAGGTGAAGCCAGGTTGTACACCCGTGTCTGAGCATTTCATTAGTGAGCAATGCTTTGTCTCCATTTAACAAGTTTAAAAATAGTAAGATCTGGAGTTGGTTTTATTAGGGCGGTTCCAACTCCCCAAATCCTTAAAGCAGCATCCTTGACAAGGGAACCAGTTCTGTCTGAAACCCGCTTCCTACTTCACCAGAGGTTGGCTCCATAGTTGGACTTTATGAGTGATTTTTAAAAATATCAAACCCCAATTTATCTTAGGATTGTCTGCTGGCAAGGTGCGAAGTGCAGAATGTCTTTAGGTGCATTGTCCAGGACGACAGTCAGAAGGTTTGCAGCATGGATACCTCTACTGTCTACTTTCCTCAACGTGATGCTCATGGGGCAAAGTGGCCTGTGCTGAAAAGTACAAGCTCGCACATCTAGAAACCACCTAACATGTGGGATGGTGGATAAGGCAATCTAGTATTATTAGGAGGCGTGCTTTGAAAATGAGAATGACCTGACAATTTCCATACATGGCAAAATCTTTATGAGCTGACATTGGGATCTTTTTTCTTTCTTTTTTTTATTCTTAGATTTATTGGGGTGACATTGATTAGCGAAAATTACAAAGGTTCCAGGTGCACAATTCTACATTACATCCTCCATGTGTTGCATTACATGTTCATCACCCAGAGTCAGTTCTCTTTCCATCACCATGTATTTGTGTCCCTCCCCTCTTACCCTCAGATGACCACTGAATTATTGAATGTGTTCATGAGTTTTGTTTCTTTGTTGCTTTCAATTTTATGTTCCACATATGAGTGGAATCATGTGGTTTTTGGCTTTTTCTGCCTGGAGGGTCTGTTTTTCTTTAGCTTCTTTTGTAAGTATGATCTTTTTTGTATCTCCTTTACACTTTATGGAAGTGTTAGGGAGGATGTTGTCTTAGAATTTTTTTTTTTTTTTTTTTTTTTTGCTTTTTGGTATGTAGGTAGCTCCCTGACTGGGAATCGAACCCAGGCCGCAGCGTCTTAGAATATTGATGGTTTTTTTGGTGAGCTCAAGTTTTTTCCTGCTTCTCAAAAGGTCCTCAGCGATGGATGCCTTAAAAATGGAAAGCACTGAATGGTAATGTTAATATATTAGAAAATTTGTTATTGTTGCCTAAGTGAATTATTCTTTTTGTGTAGCCAGTCTCCAAAGATGGCCCCCAAGGGCCCATGACTCCCAGGACTCATGCTCCTGTGTGTAATTCCATTAAGCAGAATCTAGACCCAGGTTCCCTTTAACCAAAAGAATGTGGTGGAAGTGATGTGGTGCCAGTTCCAGGCCTAAGCTTTAGAAAGGTCTCCAAGCTTCTACTTTTGCACTTTTGTGGGCTCTGTGCTACCATGTTTGAAGTCCAATTACTCTACTGGAAATGCCATGTAGACAGAGAAAGAGCCCCTGGGACTATGTGGAGAGAGAAAGAGTACCAGCAGCCCAAGTGTTCCATCTGAGTCCAACCTTCCAGCCGTCTCTGAGAAGGTGCCAGATATATAAGTGAACATCTTGGATGTTCCCGTGCAATTGAGCTCCCAGGTGACTGCAGCCCCAGCTGATAGCACAGAGAGCAGAAGAACCACCCAGCTGATCCTACTCAACCTACAGAATCACGAGAGATAATAAAAACGGTTTTTATTTTAAGCCCCTAAGTCGTGGGTGGTTTGTTCCATTGTAACAGATAACCAAACACTTTTCATTTTCACATATCAACCTGATTATTTTTATGAGTAAGCAAAGGTAATAAAAATGCATATTACAGCAAAGTGATTAAAAACATCCATTTATCTTACAGAACACTCAATCAGAAATAAGCCCCAGTAAAGCAATATTGGGATCACAATGAGATAGTAGTTTACACCACTCAGTTGGCTATGAATAAAAGACAGATAACACCAGGTGTTGGTAGGCATGTGGAGGAATTGGGACCCTCATACCCTGCTGGTGGAATGTAAAATTTCATGGACACAGTCAATAATTTTGGGAAACAATCTGGCAGTCCCTCAGAGAGTTAGCATTTGACCCAGCAATTCCACTATTAGGTATATACCCAAGAGGAATGAAATTATATGTCCCCACCAAAACTTGTAAGGGATTATTTATAGAACATTATTCCTAACAGCTGAAAAGCAGAAGTAACATAAATGTTCATTAACTGGTGAATGGATCAATAACATGTGGTACTACCTATACATTATTTGGCAATAAAAAGGAATGTAATGCTGATACATGCCACAACATGAATGAACCTGGAAAATGTTATAAGGGAAAGAAGGCAGTCACAAAGACCACATATTGTGTGACTCTATTTATATGAAATGCCCAAACTAGGCAAATCTATACAGACAGACATAGATTGGTAGTGGCCTAGGGCTGGAGAACAGTGCAGAGTGAAGGGGTGAAGAATTTCTTTTTGGGGTAATAAAAACATTCTAAAATTGTGTCAATGATTTCAAACTCTGTGAATATACTAAAAATATTGATTTCTACATTTTAAATGGGTGAATTGTATGGTACGTGAATTGTATCTCAAATACAGGGATTCTTTAATAGGCAATATTCTGTAAGACAGATGTTTGTTTTGTTTTGACCACTTTGAGTGCCAGACTCGTGTCTATTATCAGATAAGCCTATCGCAACCCGGAAAGCTAACTGCAGCAACACCTGAGTGGGCTTTTTGATGGGGAGTTTATACAAATAACGTATGAAAAGAGAATTTAAGGGAGTTCCCTGGTGGTGCAGTGGCTTAAGGCTTCGGCACTGGCGCTGTCAGCGCTGCGGCCTGGGTTCGATTCCCAGCCAGGGAGCTACCCACATACCAAAAAGCAAAAAAAAAAAAAAAAAAAAAAAACAGAAAAGAGAATTCAAGGTCAGTTTATTATACAATTAATATAGTGTAATACGGTTAATATTCTTATCTTCCTCTTACCTATAAGGTGAAGATCGGTGTAGAGATTTCCTCTGATCCTTATACTCTCTGACTGTGGGGTTTGTTTAGTCACCTCCTGGAACCTCCCGTGTTTTGATGATGCGATATCATTGCCAGCCTGAAGGGAAGGAAAAGTATTGTCCCTTCCTCAACTTTCCAGAAAACAAAACAGTGTTCATAACTGTACTTGCAAGAACCATAAAAAGTATCTGAATTCATTACTTATACAGCAAGAAAACAGAAATTACAGTTAGACGCTTCTGGAATAGCGCGATAGCACATTTCTCATTGTCTACTGGTTACTTCATGGTTGCCTTTTAAAGATGTTCTTCATGTTTTTAAATTAAATATGTTTGTTCTATTTGTAATTAAGTACAGTTCTATTTATGTCCATTAATCCAAGCTTGTCAGTTGTGCATTTATGCCCTCTGTTACCTTACTAATGTTTAGCTACTTCATTTAGAATTAGAATAATAAAAACTTACTTATTGATAAACAAAAATGTGTCAGGTCCCACTCTGGGTTCTGAGGATTCAATCCTGATCAGGACACAGTTCCTGCCCTCAAGAAGCTCGTAGGGAGTTCCCTGGTGGGGCAGTGGCTTAAGGCTTCGGCACTGTCAACGCTGAGGCCTGGGTTCGATTCCCAGCCATGGGACTACCCACATACCAAAAAACAAAAACAAAAACAAAACCAAAAAAAACCCAAGAAGCTCATAGCAATACTTACCTGGCAGGGGAGATACCATGATCACGAAGGTGGTTTTCCCAGGGCGAGGCTTATCCACTGCACTCCGGATGTGCGGCCCCCTGCGATTTCCCCAAAGGTGGGAAACTCGACTGCATCGTTTGTGGTAGTGGGGGACTGTGTTCGCACTCTCCCCTAAAAAGAAAGAAAAGAAAAGAAAAAAGAAGCTCGTAGCAGATGATGACAAATGGCTCAATACATGAGGATATAAGACTTGCAATGCCAGTTTGCATGTACTGTGAATTTATATTTTCAATTTATATAAATGCTTTACTTTTTCATCTATCTTTCTTTAAGCAATATTAAGATCTCCCACTATGGTCATGATGGCATCCAATTCTCCTTTAGACTTGCCAATTTTTGCTTAATATACTTTGAGGATCCCCTGTTAGGTGCACAGTGGTGCAGGATTGTTATAATTTCCTATGAATTTACTTTTTTATCTCCTATAGTATCTAATCTGTTGTTTGCACCATCCAGTGAAATCTTGTCCTAGACATTGTAGTTTTCATCTCCAGAGGTTCCACTGAAGTCTTTTTTATGTATCTTCCGTGTCTCCACTTAGCACAAGCAACCTTTCTTCTACCTTCTTAAACTTATGGAATATATTTACAGTAATTTTTAATATTCTTTTTTTTTTTCTTTGTATGTGGGTAGTTCCTTGACTGGGAATCGAACCCAGGCCACAGCGTTGACAGCGCCAGCGCCGAAGCCTTAAGCCACTACACCATCAGGGAACTCCCTTTAATGTTCTTATCTACTAATTCTGTTATCTGTACTGTTTCTGAGAGTGTTGTTAAGGATTGACTTTTCTTTTCATTATAAGTCATAATTTCCTGCTTCTTTGCCTGGTAAGTTTTGTTTGGTTGCTAGACATTGTTTATTTTACCTTGTTGGATGCTGAATGATTTGTATTCCTGTAAATATTCTTGAGCTTTGTTCTGAGACACAGTTAAATGACTTTAAAACATTTTGATAATTTTAAGGCTTTTTTAAAAAAAATTTTAAGCTTTGTGAGGTGGAACCCAAGTAAGTCGTTAGTCTATGGCTGATTTTTCCCCACTACTGAGGCAATACCCTTCTGACTACTCAACGCCTCATGATTTAGAAGGTTTTCCACTCTGTCTGAAGGGAGTCCAATTATTCCGAGCCCTGTGTCATCTCCCTGGATTGCTCCCTGTGCTCCTTTTGTGTCATTCCTTCTCTGACTTTGGGCAGGTTCCTCACACTCAAGTGTTGATAAGCACTCAGCTGAAGGCAGGGGGAGGGGGTCCTGTGCAGATCTCTGGGGCTGTCTGCCTCCCCTTCAGCACTGTGCCTGCGAATTCCTGCTGCTTTGTCTTCCTCAGACTCCCAGACCTATCTCTTCAACTCAGGGAGACCACGGGTGTGCTTGGCTTCCCTCTCCCTGTGCTATGGTTTGGAAGCTGTCCAGGTGCCAAGTGGAACAATCACTGGGCTCACCTCATTTGTTTCCTCTCTCAGGGATCACTGTGCTGCCTGATATCCAAAGTGTGAAAACCATTGTTTCAGATTTTCTTTCTAGTTTTTTAGTTGTTTCAGGTGAGAGAGTAAATCTGGTCTCTATTATTCTATCTTGTCTGGAAGCTGATGTCCACTCTTATTTTAGTAATACTTTTTGCCTTAATATCTGTTTTTGTCTGATAGTGGTATTGCCACATCAACTTTTCTTCCATTACTATTTGCCTGGTGTATATACTTTTTTAACTCTCATATCATTATGTTTCAAAAAGATTATAATGGTTGGGTTTTATTTTATCTTCTAGTCTAAGGATCTTTGTCTTTTAACAGGTGTTTTTTATCTTTTAAATTTATTGGGGTTAGTAATCTATTTGGATTTATTTCTATTTCCTTTTCTTGTGCTTTTCCTTTAGCATGCTTTTTCTTTTACTGCTCTCTATTGTATTAAAGTTTTGCTGGGAGTTCCTTGGTGGCATAGTGGCTAGGCTTCGGTGCTCTCAATGCTGTGGCCTAGGTTCGATTCCAAGCCAGGGAGCTGCCCCCTCCCCCCACCAAAAAATAAAGTTTTGCTTATTCCCCACTACCACCACCCTGCTCACTTCTTATTTCTATTGGTTTGGAAGTTGTGTATTCTATTTTTATTCATTTAAGAGTTACACTTAGGGTTTTAATATGGATTCTCAATATAATAAATCACAAAAGTAATTGGTATCACTTTCCTCCTTAAAAAATACAAGGTCTTATAAGGATTTAATTCCTTCCTCCTCTCTTCCACATTTCACATTAGTATTATCTGAAATGTGTTTCCATCTTGTTTTTAAACATCCCCACACAGATTAATAATGTTCATTAGAGTTTAGATTATCATTCTATTTGTTTGCTCACCATTTCTTCTTGAATCCTATTCCTTCAACAATCGTAATTGAGGAATACCCTTCAGGAGTTCATTCACTGAGGAAAGTAAAAATGAAGGCTCTCAGTATTTTGTTTTCCTGAAAAGGTCTTTATTTTATTCTATGCTCAGTCTAGAAACATGATTTAGCTGAATATAAAATTCTGGGTTGACAATTACTTTTCCTCAATTAAGGATAAGTACATTAAGGATATTGTTTCATTTTCTTCGGGCTTTTGTTATTTCTCATGAGAAGTCTGTTCTCAGTAATTATTGTTCTTTTGTAGACAGTCTGTCTTTCTAATTTGGTTAGATTTATCTCTTCTTTGTCTGTATTGTCTTTCAGGTATGATAATGTTGCTAGGTGTGACTTAGTGCTTATTTATTTATTCTGTTCAAGACTCAATTTGCTACTTCAATGAGAAAGACTCATTATGTTCTGTGTTGTCCTGCACCACCTGGATCACTCTACAGGACTGAGGGACCTAAACTTCTAGGTGCTGGGAGCTGGGAGTGCTTCCAGCAGACAATGCTCAGATGTCAACCTTCTACAGGAATTACCCACAGCAGCTGAATTGTGCTGCTTTGCCCACAAGGTAACGCCCATTCCCAAGGATTTGAATCCAATGATTGATCCATGCAGAGATTCAAAGAGCCAGCTTTCTTGTCCTAACATGGAGCAATTCCAAAGGTCTTAGTTTCAGAAGTCCCCAGTGTAGGATGCGCAGCTCATTCAGGTTTGCAGGTCCCTAAAACTTGTCAATCTCACATTGTGGAAAACCCCTCTATTCTGGGGAAATCAGAACAATTGGTTATCCTTCCCATGAAGTTGGTTAAAGTCTTTGTTGAGACTGCATCACAAGTCACTTCTCCCTCTGCCTGGTCCTGCTTCCGTCCCTTCCACTGGTATTGATCCCAGAGGACACCATAATAAGCCTCCTGTACACTAATCTCTGTCTCAATCTGTTTCTGAGGGAACCCAATCTGTAATACTCACGTCTTTCTAAATTTATTTATAGAAAATTCTTAGATATTTTCTCTTTAAAGATTGCTATTTCTAGTTCTCTATTCTTTTCTTCAGGGACATCCACTAAGTGTGTGTTGCATCTCTCTCTCTTTGAATTTGCTAATTCCGTCTTCATGTGGGTCTAATTTGCTATTTAACCCATCTATTGATTTTTATACCTTGAGAACTTCCTTCATTTGACTTTGAAGACACATACTCAATTGCCTTTCTTCCTGTATTTCTGGTTACTCTGTTTCAGTCCTGCTTGCTGGTTCCTCTTCATTGTCCCTACTTCTAAGTGATGAAGTCTCCAGGACTCAGCTCTTGAACTTCTTCTCTTTTTCACAATCTAAACCACTTTCCATATGAAGTCATCAGTCTTGTGACTTCAAATAACATAGACATGCTGATAACTTCCAAATTTGTATCTCCAGCTCAGAGGTCTCCTTTGAACTTCTCATATATCCAGCTGGGACATCTCCACTTGGAAGTTTAAAAACTGAGCTCCTGACCTTCATTCCCCAAACTGCAGTTTTTTCCTATCTCAGTTCATTGTAACTCTTATTACAGAGGTCCAGGCTAAAATACTTGGAATCACCTTTACCTTCTCTGTTTACCTCACTGCAAATACTGCAAATCTCATGGATTTTACCTAAAAATGGGATCCAGAAGTTGACCACTTCTTACAGTCCTCACTGTTTCCCCTCTGGTCCAAGTCACCATCATTTTTTTGCTTGGATTATTGCAATAGCCTCCTGAATGGTCTGCCTAGAGTCTCTTCTCAACTTGGCAGCCAGAGTGATCCTATTAAGGTTAGTTGAGATCCTTACAGTCCTCTGCTTAGAACCTACCAAGGACTCTTTTGGCACTTGAAGTAAAGCCAAAATCATGACAGCAACTTGCAAGTCCCTGCATGATCCAGCCCCCCGTTACCTACTGGACCCATCTCCTACTGCTCACGTTCCCTCCACTCCCACCCATTCACTCTGGGATCCTTGCTGCTACTGAAAAATACCAGGCACATTCCCTGCCCAGGGCCTTTGCTCTGGCTGTGTCATCTGCCTAGAAAGTTCTTCCTCACACATCCATATACACATGGATTGCTCTCTCACTTCTTTAGGTCTTGAAATCACTTGCTCCGTTGGTCTTCCCCAGATACCTTAGCTAAATTTTCAGCTACTCCCTCTTGATGTTTTATAGCCCTTTCCCCTATTTTAGTTTTTCTCCCTAGCACTTACCTCCACCTCATCTACTATAGATTGTATTTATTATCTATCCACAACATTAAAATGTAAACGCTATTAAGAACAAGATGTTTTTGTCTATATTTTTTACTGCAATACATCCAGAACCTTGAGCTGTATCTTACATATAATATGGTTTCAGTTAATATTTGGTGAATGAATAAATGGGTAACTCTATTTTTCATTTCTAGATTTGACCTTGTTCTCTCTCCAGATCGGCTTGTTCTTATTTAATAGTGTCCTGTTGCTTTTAATTTATAGTGATGAATAGCATGTGCTCTGGAACTAGACTGTTTGGGTTCAAATCCCAGTTCTGCTATTCTAACAACGGTGTGACCATAGACAAATTTCCTAACATCTCATCTGCAAAATGCAGAAAATAATAGTATGTACTTCACAGGAATTTAGTGATGACTAAATGAGTTAGTGTTCTGTGAATGCCCTTAGGACAGCGTTATGTGTTAGCTATCTTTTATTATCATCATCATATAATAATCAGAATAAATAAAATCTACTTATTATTTACAGTATCTTTCAGATTTTATATTATTTTGGGTTTTGAGGAGGTGCCAATTTTTCTGTTTCTTCAATATACAAACTCTCTACTGATGAAGCCTAATCAGCCACAGACCAGCAGCAGCAAGTCTGTAGTCTGACTGAATCAGAGTGATTGAGAAAGCAGCAGGAGAGGTCCCTCCAAGGGAGCTGTAGAATTTCGCTCCACAGGAAGGAGAAGGGGAGTATCTTTTGTAAGGGTCAGTTCCCGCCAAAGGATTCTGGGGATTCTAAGGGAAGTAGACATCAATTCTATTTTCAGAGACAGTGTAGGCTCTAGGAAGCCAGGAGTGATTTCTATTCATACTCTGAGTCTCCCCCCCACCAGAGAGCCTGATACTCTGCCTGGATTCTTCTTATTCGCGTGATGTTTAATGGCTGACCGTGGTGTATGAGAGTGAACCTCCAGGGGCCGCGGGGAAAAGGAAGTTGTTTCCCATCCCCTCTCCCATGTCCAATATTGCACATAGACGCACTCAACTCCTTTCCAACTCCTTTGTGATATGCCTTGCTAAATGCTTCAGATAAAAAAGAAAGACTACATATTTTCTAGATTGCTTCACAGCTTGAGTTCCAAGTCCATCAAGGAAACACACTTGGGAATTTAGAAGGCAGGAATAGGGAGAGGTCACACTTCTACTGTTTTCTGTCATTTCTGCTGGAGTACACACAAGTAGAGATGGGTTGGGTTCTTCTATGACAGCAGTGGCAGGAGTCCCAGTGTCTGGTTCTTAGCTTTGCGGGTGTCAGGAGCAATGTGGTCCTAGAGCTTCCAGATTTCTCAACTTACAAGTGTTAACAGACTATTGGCTCCCTTTGTGGGCCACTTCTACCATCTTTTTCTGGGGAGTTATTCTTGGAAGCTCACCGTAGGGCTCTTTGACAGCCTTTCGATCAATTTTGTGAGCACATAATTTCCTCATTAAAGGGTTGTTTAAACTAGCCAACATGGTTTCTAATCTGTAGACCTTGACTGTTAGATCTTAGAAAGACTTTTCTCTTTCACACTCCCACATTCCCACCAAGGCTGGCGACTACAGTTTCAGCTAGAAAATGTATTCCATTTGCTTGAGACTTTGAATCCTATAAAAACTTACCAACCCTGGGAATATATAACCCATTATAGGATATTCTTAACCAATGATAGCTCAGAACGATAAATTTAGATTTCTCCTGTAAAAAATTTTGAAATGCATGGAGAAAAAGGAAGGAAGGAAGGAAGGAAGCATTACAGGTACACAAGGTACTTTTGGAGAGGAGTTACCACTGCTAGGGGTGAACGAGATGCTGAGCCAGAAGATAAATGCCACTCTAGCGGTGTTAGCCCACAACTTCCTCTGATGATGATGAGTTTGTTTTTAGGGCAGAGTGTGACCATCAGGAAAACCTAGTGACTGAGAAAGTGGCCGGAGGAGTCACCCATCACAACTGCCCTCACTGCCTGGGTCTGCATTCATGGTGCACATCTCCCTAAATACTCTGTGTAGCAAATAAAGAGTTGGCTGTGGTATCTGCAGAAAAATCCCTGACGCTCTTTTGTACCCACCCCAAGTAGTCTTCCAGGAGAAATATTTTTCAATTTAAAAGTAAAACGTAGTTATTTTTAAAGACAGTTCCCCATCTTGAAAGCATTTACATTTTTTTCTTTCCCCATTTACAGCCTATTTCCTGAAAAATGTTGAGAAGATTTAAGTGTCGAATATTTTCCGAGGCCACTACATGATTCATCAGTTTATTGTTTGTTAAAATATCAGCCTCAAGAAACTGGCTTAAATGGGAAGGTCCATCTGGATTTTCTCTTCTGATTTACTTCATGGGTGACACGAGAAGGAATTAAAAGATTAAAAAGTCCACGTTCTGCCGAGTGCCTTGAATAGCAAAGGGGCCCTGTAAGAACCAAGTGAAGTTGCAACAGGCCCCCTTCTCCTGCAGTATAGATAACATATTAACAGAATTTGTAACCAGAGGGCCTTAGACCTGTCACCTCACACAGAGGAGAAAGCCAGGCCCTAGAGCAGGCAAGTCACACCCCTGCCAGCAGCAGAGCGAGGACTAGAATTCAGGTCCCCTGAGATTCATCCTCCAGTGCTCTCGCTCCTGCCTTGTTATCTTCAAGTGTACCCTTCCTAGTTACTCTTCCCTTTCCTGCTCTCCAGCTGTTTCTACTATAGTATGAGTCAGACACCTTTCTAAATATCCCTAATGGTTGAGAACTTCCTTCTCACTTAGCGTTTCATAAAAGTTGGGACTCCCATCTCCCTCCTGCAGATGAGGAAGACAACACTCACAGACGGAATTTGACTTGCCGGAGGCCAGATACAGCTAAGGCTCCAACTCGGGCCTCCTCACACCCCAGCCCATGTCCTTTCCCGCACATTACAACAGGTGGCCTGCTAGGTTACACGGATACTCTGTGCTTTTGTTTTATGAAGTATGTAGTAAGGAGAATTTGGTTTAATTAAAGGCCATCCAAGGGGGATTAATGAAGTACAAAAAGGATCTCATTAAAAAAAGTTATCCGCTAAAAGGCAAGCCAATGGCAGTTACCTGTTCAAAGTGAACATTAGAAAGCAGTTCTGTAGTTTTCCCATCATTTAACTTCAAGATGTCTATCTCTAGAGTACACGTGGGTCTGCATGTCCTTTTCTGATGGCCTGAATTAAGGCTGACTCGAGCTGAAAGCTGCTAAGATGAGTGATCATGAGTTACTAGCTTTCTTCGCGTATAATTGTTAACTTATGAAAGTAATATAAGTATACCACAGAGCTTTGGAAAACTTAGGAAAGAAAAAATATACCCATAATTCTACCATCCATCATGTTATTGTTATTATTTTGTATATTTCTTTTCTGTTTTTTTTTCCTAAAAGTATTTTTACATAGTTTTTAAGTGGTCTTCCTCTCTTTTTTGTAGTATACTTGCGACATTGTATCCTGCTTTCCCCTGTAGCATTATATCATAAATATTTTTTTCATGTAATACATTGTCTTCATGAGCATCCTGTTTAATGGCTGCAAAACGTTGCACTTTATGAGGCTTCCAAAATGTGTCTGTGATCCTCTGCAAGACCCACAAACATTATTCTGGAAAATCCCAAGGAATATGGAACACCATTCCACGTTCAAAGATAGCAATGACATTTATTTGCATTTCAGAATTTAAAACATTTCTCCTTTAAAACTGAGCAGTGAGAAAATCCCTGCGTGTGTGTCCAGTGAACACAGACAACAGGATTAGTGGAGATCATGACCCACCCCTCAGGGCTCACTCCATTCAACATAACACCATAGGACTATATAACCAACCCTGGGACAGTTATACACTGTCTCTATTCCTTATTACAGTATTCAGTCTACACTCATGATGAATTACAGGCTAACAACAGAAAGAATAAGGAATACTGACATTGAAATATAATAAATGAATGAGAGGCATTAAAATTATAATTCTGTTCTGATTCATACTACGACATGGAGGAACCTTGAAAACATTATACTAAATGAAAGAGGCCAGGCACAAAAGGCCACATATTGTATGATTCCATTTATATGAGATATTCAGAATAGGCAAATCCATAGAGACAAGAAGCAGATTAGTGGTTGCCAGGGACTGGAGAGGAGGGAATGGGGAGTGACTGCTTGATGGTTATAATGTTTCCATTTGGGGTGATGAAAATGCTCTGGAACTAGAAAGTGGTGATGGTTGCACAACATCATGAATGTACTAAATGTCACTTACATTCATTTTTATGCTATGTGTATTTTACCACAATAAAAAAATTATAATTCTGAAATTTTTCCTTGAGATAATCCTTACCAGATATGTAAGTTGTATTTACTTTATAGTTCTAATAACCTGAATTCAAACAACGAAATAGGTCTGATACTTTAAAATCTGTTTTGAATGTTGGAAGGAGCAATTCATTTACTGGGAGTAATGATTATCCACACCCAAATTCCATTCCCAAGGGTATTTGTAGAGAAGTATTTGCAAATAAATACTTCTGAAGTCTGTCTCTTCCCTTCATTTGGAAACAAAATATAAAAGTTATAAAAATAAAACAGTTGATATTTTAAGTTAAAATGTAAGAATACATCAGACAATGAAAACCATTTTTATCCGTTTTACTGCCATAGCATGTAGGTTTTTTCTATTAACTACAGGTTTTTGTCCCTAAATTAAATATAATAAACAATTCCATTTCAAAATGTGTATCACAAATTACGCTTTTTCTTATGTAATTATTTTAAAGTATATGTCACATGTTAATAGGAGGTTAAATTATATCTTAATAACATATCCATATTAATGAAGGTTGTATTAAAATAATCTTTATCATACAATTTTAATAGTAATTTATTAAAAGTAAAATATTTTGCAAAACATTTAAAAACATATATCAATGAGCTAACATTTATAAATACAATATCTTAAATTTTTTTTTTTTTTTTTTTTTTGTGGTTCCCTGGCTGGGAATCGCACCCGAGCCGTGGGGTTGAGAGTGCCAAAGCCTAGCCAGTACACCACCAGGGAGCCTATCTTAAATATTTTTAAAGTTCTTAGAACAGTGCCAGGCACACATTAAGTTTTATAATCATATATGTTTGTTAAATAAAAATAATGTAAAAATTGCAAAATGATTTCTACAAATAACATGAATTTTATGAGGTTATATAAGATTTTAGGAGACTTCCATAGTACAAAAAATTCTGTATCTATATATCTGCATATATAAATAAGGAAAGGCAGATTATGTAATGATTCTATCATTGTTGGCTATTTGGGTTAATGTCTTGCTTGTGTAAGGATTACTATCATACACAGTTTTCCAAGCACAATGATGGTTCTATGGTTTATTTTCTTGGGGTATATTCACAGAATTAGGGTTACCAGTCCAAATATTAGGATGACGTGTTACTTTCAATATGTATCATCATAGGGGGTTCCCTGGTGGTGTAGTGGCTAAGGCTTCGGCACTGTCAATGCTGCAGCCTGGGTTCGAGTCCCAGCCAGGGAACTACCCACATTAAAAAAAAAAAAAATATATATATATATATATATATATGTAGTCCCCATACCAAACTTGTCTTTCTTGATTGCCATAATAACTTTATAGGGTAGGAGGTATTATATTCCTATTTTCTAGAAGGGTAAACTGAGACTTGAAGAGCTAATTTATTGTGACCTGATACATTTCTTTCTCTTGGCTGAAGGGATGGGGGAATGGGTGTGTGTGTGTGCGGTCAACTTATTGTCATCATCCACATGGAAGATGGAGAGGGCTTACTCATATCATGGAACCAACAATCTCACAGTTAAAGATCAAAAAGATGGAAAATAGATTGGAGAGGGGATCAAGGGTGATCAGTAGGATTACGTGGTGTGTTCATTTCCTAGGGCTGCTGTAACAACTTACCAACAAACTGGGCAGCTTAAAACAACAAAAATGGAGTTCCCTGGTGGTGTAGTGGCTTAAGGCTTCGTTGCTGGCACTGTCAGTGCTGCGGCCTAGGTTCGATTCCCAGCCAGGGAACTATCCACATACAAAAAAAACAAAAACAAAAATAAAAAAACAAACAAACCAAAAAAAACCCAACAAAAATGAGAGGGTTCCCTGATGGTGTAGTGGCTAAGGCTTCGGGCTCTCAACGCTGCGGCCTGGGTTCAATTCCCAGCCAGGGAGCTACCCAAAAAAAGAACAACTCCCACCACACCCCCCAAAAAAACAACAAAAATGTATTCTCTCACAGTTTCTGGTCATTGCTGGCAATCTTTGATCTTCCTTGATCTATAGATACAGTACCCTGATCTTGGCCTCTGTCTTCCCATGGCCTTCTCCACGTGTTTATATCTCTGTGTCCAGTGTAGGGCTCACACTAATCCAATATGGCCTCATCTCATCGTCACTAGATCTGCAAAGACCCTATTTCCAAATATGGTCATAATCACAGGTTCTGGGAGAACATGAATTTTGGGCGGACACTACTCAGCCCAGTGCACTGGAGCAGGAGGAGCTCTGCCCCACACCACTCCCCACCCTGTACCATGCGGTGGTTAGCAGAGGTGTCTACCCCCAAACAGCGATGGAGACTCCCGGACACATGAGGCAAGGCAGCATCTTGGGAGGCTGGTGATACCCAGGAATGGAAAGCCTCTCCACACTCAGAAGGCCAAATACGGGTTCATCGTTTTCTTCCTCTGCAACTGTTGCTGAAAGCAGGTTTTGATAAACTGCCCCCACAGTTGGGGTAACAGAGAACGTTGGAAGACTTAGTCATAATGTAAATGTTATCCAGCTCGATAGTGCAAAAGTCAAGTATGGATGACAGAGGTACAAAGCTAAGTGTAAACCAGCTGACTGGACGGGTTAGGGAGCTAATACCTTAATCGCATGAAGACCATTCATGGGAGTTCCTGGTGGTGCAGTGGCTAAGGCTTCAGCGCTGCAGCCTGGGTTCGATTCCCAGCCAGGGAGCTACCCACATACAAAAAAAAAAAATAGAGTGCTCCTTGCGGCAGTACGAGTACCAAAACTGTGATAACAGAGAAGATTAGCATGGGCCCTGAGCAAGGATGCCATGCAAATTCATAAAGAGCATTTAAAGGTATTGATGGGATAAAAGATACAGATAGAATGTCATTTATAGTTATAAAGGTAATCAATAGAGCAAATAAAAGAGAAGGTAGAGGTGTTAAAAATGAGCTGATGTTTCTCATCTGTCATATGACAGATTAAATTGATAGTGTCTAATATTGATAAACCAAGTGTCTAATATTGATAAACCAAGAAATGGCAGTAGAAGCATATTTAGGAATACGGAAGTATATCAGTTAGGGTGCTTTTTCCTAATAACAAAAATAACACTAATTTAATTTGACTTTGAATTTTATAAGAAAATGTATTGGCTCTCATCACTAAACATCCAGAGGTAGCACAAGTTTAAATTTAAGCCATTCTGGTATGTTTTTTTTTGTTTTTTTGTTTTTTTTTTTTGTAGCATGTGGGTAGCTCCCTGGCTGGGAATCGAACCCAGGCTGCAGCATTGACAGTGCCAGGGCCGAAGCCTTAAGCCACTACACCACCAGGGAACTCCGCATTTTTCTTATAATCTCTACCTCTGTTTCTCTGCACTTCTCTTGGGTCTGACTTTGTTCTTGGGTTGGCTTAATCCTCAGGTGGGTATCAAGATGGCTGCCATTCCAGGTCTTTCCACATTTCCAAGTCTTGGAAAAACTGATCTGTAGTTTCCAGAAGGAAAATAAAATTTCACTTTCCCCCCCTCTCATTTAAGAGTCTTCTTACATTTTTATATTCTGATGGAAAATATGCCGAATAATAGAATGATTGGTGGTGGGAACGTTCATTCCTTCCATAGAAAGGAAAGACCTAAACCACTTCCGTGGTAGAGGGTATGTGTGCTCTTGGAGACCAGGCTCGCCTGGGCTTAGGAAGTAATTATGAATTGTTCTTGAATGATACACCTTGCTGATTACCCTCTACTTCCAGTAGGTGAAATTAATGTTCTAGCTCAGTCCCAAAGCTGCTGGGGGAAATTAGGAAAGAGCGGGTGCCCAGACTTGAGGCAAAGAGTTAGAAGGAAAAGTGGAATCCCTTGCCCCAGGGCAGAGAGGTTTAGCAGTATCAGTCAGCAGAAGAGAGCTGTGTGTGCAACAATGTTGAGCTCCAAGGTGTGGCCCGAGGAGCTTCTCAAACACAGTGGGGGAAGCTGTGGTCATTTCCAGCAAGTAATCTGCTAGGAGCTTGAGTCATAATTAATTGGGTATAATTATTTAGGTATAAAGAAAATGAATAACCTAATTTTATAAATGGGTTTCAAATAGATTGGATCCCAACCCAATCAATCCTTCTCTTTTTGGGAATATTTTCCCAAGCAAAAGTTTCCCTTAGTCTACAGAAGAGTCACTCTCTTCTATAAATGAGTTTCCAAGACAGAATTTATGACTTGGTCAATGGAGGGAAGGCTCTTATTTAACACATGACTAACTCTTTGTCCGCTTAGCTATTGATTTGATTTTTGTGAACTACCATTTGTGTGACTATGTGTAGCCGTGCTTATTTATATTCAATAAAGAATTATATCAAGTCAGAGATGGGACCTGTGGAATTCTTCCACAATACCTGCCATGTCACTATGTGTAATTGGGTTTCTAATAAAACAATTCACATATTGGTGTTGTTCTTCCAGAACTATCTTTCTAGGGCAGTTGTGAGGCTGGAGATGTAGATAGTCTGGTCAAATATGAAAGAATTTTAAAATGCTTGACAAGACTATCTGCAAAAGCAATGGATTTCCTGATTCCTAGAGACCTTTATGAATGGAAAGGACTGAAGTTGTCCTGATAGCTTAGCTGTTCATCTGTCTGAAGGAAGAGGGCAAAATCAGATATTTTTTCATGGCCCTTTTCTAGTTCTGGGTTTCTCTACATTTACAATTTAATAGCACAGATAAAACTTAAGCTTTCCATTTTGTTTGGCCCCCAAGATACATAAGTTCAACATAGAGCATGGAAATGGTACGTGGAAGGAAAAAATAAAAAGTTGAATTTAAACTTGTTTTCCCTGAACATGACAGATTTATTATTTGCCACAAATGCTATGCAGGTTTGGAAGAGGATCCTCCTTCCATTTATTCCTAAGAATTATTACGTTCAGGAGAAAGGAATAGGGAAGAGTGTTTCTTTCTAAATAAGATTTTATTCAGGGTTGGCAGCCATCAATGTACTAGGAAATAATAATAGGACAATAATAATTTGTTCTGCCTGCAAAGTGCTTTTCCATGGAAGGACTGTGAAGAACATTCAGAAAGAGTGACCTCATTAATCCTAGCCACGTTTGTGTGAGAGAACAAGTGCACATATATGACAATATTATAGACAGCCAAAGGGCTGCAAAAGAAAGTTAAATTATTTGTCAAAGGTCAATTATAGATCCCTAGGAACATTTTCATATTTTAATTACTGACAATGGCTTAATATGTTTCTCTTCCAAGAGCATAGCAATGTCTTAAGTCTTTGGAATAAGTGTTTTCTCTAAAATATAATTTATTTTACTTTCCCAGATTATGAAAGTAGGACATGATTATTGTGGAAAATTTGGAAACTATAAAACAGTAGAAAGGTGTAACATGTCGCCATAACCCCACACTCTCAAAAACAGTATCTTTTCTTTCTTGAAATACCTGAAATGTCTTCTGATTTCTTGATCAAGTTTTAACTGATACATTGGATCACATGGTTCAAAGTCTACTGTGGGACTTCATGCTAGATGGCGGGGGTCCATATCATAGGTCACAGATACGGATTCAGGGAGGTCAATATTATTAATAGGAGGTCAAATAAATGAAAGAAGATGTGGCTACAGAGAATTGTACAGACATACAAATCCTTGTTTCTCCTTGCTTAAAATGGAGCAAAATTAACTATATTATTTTAAACCCAATATAGCTTTCATCATATGGGTCAGGGTAGTTTCCTCATTCAACCTATGACCTAATAATGGCTTCCTCCCTTCTTTTTCCTGCCATCTCTTTTTTTTCTTTCTTTTCTCTGCATCTTACAGGTACATTTATTCATGCCATAAAGAAAACGGCACATCTACAAGTGTGCAGTAATGTTCCATGTTCCCATCTAACATAGCTTGCTGCAATTTACAGCCAAACTGACATTCATCCGAGTAAAGCTGGTTAATAATGACCATGAGCAGGTGCAGGACTCAAAGCTTTCAAAGCTCTCCATTTTTTTCTTTTAAATCAGCACTCCTGACTTTATAAATGATGAAGTCCATCAACCCCATTCCTGTCCAGATCTTCTGGCAAACCTGGATATAGGAGGGCTTCATGGAGACCCACACATTTTAATGAGGCTTTGAAGCATTTAGGCCCAGGACCAGTGGCTCAGGCGGCCTGCAATCGCAAGGCTGACATGGGAAGGTTATGACTTTCTGTGAGGATAAAAGCTGTGCAATGAAACCACATCAACTTTTGAAATTGGAGCATAAGGTCAGTGGGATGATTTTAAAGAGAGCAATTCTAATATTAATGAGGATGAGAACTGTTATTGTTACTGAACTCAAGGGGTTCACTTTTTGGGGTTTTTTATTCAAGAACAAGACGTGGTTGTCGTTAAGTAGTTTTATTTACTTGTAGCAAGTAAAGAAGATAGGAAGTTCCCATCGAAAGCTGTGTCTCCTGGATGAGAGGCTTAGCCATTGCTTATATATTCTATTTGGTTAATTACACGTAGATTCTGTCTTTGCAGTTGACTAAACTTACCTGGTGAGTTCCTGTCACGTGCAACCTATTTACAGATGCATCTGTAAAATACTGTGCTACATTTTAACATTTAGCAATAATATAATAAATGGCATTTAATAAGAACCACCCAAACTTTGAGACCCTTGTCCTACCTAACATTATGGATATGAAGGAAAATATTTTCAAGCTTTAATGAATAGTTTTTCAGAATTTATTATATATTGTGTCAGACGCTGCTGATGATACAATGGTTAAAAAGCTGATCTGCCCTTAAGAAGCTGGACTGGACAAGACGTGGATTTGATTGTATGAAACAATACTGGCTTAAACATAAAAGGGTTTCCAGTAATGAAATCTAGAGGAGGTAATTCAGGAGTAGAATAGTGGTTCCACAAAGTCACTGGATACTGGGCTCCTTCTATCTTTCTGCTCTATTATCCTTAGCTGGTGGCTTTCATCCTGAAGGTCACCCCATGATTCAAGAGACTTCCTCAGCTCTAGCTATCCCTTCTTCACCTCGAGCAGCAGGAAGATGGAAGGAGGCAACGACAAATGGTCCAACCTTCCACCTTAAATCTGTTCTCTTTAAGCAGTCTTCCTGTAAGTTTCAGAAAACATTTCTCCTTATATTTCATTGATCAGAATTTAGTCACAAAACTTGGCAAGGAGGCTGGATAGAATAATTTCCACGTGGGTTTGCTGCCCTGCTGAATAATTGGGGCTTTATTACTAAAAGGTGGGGGAGAATGGATATTAATGGTAACTTAAAATTTCTGCCTTAGGAAGTTAAATTCTACCTAGGGAAATAAGGAACTGTAGGCTTGAAAATACAATTAATAGTATATTGGGAAGGGCCAAGCGATGGGGTTACTGCAATTTGGAGGAAGGAAAGAAGGTATCAAGGCAGTCTGGGCAAGCTTCTTGGAAGAATTAGGAACTGAACTGCCCTTTGAGGATGAGACAGATTCTGTAGGCACCAAAGACTGAGGAGGGCACCCCAGCGGGAGGCACTGATATGAGCAGAAGCTGGACAATGCAGATCAGCCTTGGGTAGGAGCAGCAGTGACCAGATGTAAAGCTGGAATGTAATGGACTCTTTGGCTGCAAGGAAGGGAATGCTGACTAATTTTTTAAAAATTACCCAAGGCAAAAGGGTTCCAAGATCACTTTGTTGGGATAAAATATGAATACTGATATTGCTTCTCAGTTACTAGAATTGACACTCCTATATTCTATACATGACTCATGCCAGCAGACATGATCACATTAATTTACTCTAATGAGTTCCCCTAATTTTGGATTGTCCAAATAGCACAAAGAATGGGTAATAAGTGAATATATGACAACAGTAATCAAAATGCATGGGACACCCAAGACCACAGCCCAAGGCAATTATTCATTAAATAGGGAGGGGAAGAAAAAGCCTTCTAATAGAGGGTTCTGGCCCCATTTCCTAAATATTGTTTATTTCATGATTCTTCTCTGCTCTAAACAGACCTTAAACTGCCCCTTCCTAATATGCTCCCATAAAGGATTATAAACTAGAGAGGAGGTTGCTTTAAACAAAGTAATCAGAAAGTAAGCAATCTTTTTCTCTTTCTCTCTGGCTCAAAGCTTGTTTTGTCTGTTAGGAACTTTTCTCTTCAGAGTACAGACCTCAAGGTCAAACAGAGGTCACTCTTCTGCTTTTTGAGGTATGGGTGCTTTCACATTATTTGCTCACTTTTATTGCTGAGAATAACCATCCATTTGCCCACATAACTGGAGCCTCCCCAACACAAAGACTTGAGAGTGGGCACCAGCAGGGGGGTTAATCCCATTCCACACAAAGCAAACAAGTTCAAATCTCATTAAATGTCCGACTTTGCAGCAAGAATACAAATATTTCCAATTTAGCAAAGGAAGATAGAAATGTGACATAGAAGTATTCTAATCATTTAGTAGAATAAATCATACCAACATGATACTAAAACTGTCAACTTGGTGGGAAAAAAAAGAGGCTAAAACTCCATTAATAATACAACAGCAATGTTTACTTTTTCACATGAGGGAAATTCCATTACAACAAACAGCCTGGGGCTCTCAAATTGCTTTTGTTCTAGATCAGTGGAAAATTGTTATACAGAATATATTTCTAGCAATGATAGTTTGGATTTGAAGGTGAAACCTAGCTGACGTTTTAGAGTGAACCAGCAGAGATGAGGATGATTGTATGGGGGTGTGTGTGTGAGTAACCTCCTTTTTATGCACATTTTAAAAGGTAGACCCTTTATGTGGGCACACAGCTTGCTGTGGGAGAAAAGTCTGTCATTTTCTTCTTTTACATGACTTCTGCATTGAGGACCACATCCCAAAAGTGCATCTATGAGTGTGCAAAGACAGACCCCTCTGGGCTGCACACACTTCTTAGGTATGTTCTCCACTTCTGCCCTTAAGATTGGATGGTTCTCTGTGGATTATGGGTCTTCCAGTTTCTCTATTTAAAACCTTATTTACGCTGAGGTATCAGCTCTTCACATTTTGGTGTTTGGATTGATAATCTTTTTCTTTGTTTTAAAAGTACTAGGGAGGAGAGGGTTCCCTGGTGGTGTAGTGGCTAGGCTTCAGTGTTCTCAACGCCACGGCCTGGGTTCAACTCCCAGCCAGGGAACCACCAAAAGAAACAAAGTACTAGGGAGGAAAAACAAAACAAACCTGGAAAAACAGGTACCATTAAAAAATATTCCCATGTTATTAATTGGATAATTTCCCTTTCTTTTAGCAGATTTAAAAATTACTGTTAATTTTGGAGGTCACTTTAAAAATAATACTACATAGGTCACATGTATCTAGGAGATAGATTCATTACTAGTATCTTCTGAAATGCAAAAACAAAAATTAACAACACTGAAAATATAATAAAATACCTGACTTTCAATTTTATTTTCAGTTACAATCTAGAAATTATTAATTTTTTTGCATTTCAGCACATACCAGTAATGAATCTCTCAGACACACACAATCTATGTTGTAATTTTTTTTACCATGACCATGATAGGATTAGGCAGAAGTGAATATACAGTGAAAAATACTTCCATGCTATTTAATTGAATAATTTCCCCTCTTATCAGATTTGTTACCACTGTTAAACATAGGTAGGTATACCATAAAGCTAATGCAGTTTAAGCTTTCTGACCTTCATTTCTATAGTTCTTTCCAAAGTCCTGTACCTAATTTTCCATTTGTAATTGTGTTTTCTTTTCTTTTCTTTTCTTTTTTTTTTTTTAAAGAGACCTTAATTGTATTATTAGAAGATTTGGGCTCCACAAAACCTGAATGCAATCCTACTGTTCAAAAGAGCTAAAGGAGTGTGATGTGAGCAAATTGTTCTCATTGCTATTGCAGACAGGACGCAGGCACCCAAGAACTTCAGGACTACGGTTGTTATGCCTAGACCGAGAGCGTCATTCTAACCTTGGATAAGCCTTTGTGGAGTTGGCAAAAGCAGTGGAGGAGCTGTGTCTAATGCGTAAGACTTCCTCACTTTCTTTCCCACCAATTGCTCTGTCTGGAGGGACCAGAGTGTGAAGGAGAAAAACAGCCCAATAACCATAATTCTTTTTCAGCAGCTCATGAATGTTCATTTCCTGCCTCCTTCAACAGCAATCTGGAATTGAACAGACAATGTAGTCACAGGAGAACTTTTTGCCTCAGGTGCTCTCTGAGACTGAATACTGAGGAATTTTAAGTTCCAACACCTCCAAAGAAGGGGTCTTGAAATGATCGTGGCAATAGGATATTTTACTACATTTGAACCACATTTCACACTCTTCTGAGGAAAATATCTTTGCTCTTCCTCTCTTCCTTCAAGATCCCATCAGTCCCTCCGTAAAAGCTCAGCACCTTTCTCCTGTAATTGCCTTCCCAGATCTATTCAGGCTAGAGTGAAATCTTCTCCAAAACCTAGCTCTTGAGATATGTACCATTCTTGAAGGTTTTAGGAGTTTAGACTTCAGTTCCTGTAACCACGTGATCTTGGGTAAGTGATAAGCTTTCTGAGACTAGAGTTCCCCAATAATAATTCATTTCCATGCTAATATGTGTTAATTTTATAATTAAAATGTTTTCTGGTGGCAATAATAATTCCTATTATGTCACAGTTCGCATGAATCTTAACTAAGACAATATATGGAAACATCTTTTGTAAACTATAAAATGTTGTACAAATATAAGGTACAGGCAGAGGTGATATTCCAAATATTTGATGATCGGTGGGCACTGGCCTTGACAAATCAGAATGTTTTCAGCCACAGTTCTAGAGCAGGGTCCATTTGGCTACCTTCTGGGCCAGACAGTAACTCTTTAGTTGCTGGATTAAAGGAGAAGCTGAGGTAATGGGAAGCCTAGTGGAGAGAGATTGAGGACAAGGGCCACAGCTATAAAATATTTTAATATTTTAACAAGTTTTTAACTTGTACAGCAGTACAATATATTATTGCTTTAAAAAGCAATACTCTTTTATTCATTTGCTAAAAAGCAATAGAGTTCAGCACGTACATATTCAGTGTATATTTTTTTTCAAAAAAATATGTTCAATCCTCTTTTATATTCCAGTGGTTTGTAATGATATTTCAGAACTCAAGTTAAACTTGACAAACAAACCCTAATTTTTTGTTGTTGTTGTTATGTGGGTAGTTCCCTGGCTGGGAATTGAACCCAGGCCGCAGCGTTGACAGCACCAAAGCCTTAGCCACTACACCACTGGGGAACTCCACAAATCCTAATTTTTGAGGCCTCCTGTTCTAACTCTTAGAAATGTCCAGAATACAATCCAACATTAGCATACAAAGAGCCAACTAATAAGGGAAAAGACCATTAAAAGACACTAACCTTGCAAAGACACAAATGTAATTATGAGACAAAGACTTTTCAATAGCTGTCATAACCATGCTCAAAGAAGTACAGATGAACAACCTTGAAACAAATGGAAATATAATAAGTCTCCGTGAAGAAGTAGAAGATATAAAAAAATGAATGGAAAATTTTTCAGTGAGAGATATAATAACTAAAATAAAAAGTACTTACTGGATGAGCTCAGTAGCAGAATGAAGGTGGAAGAAGGAAGAACATGTAAACTTAAAGATGGATCAGTAGAAATGATTCAATCTTAACAATAGAGAAAAAAATGACAAAAAAATGAACAGAGGGAGCCTTAAGGATCCATGAAACCATACCTAAATTTTATGAGATACTTAGATAAACCGAATCAGGAAAGGGGAAAAAACAGAAAAATAGTAAAAATGGTGAACGAAAGTCCAAATATAACAAAAATTGCATGAAAAACAAAGACTTAAACATATCAGTTAAAGGACAGGGATTATTAGAATTGTTTTCTTAAATAAATCCAAAGATATGCTGTCTATAACAAACCAATGAATGGAAAAAATTTAAGTTTAAACATAATACCATCAGTAACATAAATAAAATATATATCATGCAAACTCTAAGCAAAGGAAAGCTGGAATGGCTATATTAGTATTAGACAAAGTAGACTTCAAAACAAACAAACAAAATTAACAAGCATAAAGAGAGCCACTACATAATGATAAATGAGTTAATTCATTAAGAAGACATACTAATCCTAATGTACATGCACCAAACCACTGATCTTCAAGACACATGAAATAAAAACATAGACAAATTCACAATTGCAGTTCATGGTTTCAATACTCCTCTCTCATTAATAAATGGAACAGCCAGGCAGAAAATTAGCAAGGATATAAAGAAAGCTGAATAACACTATTAAACAACTGGATCTAACAGACATTTGTAAAATAATTTTACCCAATAACATCAGAATACACATTCTTTGCAAATACACATGCACTCTTCATCAAAACAGACCACAACCTGGGCAATAGAACAAGCTTCAACAAATTTAAAGGAATTGAAATCATATAAAGTATATTATTTTTTGACCATAATGGACTTGAACTAGAAATCAATAACAGAAAGATACCTCTACACCCTTGGAAATTAAACACACACCTAAATAATCTATGGGTGAAAGAAAAAGTTCCAAAGAATATTAAAAAGAATGTTAACTATACTTTAATATATCACAACACAAATATTTGTGTGATGAAGTGAAAGCAGTACTTAAAGGGACATTTATAACATTAAAATGCTTACATTAGGAAAGAAGAAAGGTCTCAAATCAACAGATTAAGCTTGCATCTTAAGAAACAAAGAGAACAAAATAAACAATGTAGGCAGAAGGAAGTAGACAATAAAAAGCAGAAATCAATGACATTTAAAACAGAAAAACATTAGAGAAACCTCAATGAAATTAAAAGCTGGTTCTATGAGTAGATCAATGAAATGAGTAAGTTCTAGCCATACTGAGAAATAAAAAAAGAGAGACACAAATTGTTGATTATCAGTAAAGGAAGAGGGAATACCACTACAGACTACCAGATATTAAAAAGAAATATTAAGAACAACTCTGTGCACATAAATTCTATAAATTAGATGCTATGAACAAATTCCTTAAAAAACACAAACTTCCAAAATTCACTCAAAAAGAAATGGGTAACATATATATTCAAGAAATTGAATCCATAGGTTAAAAATAACCTAAAAAGCAAACAAACAAACAAAAAAACTCTAGGCCTGGATGTTTTCACTGGTGAATTCTACCATACTTTTTTAAAAATTAATTTTTATTGTTCGACTTATTGGGGTGACATCTATTAGCAAGGATTACGTAGGTTTCAGGCATGCAATTCTACAGTGCATTGTCAACTTGATGTATAATAAGTTCACCACCTAATGTGACTTCTCTTTCCATCACCTTATATTTAGCTTCCCCTCCCACTCTCCCATCCCCCCATCACACCTTTTAAAGAACAAATTGCACCAATTCTACACAATCTTTCCTAGAAAACAGAAGGGAAGAGAACACTTCCAAACTCATTTATAGGGCTAGAATCGCCGTGATACCAAAACTAGACCTAGACAGCACAAGACAAGAAAATTACACACCAATATCCCTCATGAACAGCACACAAAATTTCTCATAAAAGTATTGGGGAATCAAATCCCACAATTTATAAAAGAATAATATTCCATAACCAAGTAGATTTTATCCTAGGAATGCAAGGGTGGTTCCAAATTCCAAAATCAATCAATGTAATTCATCATATTAAAAAACTAAACAGGAACCATATGAGCTCACTCATATGTGGAATATAAAACTGAAAGCAACAAAGAAAAAACAAAAAGAAAATTAAGGACACAGTCAATAGTTTAGTGGTTACCTGGGGGCAAGGGAGGAGTAGGGGTGGGAGATGGGGGAGGGGCTGGGAGAGGAGGGAGGGGGAGCTAAATACATAGTGATGGAAAGAGAACTGACTCTGGGTGATGAACACATAATGCAACACATAGACGATGCAATGTAGAACTGTACACCTGGGACCTATGTAATTCTTGTTAACCAATGTCACCCCAACAAGTAACAATAAAAAAATATTAAAAGAAAAGATCTTAATCAGAGCCACTCGTTTAAAAAAAAAAAGAAAAACTTGAACAGAAAAGATGATGAGAGCGTACCAAACAATGCAGAGAAAGCATTGAAAACATCCCATTCATGATAAAAGCTCTCAGCAACTTAGAAACAGAAGGGAATCGCTTTAATTTTGATAAAGGCCTTCTACATAATACCTACAGCTAACATCATGCTTTAATAGTTAAAGACTGAATGCTTTCCCCTAAGATTGGGAACAAAGCAAGGATGTCCTCTTTCATTAAGCCTATTGAATGTAGTACAGGAAGTCCTACTCAGAGCAATAAGGCAGAGAAAGAAAGTAAAATGCATAGAGATTAGAAAGAGAGAATGTTGTGCCTATTTGAAGGTGACATTGTTTTGTATATAGAAAACCCCAAGGGTTTAATAAATTAATAAATGAGTTTTGCACAACCACAGAATATAAGGTCAACTCACCAAAAAACGCACCATATTTCTACACATT
This sequence comes from Lyroderma lyra, assembly GCA_004026885.1. NCBI lineage: Eukaryota > Metazoa > Chordata > Mammalia > Chiroptera > Megadermatidae > Lyroderma > Lyroderma lyra. Next base: position 250,452 of record PVJL010000346.1, on the reverse strand, counting down.
TACAGTGAACAATTTGGAAACCAAAATTTAAAAAAATGTATCATTTAAAATTTTATTAGGGAGGGGAGAAAGGGGAGGGGGTGGGAGAGGAGGGGGGGAAGCTAAATATAAGGTGATGGAAAGAGAAGTCACATTAGGTGGTGAACTTAATATACATCAAGTTGACAATGCACTGTAGAATTGTATGCCTGAAACCTATGTAATCCTTGCTAACAAATGTCACCCCAATAAGTCTAACAATAAAAATGAATTAATAAAAAATAAAATTTTACAAAGAGAACTACTTAGGTATAAATCTAACAACGCTCGTACAGGATCTGTGTGCTGACAACAGCAAACACAGAGGAAAGAAATCAAAGGACATAAATAAATGGAGAGACATGCCTTATTTATGAGTTGTAAGACTCAGTTTAGTTGAACATGTCATTTTTTTCCCAACTAAATCTATACATTTAATACAATGCCAATAAAAATCCCAATAGGATTTCTGGAGATATAGAAAAGCCTATTTTAAAATTTATTTGGGGGAGTTCCCTGATGGTGTAGTGGCTTAAGGCTTCGGCGCTGTCAGCGTTGTGGCCTGGGTTCGATTCCCAGTCAGGGAGATACCCACATACCAAAAAGCAAAAAAAAAAAAAAAAAAAAAAAATATTTGGAAAGGCAAAGGGGCCAGGATAGCCAAAACAATTCCAATAAAGAAGAAAAAATTGGGAGGAATCAGTCTACAGGATTTCAAGACTTACTATAAAGCAACAGTAATCAAGACAATGTGGTATTGGTGGGGAGGTAGAGCACTGGATCAATGGATTAGAATAGAATTGTCAGCAATTGATTCACAAAAAGTGGATTGTCGACAAGGGTACAAAGGCAATTCAATGGATAGTCTTCAACATATGGTACTGGAACAACTGACCATGCATAGGCAAAAGTATCACACCAAAAAATCGAAAAACAGAAGTTTTGAACTCAATCTAACACTTTAAACAAAAATTAAAAAAAGGAATCATAAATGTAAAAATAAAATGTAGAACTATAAAACTTTTAGAAAAAATATAATAGAAATGTTGATGAGTTGGGATTAGGAAAAGTTTTCTTAGACTTGATGCTAAAAGCACAAACAATAAAAGAAAAACTTGTTTTCTTAGACTTGATGCTAAAAGCACAAACAATAAAAGAAAAACTTGATAAATTGGACTTTATTAAATAAAAAATGTTTGCTTTTGGAAAGACACTAGAGAATGAAAAGCTACAGATTAGGGGAAAGTATTTTCCAATCACATATCCAGCAAAGAACTTGTATCTAGGAAAACTCTCAAAACTCAGTAATATGAAAACAAACAACCCAATAAAAAATGAGGAAAACATCTTGTTATAGTTTAATTCTTTTTTTTTTTTTTTTTTTGTAATGTGGGTAGTTCCCTGGCTGGGAATCGAACCCAGGCCACAGTGTTGACAGCATCAAAACCTTAAGCCACTACACCACCAGGGAACTCCTCTTGTTATAGTTTAATTCTTATAATTCTTAAAACAAAGATGCTTATCATGATAGGAAATAACGACCAATGACTTTTTTTTGTTCATTTCCAATGCCTTTTTTAAAATATAGTGCTTCCTGGATAATTTACAGTACCACAAATGAGAATAAAAGAAATTGAGCTTTAAATTTTAATTCTCTTTAATATTTTGGGAAAAGGATAAGCTATACATTTTATTTACTTCACTTTAATTTTCCTCCAGAAAGCTTTTCTGGACGCTTAAGTATGATTTCAGCATTTTGAAATCACTGTGCTTTGCCAGGTCCCTGTGCATATCTTTATCACAGAACCTTCTTTGTCTTACAGTGTTAACCTGTCTGTGTCGTAAGGGAAGCCTTAACATTATTCCTAAACTCTAGCATAGTAACTGTCAAGTAGTAACCACTGGGGATGTTTCTTCAACAATTAAAGACTTGAAAAGAATAGATAAAAGTTATTGATGAAAAGGGACAAGAAACAATAAATCTGATGCTTTTATTATTATTATTTTAAAATTTCTTCTTGTTTTGGTTGGTTCCCTGGGCAGGTATCAAACCCAGGCCACAGCGGTGAGAGCACCGAAGCCTAGCCACACCACCACCAGGGAACCTCTCCAATCTGATGCTTTTATTTTTTATTTATTTATTTTTGTATGTGGGTAGTTCCCTGGCTGGGAATCAAACCCAGGCCACAGCGTTGATAGTGCTGAAGCCTAGCCACTATAGCACCAGGGAACTCCCACCAATCTGATGCTTTTAGGATGTTGCCTGACACACAGTAAATACTCAGTAAATGTTAGTTTATTCATTCAACAAGTATTAGTTAGATACCTACTATGTGTGAAGCACTATTACAGGTGATAAGCTATTACAAGCTATGAGCTTTTTTTTTTTTTTTTTTGCTTTTTGGTATGTGGGTAGCTCCCTGACTGGGAATCGAACCCAGGCCGCAGCACTGATAACACCAGCGCTGAAGCCTTAAGCCACTACACCATCAGGGAACTCCCGAGCTTTTTAACTTATAGTTGCTAGAACAATAAATAGCATGGACAAAAGGTCCCTACCCTCATGGAACTTAACATGTTTATAGGGTAGACAGACAATAAGTAAAATAAATAGGTGAAATGTGTAGTTTGTTAGATGGTCACAAAAAATAAAAGTGAGGAACAAAAGACAAATGCCTAGACACTTCACCTAAGTGGATATGTAGGTGGAAAATGTGCACATAAAAAGATGCTTAACATCATTAGCTGTTAGGAAAACATAAACTAAAACCATAATGAGATACTACTACACACCTATCAGAATGGAAAAAAAACAGTAACAAAAACCTGACAGTACCTACCGATAGTGAATTTGTGGAGCAACTGGAACACTGTTTCATTTCTTTTTCTTTTTCTTTTCTTTTTTTTTTTTTTTTTTTTGCTTTTTGGTATCTGGGTAGCTCTCTGACTGGGAATCGAACCCAGACCGCAGCGCTGACAGTGCCAGCGCCAAAGCCTTAAGCCACTACACCATCAGGGAACTCCCTCATTTCTTATAGGAATATAAAATTACAGTACTGAAAAAAAAATTTGCCTGCTTCTTCTCAAGTTAAACACATACTTATCATATGACCCAGGGATCCCCCTCCAAAACGTGCACATGAATGTTTAAATATATTGGCTTTATTTGTAATCATCACCAAATACTGGAGACAACCCAAATGTCTTTCAGTGGGTGAATAAACTGTGTAAGTACATTTATATATTCAGCATTAAAATACTATTTAGCAATAAATATTCTTGCTGGTATAATAGGAACATTATTTAGCAATAAAAAGGAAGGAACTATTATTACATGCGGCACCATGAACGCATCTCGAAGGCATTATGTGGAATGAAAGGAGCCAGTCTCAAAGGATTTAATATTGTACGATTCCATTTATTTAACATTCAGGGAAAAGGCAAAATAGAAGAGTGATGGAGACCAGATCAGTGGTTGTGAAGGGTCAGGGATGGTGGCAGGAGAGTATGACTCTGAAGGGACAGCACAAGGGATTTCAGGTTGAGTTATAGATCTGCCTCTATCCTGATGGTGTAGGCTTTTACATATAGAACTGTACACACACACACGTCAATTTTACTAGATGTTAATTTAAAGAGAAAGAAAAGAAAACCTGCACTGAAGCAGGGGTTCTGAATCCACCTGAAAGATACTGTTTGCCAAAATATTGCATTCCTCATTCAGTTCCAAATGCAATTCTAATTTTTTTCCAAAAGGAAAAACAAGTATTAAGTCCAATAAACAGATAAATTAAAAAAAAAAAAAAAAACAACAGCAAGAAAAAAAACACCAGACCAAAATCATACCTTCTATATGTAGTCTCTGCAATACAATATCAGAGTTGATTGCTTGGATAAATATTATCCTATTCAACTATACAGTTATGTTTCCGATTATTAGAGCAACAGGCTGAATCTAAAAAAACCTAGGTTGGAGTGCTTTCTGATGTGAAATTGTTACTACTGAGAGGCCTACTGTGTTGTTTTTCTTCACCAACTTAATTTCATTTTCTATTTCAGGCTGGATCTGTTGATAAGCACTCTTGGACTATTTTTAATTAAAAAGTATATGTGTAAAAAATTCACAGTGGTTATAAGCCTGTATTTTCTTTTTGCATGTATTACTTTTATAAATTAATAACAAATAAATGATAAAAACTCAAGTGAATTACTAACTAAAGTATCTTTCACATAGAAATTTTTGGGGACAGTGTTTTATTTTGTAGACAAAAATGGGCTTATTTACTCTAGTGTAGGTACCTCTAAAAGGATTTCAAACAGTGAGTTCCCTTAAAATGATGAAGTGTAAACAATTTGGCAGTTCCTTAAAAAGTTAAACATAGAATTACCACATGACCCAGAAATTCCACTCCGATGTGTATGCTCAAAAGAACTGAAAACAGGTATTCAAATAAGTACATGCACACTCATGTTCATAGCAGCATTATTTACAATTGCCAAGAAGGTGGAAACAACCCAAGCGTCCGTCAACTGATGAATGGATAAAGAAAATTTTGTATATCCACGCAATGGAATACTATCCAGTCATAAAAAGGAATGAAGTACTGATACATGCTATAGTATGGATGAACCTTGAAAACATGATGTTAAGTGAAAGAAGTCAGGCAGGAAAGGTCCCATATTATATGATTCCATTCATATGAAATATGCAAAATAGGTAAATCTAGAGACAGGAGGCATATTGTCAAGTGCTGAGGGGAGGGAAGCATGCAGCGGAAGTGACTGCTTAATGGATATGGGGTTCCTCTTTGGGGTGATGAACATGTTTTGGAACTATTAATAGATAGAGGTGATGGCTATACACCATTGTGAATGTATTACATGTCACTGAATTGTACACATTAAAATGATTATTTTTGTGTTCTGTGACTTTTACCTCAATTAAAAAAAAATGAAGTGTATCCCTACAATCTCATTCACATTTGCAGCAAAAGTTTTGTCAAGGAAATTATAAATGATTAATTTAGTGTAGCTCATATCTGAATAGTTAGGAACACTCAGTAAAATGCAAATTAATCACTGATATGTACTTTTTAAAAGTGATCTGAATACGGTAGTCTGCACTTACTCAAGGGGGGTACTTTCCAAGACCCCCCCACTGGATGCCTGAAACCATAGTAGCACCAAACACTATATAGAGGGTTGTCCAGAAAGTATCCAGCCACATAATATTAAAAATAGAGGCATTTATGGTTGGATTTTTTCCAGACAACCTTCGTATGCTGTTTTTCCCTATTTATACCTACCCATGATAAAGTTTAATTTACAAATTAGGCACAGTAAGAGGTTAATAACTGATAATAAAATAGAAGTTATAACAATATACTATAATAAAAGTTATGTGAATGTGTCATTAGTAAGTAAAATAAGGGTTACTTGAACATGCACTGTGATTCCACGACAGTCAATCTGATAACCCCGATGGCTACTAAATGACTAATGGGTGGGTGGCATCCACAGGGTGGATACCGTGGACAAAGGGATGCTTCGTATCCTTGGTGGAATGGAGCAGGATGGCACCAGATTTCATCATGTTATTCAGAACAGTGCACAAGTTAAAACTTGTGAATTATTTCTGGAACTTTCTATGTAATACTTTGTACCTTGGTTGCCATGGACAACTTGAAACTGCTGAAAGGAAAAGCACGGATAAGGGGAAACTATTATAGCCTAAAAACGTTCAGAGGAATTGGGAAGTTGGAATGGTCACAAATCATATTGAACTCCCTTTGTGTGAGCCTTCCAATGCTACTCACATGCAAAGGGTATCCACAAATACTTATACCAAAATCTTCTTTGGAATATGTTCTATTCAGTTGCTATTGCCCTAGTGGCCCTTGCAATCCTTGGGACATTGTGCCTGTCACAGACACTGGTGGCCTAAGTATGAGAAAAGGAAGGTGAAGAGGAATGGGGTGTTGTCTGCAAAATTTGACTTTGGGGTCTGGAATGTTTCTAAAATTTTGAAATTTCAGGCTTCTCTCTTCACTAACAATGGCTCTTTCAAATACGCAGGCCTCTTTTCATGAAAGTTCTTAGATCATCTTATTTTTCTTTTGTGCATGATGCATACCAAATGGCCATCCTTTCAAAATCATCACAAAGTCCTTTACTAAAATTCATTGTATTATTTCCATTTTATTTATTCTTAACCCTGATCCTGAATATTTCAGGTCTAAGTCCTGAGATGGGTATTCTCTGCCCTTTCCTGACTCACTCTTACCTTTTCCCATCCTACCCTAGGACCTAGCAGGCTGACCTCCATTGATTTCACCAATGGGTTCCCAGACCCTCTGGCTTCCTGCTTGGTTCAGCCAGTGAAAGGTACATGCAGGTCAGTGGGTAGGGCAGAGAGAAGTTAGCGTTATTTATCATCTGCCTGCCTCTCTACAGGCTATCAGTTGACTATGGCTGTGCTCTTCCACAGAAGGTCACCACTTCTGTTGTGTGACCCTCTCCTACAGCTACAGCCATAGCCATAACTTCAGCAATAGCTCTCTCTTCATTTCAGGTACTTCTTTCTTGCCCTTTGTGACTTAAAGTGGTAAAGGCTCCACACTGATTTTAGTCCTTTGGTGCTATACCATCCCTTATATGGTATATAACCCTAAACACAGGACCGACTACATAAATTGTGGGGCCCAGTGCAAAATGAAAATGCAGGAACCTTTGTTCAAAAATTACTAAGAACTTCGAGATGGCAACCACAAGGCATTAAACTAAGTGCCGGACCTTTCTAAGTGTGGGGTCCTATGTGATTACATAAGTTGCACATCCAAGAAGCCCGCCCTGCCTACACATTATTTTAAGTAGTACTTACCTTAAATGCTCCTCAGTTACCTGTTGAGTGTGCCACCTGTTTCCTGCCACGATCCTTTCTAATACAAAGTCTCATGGGTTCCCTCTCCCACTTAAAAAAATTGTGGCTCCATTAGGGGTCTGGAAAAGTAGCCGTTATCTATACTTACCTTAAAACACTGTGCAATTTAAAACTTATTAATAGATCTGCATCCGCAGCAGGAAACTTACTTAATCTCTCCCTCACCCTCACAGCTAATAAAGCCACTCATTTGGAAACCATCATGGGCCACCACAGCCCTTGAGCACTACTTACCATGTAGCTGAAACGTGTGACTCCCAAACACAGCTGCTGGGCAGGTGCAGGGATTTTTAGCAGTGATTTCAACCAATTAGTTGCTTTTTATTTATTCTATTAGATACTGGATTTACTACTACATAGCCTAGCTTTCTTTTTTCTCTTGGAAACATGACAAACTGAGAACCTGGTCATAGCCTGGAACTTACTTTTTCTCTCTGGCTAGAAACTTTCCTGAGATACTGATCGCTTAGTATTACTAAACAAGCACCAGTTAGGCCTCTTGTCTTGAGTAAGGCCTGCTCTCTCAACACCATTCTTAACAGACTTGGGGGTTGAGGTGACTATCAACAAATTATGCTGTCTTATTGTTTTTTTTTGTTTTTTTTTTTTTTTTCTTTTTGGTATGTGGGCAGCTCCCTGACTGGGAATCGAACCCAGGCCGCAGCGCTGACAGCGCCAGTGCCGAAGCCTTAAGCCACTACACCATCAGGGAACTCCCTCTTATTGGTTTTAAAAGGGGAGTCCCGGGAGTTCCCTGGTGGTGTAGCGGCTTCAGGCTTCGGCGCTGGTGCTGCCAGCGCTGCTGCCTGGGTTCGATTCCCAGCCAGGGAGCTACCCACATACCGAAAAAAAAAAAAAAAAAAAAAATGGGAGTCCCATTAAACCCTTCTGTGCCATGACTTTTTGCTTCCATTGCTTTGTGACTGATTGAAGGATGGCAAAGAAACTGGAGTTTGAGAAATGCCTTACCTGAGCTGTGAACTGTCACCATATACTAAAATTAATTCAAAATAGATTAAAGACCTCCACATAAGACCCAAAACAATAAACTGTATAGAAGAAAACATCGGTACTAAACTTACAGACCTAGGACTCAAGGAGGACTTCATGAACCTGATAACCTCAAAGGCAAGGGAAGTAAAGGCAAAAATCAATGAATGGGACTATATCAAACTAAAAAGCTATTGCACAGCAAACGAAACCATCAACAAAGCAAAGAGACATCCAACTGAATGGGAGAAAATATTTGTAAACAAGGCATCTGATGAGAAATACCCCACATCCACAGTGTTTCTTTGCTTGAACTTGCCACAGACTCCTTTGCTCTTAGCCCTGAGTCTTCAACAACTGCATCAGGTACATCCATCACTCATTCTGAAAGCACATACTCCACTTGCCCTGTCCTCACGGTCCCTGATTTGGTCATGTTGCTTCTCAGAGCCTTCACTTCATGCTGTAGCCTTGGAGAGAGCAGGAAGCACAGGTGGTTATTTTCTTTCCAGGCTCTTCTCCGTTTCCCCACCACCAGCCCCTCCGTGCCTTCAGTTTTTCCAGCTTTTAAGCTCTCCTGAAGAGCCACTTTAACGTAAAGGGAAGTGTTGTACAGAAGTGTTCACTTCTTTGAAGAGTCACCAAATATATTCTCATCTTTTCTCTGAAACACATATTTTCTGTCAAAGAGGACAAACTTTCATTTCAAAGCAAGATCATACAAAAAAATAATTCCAACTGTTTAAATCCAAAGCACGGGACAGTTATTCCTTCAATAACACATGAATGCTCACTGGGCCCAAAACATTTATTTCATTTGGATTTGAATTGCCCACATTTTCATTTCCATTCGGCTCTTTTCTTAAGATAGGCAAATAACCAGGGTGGCCTCAGAAATGATTCTTCTCTCATGAAAGCCAACGGCACTCCTTAGACTTCTCGTTTGGACACCTGGAAAGGGACAGAAAGGTTTTGCACCCAAACGACAAATGTGGGAAACGAGAGCCGCAGTTCTGGACTGGGTGACTCAACTGTTAAAAGCACAGAGCTGAGAATTTCTCCCAGTGCATCTGATCCCTCATCTAAGCATTTTTTGAAGTGGCTCTGTGAAGACACACATTTTGGGGGAAAACTGGCCCCCAGTTTCAATTTGCCTGTTCCTGTCACCCAGTCCTCCTGCCCTTTAAGACCTTCCCGTACATTGTCCTCTGGTGGTTGGATGGATCCTTGCTATCTGCAGGGTGCATTCCCACTCCCCCAACCCCACCACTGGCCTACCTGCCAGAGGTAGGTGCTGCCCTGAACGTCGCACAATAACAGAACTGCCCTTTCTCATGCCTCCTATAAGCCAGCACTATATTTCAATAATTTACATTAAAATGTCCTAATTTTTAATAACAATTGACAATAACCAAATAAGCCTGCTAATTAAAAATTTTAATGCTTTAGAATAATTTATCTTTACATTTATTTCAAATTTATTTAAAACATTTCAAGCATGTACTGTAAGGATGAAGAATAGTATGATGAGCAGTTTCAACAATTACCTATACTTAAAAAAAATTACTCGTACTTTGTAAATTGTTTTATTTATCTTGTTTTTTTGAGGGGGGAGGGCTAGAGTATTTGAAGATAAACCTAGACATACTTTCACCTAAAATTCCTCATTATGCATCTCTAACAGATAAGAACTGAAAAAAAAAACAAACTAATGCCATTACCGCATCTAATAAAATTAATAATTTCTTAACATTCTATCAAGTCTACATTTTAGTACCCTGATTGTCTCAACAATGTCTTTTCAGCATTGGTTTATTTAAATCAGAGTCACATACGACCTAAACGTTACATTTGGTTTACTAGGCTTTTTCAAAGACATTATTTACATGCATTTGACCTTTACATTAAGCCAGTGAGAAATTTATGGTCCCAGTTCACTGGGGCTTAGAGAGGTTAAGAAACCACCCCAAGATCTCATTGCTGATCTGACCCAGAATTTGAATTAAGTTTGCCAAAGTCCAAAGACTCCATTCTACAATTTTTCCTCAAGCTCTCAGAATTTTTTCTTTGTTGCAGAAAGGCAAGTGGTTAAGACAGAAGGTTTGGGCTCAGGTTGGCCTGGATGAAAATTGGAGCAAGTTATGTAATCTCTCTGATCCTCCACTTGTCTGCATCTGTAAAATAATACTGCAATGATGATGGTTTGGGGCTGCTTAAATAGGATAATGCATGTCTTAGCTGTGTTTTGCACATGAAAAGTACTCGATAAACCTTAGCGATTCTTATTAGTGTAGAGGGGGAAAAAGAACGACAAAATGTTTGCTTTCATCAGGAACTCAGGAAACAGTGGTTCATCGTTGTTAATAGGACCTGCTTGGGGTTGAGACTGAAAGGTTGGGAAAGGTGGGAGTAGGGTGATGATTCTACCTGGATTGGGGAAGAGAGCCCTGGACATAAAGTATTAAATAGGCACCCAAGGAGTTCTCCGGAGGCTCATCCAGAAAACAGTTAAACACCTTCTGAAGGATAACCTGGGTTGCTTCCACAGAAGGAAAACCACTGGGTGGGAGGGAGACTTCTGAATGTTTATTTGAATTTGGAACCATGTGAATGCACTAAATCTCTTCCAAAAAATGAATTGTATTAAAAACAAAACAAAACAAAACAAAACATAATACCTCTTTTACCAAGGGTGTAAGTGCTGAGAAGACTAGATTCTAATGATGACAATAATAATCCCATTACATTTTCTGCAGCCCTTGGACGGCTTTGGTCATACAGGGAAGGACTTGTATCAGGATTGGGGCTGTTTCAGCCTGACTCGGATTTCAAAGATCCAAAGTAATATTTTCAGTCATCCTCCTTCTGATATTCATTTGGAGTCCACAAACAGTAGTCACAGATTTGGGACCGTTTACCCCTTGGATTGCCTTTAAGCATATGCATTATTGAGGGCCGAATCTATTGGCTACATAAGGTCTTTTAATGTATTGTCTGTGCATTGCCCAGAATTTTAGGCCACAGATCATGGGCCTTTTTTGATGCTTAAAATCAGGACTTTAAGGGTAGGCTGACCAGACGTCCCATTTTAAATGGGACAGAAAACAATCTTACTGTCCCATTTCATACAGTATGTAGGGTCATTCTACTGACACTGTGAATTTAGCCCAGTGAGACTAGGCTGACTCTACCTACTGTTTGAAATGGGATAGTACAGTTTTCTGTTCTGTTTAAAAACAGGATGTCTGGTCAGCCTACTCTGGGGACCTAATTTTCTAGTGCTTGGGAAGGAAGGTGACACAAAACCCCACTCACAAATAATCAAGAACTTGCCTAGATACCCTCCTAAGAGCTTTACCTCTATTAACTCGTTTAAACCTCAAAATAACACTAACTGTAGGTGTTATTATTCTGATTTTACAGGCAATGAAACAGAACCAAGTAAGGTTAAGTAACCTGCCCAAGAGCCTGCACACCTAACCATTCGGACATACTACCTCTCTGAGGGCAGGGGGCCAATCATGTAGAAGTCCTTAGAAGGCGACACAAGCATCCTTGGCTGTGTAGCAGCAATACCTGGAGTCCCAAATCCCAAATCCTTCCTTCTCTGCAGCTTCTGGTTTAGGAACAGGAAAGATCAGGGTGTGAATTTCCGCATTGACCTAGAGCAATTTACTTAGTCCCTGCTTGTTAGCTTCAGGTTCCTTATCTGTGCCAGGGAGGAGTTTTAGATTAAAAGACCTCTCCTCGCATTACTGTGTGTGTGGGTGTGCGCTGGGGGTGAGAGGTGGAGAGGCTGTTTTCCCCAGGTCTCCTGAGGAAATAGGTGTTTTGAGGTTGTCCTGGCCAACTCTCTCCCAGGAGGTCAGGCCCCAGGCGGTGATGGCGCTCAAGCTTGGTAATTCCTCCTCCGCTAGCAAAAAGGCTGCCCCGGGGCTAGCTCCGACCACTGCCAGGAGGTCTAGGGTGGGTCTTTTCCCCTGAGGGAGTTAGAGATGATTGTATCCTCAGGAAGGCTTCTTGGAGGTAGTGACAGTTGAGTCCTGCCGGTCTAGCAGGAGTTAGTAAGAAGAGGTGGAGGGGGAAGGGTTAGCGTCCCCCACCCTACCCTCAGCCACAGAACAAAGAAGCACGACCCGCTTACGGTAAAGGAGGAGGAGCTGTGAGTGGAGAGGTCTGTAGACGCGAAATCACAAGGGGGCTTCAGAGCTTGGCTTTATTCTAAGAGCCGTAGGGAGGGGTTTGGAGGGATGTAGTCAGGAGTTTCAGAAAGACTCCTCTAGCCGCTTGGGAAGAATGCTTGGAGGGGGGAAAGGAGGCTATCACAGAAAGTAGTCGGGTTGGAAGAGGACCGACGACTGAGGAAAGAGGGGGGCGGGGACCGAACATCCGAGCCTTGCTCAGTCCCTGCGACATTGCACTCTCCCTCGACTTTCTTTGCGTATGTGGAAAGGCCCCACAGGGGGCTGGGCGCCGGCCAAACTCATTGAGCAAACAGCCCAGAGCCCGCACCTCTTTCGGGGGCTCTCTGGTCCAGGTGCCCCAGAATTGGCAGGGTTACGGGGAGAACTTACCACAGGTGAAGATGGAGAACCGTTACCCCTCAAAATACACAGAAACCTCGGCCGCTTTTGGCAGCAGCCTCCTCCGTCCATGACCTCATGCTTTAAGCTCCCTTATAGCCTTCCCCCGCCCTGTCCACACCCAGCGCCGAGTGGGGGTAGGGTGGACAGCGGTGAGGTCTGGGTAGCAGGAGCACCTTATTTATCCTGCAGGAGATTTGGGGGAAGGGGAGCAACGATCCCCCCATACTGCATGGTTTAACTTTCCCTTGAGTAAAAAAGACTCGCTGCCGTGGGCCCTCCATGATGCCTCGAACCCGGCTCGAGGTGGTCTATTGAGACGAACCATCTTTGGTTCACGTTTCCTCGGACCAGGAAAGAAGCCTGCAAATGCTGGGGTCCTGGGCTGGACCGACGGGTGGCCGAGACTTCGCGGGACCTGGGGGCTGTCCTGCTCTCGCCCTCCTGGCGCCTCCGAGGTTTGAACCCTAGGTTCGCCTTTCAGCCCGCGCCCTGCCCCCTGCTCGCAGCTGCTCTCGGTTTGGGTGCAGCGGTTTCCCCAGCAGAGGAGGAGGAGACAGAGCGAGGAGCGACTCCGGCTCGGGTTTCCGCACCAATGCCGAGCAGCCCCAGGCGGCCCCAAGCGCCCGTCCCTCCTCCCCAGCTACACGTTCCACAGTCATGGCGCGCAAGGAGGGGCGAGCGCGCGCCGCGGCGGCCCCCGCGCCCCCTCCCCTCCGCCGCCCGTCCCGGCCCCTCTCCTAGGCAACCTCCTTCCCCGGCCTGCTGTGCCGCGGAGATGGAGACCCCCTCCCCAGAGAGCCGCGCTTCCAGCGCAGCCTGCTGCACCCGTTCCCCGCCCCCACTGGGGCGGAGGGATGGATCCACGAGCTTCGTGAACCTCCAGCCTCTTTCCCGGAGCCCCGACCCCTCTCCTAGTCCCAAAGAGGCGGGGGTGCAGTGGCACTAGGCGTAGATCGTCTCCCCGCAGCCCACCTAGACCTTTCCATCTTTGCAGTGCTTTAAACAAAATAAATCCAAAACCCAAACCCTACTCGTTAGATTGCAAAGCGCGTTACAATAACCGGGACGGCTACGCAGGAAGCAATCCTATACTGGTCCGGGTCTAGGGCGGCAGCTTCCCGGCCACGCCACCTTCTCCTGGGCCTCGATTTTCCGGCCACGCCGGAGAGTCTGCCACACCTCGGGGCTGACAGGTCCCGCGCCCGGCCGCAACTCGGTCCGCGCCCCCCCGCCCCATCCTCGTCCAGTCTCGCCAGCCTACAAGAGGTGCAACCTCACGCACATGCAGAGCACACAAATAAGGTCGGCAGCGCTTCGCCGGGAAGGTTGCGAACAATGCGCCGGGCGGCCCGCGCCAGCCGGAGCAAGACGCCCCGGGGGACAAGGGGCGCGGGCGGGGACCGCGGCTGAGGACCCGGCGGCCGCGGCGCTGGACACCTTACTTCCTGCTTCCCCGCCCGCGGCCAGACCCAGCTCTGCGGAGGGATATCTCGCCCCTCCTCTGTCCCCCTCTCTCCCTTCCCCCTGCCCTCCCCCCTTTTTTGCTTGTGCTTCCCCCCCCGCCCCCCCGCGCCTTTCTCCTTTTGCAAGAAAATAATTTGACAGTCGATTTGCTGACAGGGGAGGAATTTGCATCCTGGATTAAAAAAAAAAAGGCCGAGAGGAGCTTGGGAACGGTTGCTAGGGGTGGGTATTGGGTGAAAAAAAGGGGGCGCCGGGGAGCGGATAAGGAGGGTTAAGGGAGGGGGCGAGGCTGGGGAGCAATGCAAAAGGTAAGGCCAGGTTACCGCGGCTCGGCCCCGAGTGGGCTGCGGCCGGGGGAGGGGCGAGAGATACATATGTATTTCTGTCTCCCTAGCACACCCCCTTCCCTCTAAGCGATGGCTGAGAGGCGGTGCATGCAGATGGGGAGTAAGTTTCCTGAAGGGGAGGGTGGATGCACGCGCGCGGCCCCGCGCTGCAAATTTCCACCGGGGAGGGAGAGTGGCTGGATGCGGAGAGTTTGGAGTTGCTTACGGCGGAGGGCAGGAAGGGGAGCAGGGCCGGGAAGCGGGCTGGCGGGCGCTATATCTGGGAATAAGTTTCCAGGATCAGGAGAGCCTGCACGCTTGCTTGCTAGTAAGTTTCTGGCCGGGGAGGGCGTGTGGGGAGGAGGAGAGGGAGGGGTGCATGTATATAGAAGGGGGGAGGGGGGAGCAGATTTCCTGCGGGGAGGCTGAATGCATATGGAGAGTAGATTTCCTGAAGGGAGGGTGGAGGCGTAGACGGACCGAGTAAGTTTCTTGCTAGGGTGGTGGCTGAGGTGGTGGGTTGGTGCTTTGAAAACCCGGAGCTTCCTACCGTGGGTGGGGGAGCACGCTGTTGGAGTGGGGGTGCGAAGGGCCAGGTTCCCTTCTGGGGAGAGGGGCTTGCATCTGGGGAGTATGTTTCCTGGCGGAGCGATATTTGTTTACAGGCTGAGGGCTGTACTGTAAGTGAGTAGCGTTTGGAGAAGGCGGCTCTGACATAAATTAATATTGAAATTACTCCATCAGCTTTGCTCGCTCCCCCCATCTCACCCCCCAAGCGGAGACTGGTCTTCTCGGATTGCCCATGCACTTGTTGCAGAAACAGCCAAGGTAGGCAAGAAGCTTATTAAGTTTCATTTTGAAAAAAATTAGTTGGGGGATGCTCCGTGAGAAGAGGGGGGAGGGGACAGGATAAAGTGGGGGGACAGAGAAGGGAAAGTCTCCCCCACTTCTTTACTTTCAGTACGTTAGCAGGGCCTTCTCCCTGCTTCCCTTCTTCCCTCTTTGGACTGCACGACATCCCAGCAAAGGGGGAGGGGTGAGGTGGGCGCTATAATTGGCAGCCCCGGTTTAAAGGGTGGTGGTAGGGCTTGCAATTGAAGGTTGTGATGTTATAAAGCCTTCATTCTTCCAGCCAAGAAACCGCAGGACCCTAGGGATGTGCCTTTTGGGGTTTTTGACATGATGAATGTGTGTATGTATATGCGCCTGTGGGCTCTTTGGGGGCTGGGTACCCCCCAGAAGTTAAAGTGGCCACCCAGCTGGGAGAAATGTATGAGGGGGTAAACCTGCCCTTCTACTCCCCAACTGCAGTTTGGGAGACTGGGAAGTTGCTGCTAGTGGTCTGAAGAAATAGATACTAGAAAACAACACAAAACCACCCATTCACTGGCGGAGGCCGAGAGCACCTGGCGGGTAGCCTCTGGCCAGTACTGGGCTGGAGCATGTGCGCCTGCCATCCTTAGGTGAAAGAAAATGACTTCTGGTTCCTCCGTGTGCCTTCAACTGGCCGGTCAGAGCCAGCTTTGTGGAAACTCTTCCCAGACTAGACGCGGCTTTGGCAAGTGAACGTGGTGTAGCCGGTTGCCAACAGCATGGCCTGGGCTGTCTTGCGAAGTGCATGAAAGTGATGCTTAGGAATGATGGATCCAGGGATGGCTGAAGAGTTTTTTAAAAAATGCCTCCCGAAAGCCGGCTGGATGCACTTTTTAGCAGACCGTGGAGCAGAGCTTTTAAGAAAGGAGTTTTTAGTTGTCCTAGCTGGTACCAACCTCCAGCATCATTAACTGTTTCAAGAAAGCAGTCTGGTGAGGGAGGATGTGGTTTTGATGCCCACTGGAAGGATAAGAAGCAGGAATACTCAGCAGTTAACTAGTTAACCAGTGTTTGCTTTTCCTTGCCTCTGTATTCCTGGTTCTCAGCCTGCTGGTTTCTGCACTTGGGTTGTAGATCTGTCAGGTACCTGGATTATGCTTGAGTTTTAACTTTGCCACGATAATTTTAGCACCAGAGGTTCAAACCCAAACGTGTTTAGTAGGGTCAGGGTAAACCAAGGCAGAGTGGTTAACTAAAAGTTGGTTAAGCTGTCTGTTTTGTAACCAGACTCAATTCTAGCAGAGGAAAAAAAATGGTTGAAAAAAACTCTCGACATGTTACTGATGGACAGTGTTTTTCTTTTCTTTCTTTCCTGTCATCAAATTTCCAGATTGAGAATTTGATATTTGGCAGCTTGAGAGCTGAGTTAGTTGGGAATTAAATATTATTGCCACTTATCAAATGTTCCTAAACTAGGTATTAGTTAAACAAATTAGCTATTATTTTTGACCTGCTGAAAATTGGAGTCTGGTTGGTGTATATGCTGGGAGGGTGAACAAAATCTTAATGTGTGTTTATCCCAGGATGGTAGAATTATTGATATGCTTACCCTGGAAGCCAAGAGCAGTCATTTAGTTTTTTTTTCCCTTATATTTATGAGATTTATTTTATTGTCTTGCTTTGGCCATTAATCAAGTCACAGTAGCTTCCCCCACCTCCTCTGTTGGGAATGTTTTTGTGGTAATAAAGGCCCATGAATCATAATTCATTCTTTTTAAAATATTGTTGTGATTGTCAGCCCTTGATTTATAGGAATTGATACTGGGAGTGACACACCTCTTGGGGCCCCGCCCTTTCAGGCATGTCCATTTTTGCCAAAGGATTCTTTTATAAGTCAGCTTGACATCTCCGAAAAAGAGCATTTCCCTTCTGCTTTATGGGCCTTGAGAAGATTAATTTTTACAGGTTCCACAGTAAACATGGGTCTTTTCACAGCTTTGTAATCAGGCTTTCACATAGAGGCATGTGTTAATATCACATAGCATTTATGTGAGCTTGCTGTGAAAACAGTTGTTCTGTGTGGAAAGTGCTCAGTTTTGCCTCCTTGAACCTGCTTGGGCCTGTGGTTTTTGTTGAGGTGGGAGCATTAATTATAAAGGAGGGTACTACTGCTAATATAGTAAAACGTGTGGAAAATGAAAGCTTACTTATATTCTTTTTCTCC
This sequence comes from Lyroderma lyra, assembly GCA_004026885.1. NCBI lineage: Eukaryota > Metazoa > Chordata > Mammalia > Chiroptera > Megadermatidae > Lyroderma > Lyroderma lyra. The sequence continues at coordinate 233,091 of PVJL010000346.1, read as the reverse complement.
TCCTTTGCTGATTGGGTTGGTCATAATAATCAGAAGCATTATTATGCTTTTTTGGGGGGTGGGGTGGGGAGTATAGGGATCCTCCGTAAGGTCAGTTAATGAGAAAGTGTTAACATTGTCTTGTATTCAGTAGTGGGCTCAAGTTGACAGGATTTGTAAGGTGACAAAGAACTTTAAAGGTGGTTTGATGCTCAAAGCAGGGAGAAAAAGGTCACTGGAAAGTGGGGAAGGTACACATTTGTAGCATTTCTGGGCCTCGGATTTTTTATATTAGAAATGCACAGTTTGATTCCTGAGTTCCATCCATATCTGAAATTCTGTGACTCGGTCTTTGGAGGGAGGTCTCTAGTCTAGAAGTCTCGACGGTGTCTTCCTGGGCCAACGGCCAAATTGCTTCATGGACTTGGGTGAGTTGATTAACTTCTGTTTTTGTCTTCTCATGGAGAGAGTGGATTTGTACCTTGGCATTCCAAAAAAGACTCTCGACTGGCTTGCTAATCTTGACTGTCAAATGCAAGGAAATACTTATGAAAGTCTGCCGCCGTCTTGGAAAAAAAGAAGTGCATGATTGATACCCAATTATATATGGTAATAGAGAGTGGGGCACATAATCCTAGGAACCAAAAATAATTTCAGTTCATCTGAGAAGTTTCCCCTGCAGCTAGCTGGTTCACCAGTCTAATTACACTTGGTTAAGTCTAAGGTTAACAGGAGGTGGTGCGAGGTGGAGACCAGAAGGCCTAGCATGGCTTCACCCACTTTCTGTGGAGAATTCACATGTTAGTAATTGGCGTTTGGTTGTATATTTGCGATAGGGTTCATGATAATGACGTTGTATTACTGTCACTTCTGGCATATCATATATTTCACCATGGGCATTTTGGGGGATATTTTTATTGACTTTGGATGTTGACATGAAATGTAAGGATCCGGACAAGTGGCTCAGACCTCAGGCAGTACAAACGGTTGCTGATTGCCCTGCTCTTGAAAAGCAGTTGAATTCACCTCATTTTATTTCTGACTTAATAAAACTGTGTGATTTAGAGAGGAGAGAGGATTAGAATCCGCTGGGATCATGTGGATTAGCAATATTTCTGAATTTGCATGTTGGAGGGGAACCAATAGAGAGGAAACTAAAACATAGTGGATTTCTTTTGTGGGGAGATGGGGACAGGACCAGCTGGCTTCCGGGTATTGACATGCTTTTCAACAAGGGTCTAGTGGCATTTTAAGGAATCGTGTAGGCTTGATAACATGAGTTTGATCTCATGGCTCCCTTAATAAATCTCTTCTGGGTTAAAGAAAATACACCACAAAAAGCCCCTGTGATATTTTCTAAGAATTTTCAGATTTTCAGGGCAGCTGCCTATCGGTTCTTCTGGTTAATTTGGGTTTACTGAAGAAATGGATAATGTTTGCTTTTTCCTCATGGGAGACACCGAGCTGGGGGTGAGTAGAATGTGCTGAGCTAGTGGGGTGTTGGTTCAGCCATATTCAAACTTTTTCTTGATAGAGAACATGGGAAAAAGAACCTGTGTGCCCAAATGGAAGTGATAATTCGGGCTCATAGAAGGTAAAAGGTGATTTTTCATGCCACATTGCCTCTGGTTTATTCATTGGTACATTTAGCAGCTCCTTACTGAGCACCTACTATTTGCTAGGCACTGTGTAAGGCTCTGGGAATATGTTGGTAATTCCAACAGACATAATCATCTTCCTCTACCCATCCCCCACCCGACTCCTAAGTTTACAGTCCAGAGGGGAGGTGGACATGTAAAGAAATGCATATTGCAAAATGTGATAAATGCTCTGATGAAACCCCGGGGAGCAATGACCTGGACTTACTTAGCTAAAGTAGCTTAGAAAAGCCTCTCTGAGGATTGGGGGTCGGGGAGACAGCGAGCACCAGGCAGAGGAGAGCCTGTGTGGAAGGGTTTTGGCTTTTGGGGGGAACTGAAAAGAGGCACTGGTGGTAAGTGGAGGGAGAGAGGACAGCAGGAGATGAGATGATCGCTCAGGGCTCTGGGGGCCATGAAAGGTTTGGGTTTCATTTGAAGTGTAATGGGAAGTCATTGACAGTTTTCAGTGGGAAGGGACACCCCCTAACTCATGTTTAAAGGGGGTTGCATTGGTGGAGAGGGGCAGATGTGAAACTGGGGAACACAGTGAAGAGGCAGTTGGTGCAGGCCAGGTGACAAGGTGATGGAGTGGAGGGCAGCAGGTGGATATGAGATGCACGATAGAGGTCCAATGGGCGGGGCTTGCAGATGAATTTGGTGGGGGGTGGGGAGGAGGAATCTAGGGTAACAGGTTTCTGGTTGGAGCAATTGGGTAGATGGGTGATGCTATTTGCTGAGATGGGGAAGAGGGAGAGGGAGGGAAGCAGAATCAATCTGTTTCAGTTTTTTTTTTTTTTTTTTTTTTTTGCTTTTTGGTATGTGGGTAGCTCCCTGGCTGGGAATCGAACCCAGGCCGCAGTGCCGACAGCGCCAGCGCCGAAGCCCTAAGCCACTACACCACCAGGGAACTCCTCTGTTTCAGTTTGGACACTTAAATTTGAGAGGCCTGTTAGACTCAAGATAGAGATGTTAAGCAGGCAGTCTGATACAGCGTTCAGGGCCAGAGGAGTGGCTGAGCAAGAGATGAAGACGGGGGCACCACTAGCCAAGGGCCGGTATTTTCATCCAGGAGGCTAGATGAGATGTCCTAAGGAGGCTGGAGAGAGAGGAGAAAAGACAGCGTGTATGTGCGTGTGGGTGATAAGGCCAAGAAGATTTGGCAACATGGAAGCCATCGGAGCCTTTGCAAAGAACGGTTTCAATGGAGAGATGGATTGGGTAGGGGCAAGGTGGGAGCGGCTGAGGACAGTAAAGGGAGGTGAGGAACTGGCAGTGGCATGTGTAGGCAACTTTTGGGCAAAGCTCGACAGTGAAAGCGGGTTGGAGAAATGCAACAAAAGGGTTCCCTGGTGGTTAGGCTTCGGCTCTCAACGCCATGGCCTGGGTTCGACTCCCAACCAGGGAACTATCCCCCCCCCACCCCCCCAAAAAAAAGAAAAGAAATGGAACAGGTGCTGGCAGGACATATGGTAAAGGGAAGGGTTTTGGGGGGGAGGGTCCTGGTGGTATATTTGAGTGCTAATAGGAAAGATCAGTGTAGAGTGGGTTATTGATCAAAAGCAATGGGTCGAGTCAGCAGAGCAAAAGCCCTTGAGGTCTGTGGGGGAAGATCTGGCCTTACCTGGGGGAGGGACACTTCCTCCATAGGGCCGGAGAGAAAAATCAGAGGGTGAAGGTGCAGGTGAGGGAAGGTGAGGGAGCTGGCCATGGAGCCCGAGGAGCTCGGCCTCTGCAGGCCGAGGCCGCATCCTCCTTGGGACTTGACTCCTGCCAGAGACAGCAAGGGTTAAGACTGCATCAGAAAATTGTACTGCATTTTTCTGAACATCTGACTGCATTACTGAGCAGTACAGAGGAAAGAGCAGATTCTTTCGCTGGGGGAAAGGAGTCTTCAGTTAAAGTAATTTGAGCCGCATATTAGATTTATTTGAAAATTGTGATTGGAAAAAGACATCTGTGATTTCAAGCCCTGTGCACAAGTTGGTGGGCACTGTGTCATATGTCTTGAACAAAAAACTTCCAAATAAATGGCCAAAGGCTGCCTCTCATTCAGGATACCTTTCACAAAAATATGCTATAGACTGCATGGAAGGTGGGCAGGTGCTGAGAGAGTCAGAAAACCCGGGTTGGGGTCCTGCTCTGTCTTTGGCTCTGGACAAGTCAGCCTCTGAGCCTGTCTCCACATCTGCAAAAAGGGTGATACCATCTGTCGCCTCTCAGACTTGTGAGGATGGAATCAGATAATGTACGGAAAGTGCTATGTAAACTGTAAGAGGCATCGTGCGTACACAGGCAGCAGCGAGGTGAATTGATCTTCAGCCAGATCTCCTTTTCAGATATAAAACCTGACAACCGGTGAAACACTTGGCTTAGCTTCCCAAAGCTTCTACTAAAAACTGTGCACCCTGTCCATTCCCACAGATGTGCCCTCCTCGAGGCTGCTTTCTGTGTGGGGTTTTCAAGACCTCTGCAATCCCTCTAGTGAAACTGCTCTTGCCGTTTGTTGGATGACTGGCATCAGAATGCTGGCTGTGAGATGCTAGTCAGTGTAGGTCCAAACTCTGATGCCATACTTAGAACTTGAGACCTGTCCACCCAAAGGGCCAGATTAACTTGGTTTACAAACTGGGTGCAGGGGAACCTTGAACCTACCCAAGAAACCCAACTGTGGTCCCTTGGTGTTAGCAGTCTTCATTTGCATTCAGCATTTGTTTTGCAAATGAAGACTGTTCTATAAAGCTGAGTCTGCCTAAAAACAGCCCTTAGTCTTTCTGTGTGTGCGGAAAATAATTCTCAGTTTTAAGGAATATCCAGTGCTTTTCACTAATGGGTCCCCTGGCATCTGCCTAATCGGGTGAGGCTTGCTTGCTTTCTTCTCTCTCTCTCACTCTCTCCATTCACTTTTACTATGAAAAATCTTTATAAACATGCACAAAAGCAGTCACACTAGCATAATGAACTCCCTTGTACCTGTCACCTAGATTCAGCAGTCGGATTTTGCACACCTGTGGAGAATGGGACCGCTCGTATTGGTATAATAAATACAAGTTGTCAGTTTTGAGATATCAGTGGAACCGATATCAATCTCATTTCATCGAGAGGAGAAAATAATCAACGAAAAATCAGAGAGAGAGGAAATAGATGCTGTCACTGAAATAACTAATGTTTACTTAGCATTCTGTAGGTTCAAAGCCTCATGGCCGTGTCTTATTTTATCTCTGTCTTGCAAAAACCATAGGAGGAGATAGTATTCTCATTTTATAGCTGAGGAAAATGAGGCCTAAGACGTAGAATTGAAAAAATACAATAAGTGATTAACCCAGAGTCACATGTCCAGCCAGATCCAACGCCCTGGTTTAATGCCAGAATTTGAATGGTCTCTACATTTCAGGCCCCTTCAAATATATAATGTTGTACAGTATTAAATAAGAATGTGATACAGAATATATGTAAAAACATCATGGAAACCAAGACGATCATCTTGGAACTTTAGGCTTATTACTCCAGTGACCTAGGTTGGAAATACTCAGCTGACTTAAGTGTGTTTTGGGCACGACATTTAAAAAAAAAACACTTTAATTGTCTGGCTCATTCTGGAGCACACAGCTTTAAGGCTGCCTCATAATTAAAGCCAAAACTTGACTTGTAACAAATCGCATGGCTATTCTCCATCAGCCTCCTACTCTCAGCCCTGACCCTTGTGTGAGGCCCCTCAGTGGAGGAAGCAGGACAATCTGTGGTCATTTCTAGATAGTGTGGCCTTTAGTCTCCAGGCTCTGGCTTTAGGTCTAACCGGACCCTGATCCGTTTGCTACCTCCGAAAGCTTCCTGAGGGCCCCTTGGGTGTTTGTCATAACAGGGGCTGCTCTGAGGCCTCTCCTTGTCTTTGGGAAACCGCCTCCAATCTAACTTCTTTGAAAGATTTTTTTTTAAAGGAAAAGAAAATATAAAGATGGATTTAATGCCCAGGGAGTTTTAATAGGAGTGTCTCTTGAGTTCCCTCAGTTGTCATCACAATGGGAGATACCAAACTCCCTTAAAATTCAACTGAACGATAAGCAGTAATGACGCTGATTCTCAAGCATTGGGACTTACTTGTCTTTGTTAATTGGGTGAACACATGCGAGCCGAGGGGTTTTCATGGGGAGCCGCAGCAGGTAGGACGTTTAGGGGCCTCTTTCTTTTTGAAGAGTATGAGCTCCTTTAGAGACCAGAATGGAATTCAAACAATTTTACCGAGCTGACACTCTTGCCTTAAATCTTCCCTTCGGTTGTGAGTTAGGGCCTTGGGGTGGGCTCGAGGGGATGCCCTTGGGCTCCTTCAGTCCTTAGTGCTGTTGCCAGACTTAACCACTGGGCGTGACTTCCACCCCTGGGGAGGGCAGAACTGGGTCGTCACACTCAGTTTGTATCCCCCAGAGCCTAGCACAGAGCCTGGCAGTAGTTAGTGCAGTATACATGCTATTTAAGAATCGGTTGGTTTTTTGTTTGTTTTGCCTCTGGTTTTCTTCCCAGTGGTTGTTGTTGGAGAAGAAATCCAGGCCTCTCTGCCACCAGGGTCAGTTCTTGCAGCCGCTGGAGGAGACCAGACTAGAGAAATGTTTCCTTCCCTCTGGCCTCACTGCCTTTAGCAGGGGCGGTTTAAACTGAGCTCTCAAATGCAAATGCGGCCCCATCCCCCATCCCTTTTAATAAGTGACATTTTGTTCAATCAGTTATTCAGGGCCTTATCTATATTTCTGTCTGTGCTGGCTTAGTCAAAATAGGAAAGAGAGTGAATATTAGATTTCTTCTCCCTCCCCCTCCGCCCTCCCCCTTCAGCAGCTCTACGTAAGATTTCTGATAGGGGAGGGGTGCTGTGTCCTTGAAGAAGTAAATGCTGCTGCGTGCAGAAAAAATGTGGAGGGCTTTGACTTGTAGCGAATGCTGTTTTTCAGCAGCTGTGATTTTTCCATTTTTCTTTTTCTTTCTGTTTTGATTAGTGGAACTCATTGTGCTCCAGGGTTGAGATTGCGATGGGGGAGGGCGCAGAGAGAACAGCTTTTGCTGGGAGAGCTGGAGTTGGGGAGGAGGAAGGAGAGAAGGGATTTATTGAAAATATATGTCTACTTCTGCTATGATAAAGCGGCAGGCATGTAAAAATGCAAGGGGGAAATCATTATTGTGGTAATGTAGGCAGAGCTCTGCTTTCTCATTAACGGAGCTTAGCCCACGTGGAGGAGGCAGCAGCGGCCGGCTGCTTTGAGAGTTGGGGTATTCAATAATAGCAGAAACTCAGGGGATTGTCTCCATCCCCCCTGCGCACCCGCCAGCGGCCTTCTCCTTTCTTTCTCTGATCAGTTTGTAACCTTTTCAAAGCTGCTTGTTGGATTTCATGGTCTCCTTCCACACCCCTGCCACCCCAAAATGCTGTAAGAACTGTTGAATTTTTAAAGTTAGAGGGAATGAAATAAAATACACATTCTCTTGGGAACTTGAGAATTTGGGCAACAAACTGCGAGTCAGAGATTGGATTATGTTCCTTGCATCCCAGAGAGCTTCATGAAGCAGCGATTTAGGGGCTCAGGAATTTGCATATTCTGTGGGGGTATCCAAATGAGGGTTCCAAATCACTTTAGTGGTGGTAGCTGCTGTTATAGAGAACTTACTCTGTGCTTGGCCCTGTGCAGACGTGTTAGTTATTTCAGCCTCTCCACGATTATAAGAGGCAAATGTGATACCCCACTTTCTATTGGAGGACATGGGCTCAGGGCATTTCAGCACCTTGCTTAAGGACATGCGGGTGCTGAGTTGCTGATCTGGTCCCCAGACCTAGGACTAACTTCAGAGGCTGGTTCCTGATCATTAGGCTGTGTGTCTTTAACAAAAGGCTAGTCACTTCCCCTGTACAGACACCTAGATTCTAGGAACCTGGGCAAAGTAGAGCCAGCACAAGCAAGGCCTACTGTGGACAGTTAAGGGTAGAGTGGTCGGGGTGCTCATGAGGACTTATACCGAGTCCCTGGATGGAGCTGCCATTCTAAGGAAGGTCAAGATTAGGGATTCATCCTTGCCAGGGTATAGAGACTTTGCTGACAACTTGTTCATCAAGCATTTATTCAGGCTTCTCATGCACCAAGATTGTACCAGTAGCTGGAAACGCCAGGATAGGTAAGAGATGGAGCACACAGCCTTGTGCAGGATGGTTGTGAGAACATCTAAATGTGATACACAGTGATGCCCACCTAGAGAAAGACAGCAGGTCAGAAGTAGTAAGTGGGAGAGACTGCCGAGCAGCCAGGGAAGTCTTTAGAGAGAGGTGGTACCTGGGTGGGGTTTGTGGGTTCGGTGGGGGGGGGGGCAGCACATAGCGTGGTGAGTATAGGAAGCCATGTGCAGTCTAGCCCGACCTCAGCATCCCTTCAAGGCTTACCTACCTAACTTCATCTTCTGTCACGTTCAGTTTAATGTGCTAGAACTATGCTGTCTAATATGGTAGCCATGAACTATGCATCACTATTTAAATTAATTAGAAATGCAATACAATGAACAGCTCAGTTATGCATTTGCACTAGACAGGTGTCAGGTGCTCAGTAGCCACATGTGACTACCATATTGGAGAGCATATAGAACATTTCTAGTAGTGCAGAAAGTTTCATTAGCTCATGCTGCTCACAGACTTTTGCTGTGAGGTTTCTTCTGAATGGAGTGTTTCTTCTTTTACCCCTTACCTGGCTCACTTGCACCTCCTCTAGGCTGAGCTTCCATCTGCTGTCCACCTAGATTGCAACAACCTCTTTCTGTGTCTGTCTCCCCAACAGAACTTTCAGCTTCTTAAGGGCTTGAACCAGGTTTTGTTCATCCTTGTGCCATATTCTGTTTACATTGTGTCCCCAGAACCCAGCTGGGGCCCGGCACATAGGAAGTTCTCAGTGACTGTTGCAGGTGATGAGGGTGGAGAGGTAAGCAGGGATTGAGTAGGGAGGATCCCCATGCCACATTATGGAGCTTGGTCTTGACCCTGTAGGCAGTTGGAGTCACTAAAGGGTTTGGAGGGAGGAGTGTGTCCGGGAATGGGGTTGAGTCAGATAATGTATTAGAAAGATTTCCGTGCGAGGTGTGGAGGACAGGCTGGAACAGCTGAGCCTGCAGGTCAAGAGATCAGTTAGGAAAGTGCTAGAAACACAGGGCCAACAAGGCTAAGAGTCTGGACTCTTAGGCGGTGGCGGTGATGATGACAGAGTAGCATACCCATCTTGCCAAGTCAGGACCTCCCACTAGTTCTGTCTCCATTTTGGATGCTTCTTCCAATGTCTAAGGGAAACTGTTTTCTTCCACTCTTTCTGGGGCCCCCGAGCCCTTTCCTCTTGGAGGCCCCTGGCTCTGTGTGCTGTCACTCTCCCTTTCCACTCCACTTTGTTGGTGGGTGGCCGTCTTTCTCCCCTCCCCTTCTGCCCTGTGCTTACCTGGTCGTTTCCCCTCAGGGTACGTCTCACTCTGTGTTGTCTCCGTCTAAGATGGAATCTGAGCAGAAGTTCAGAGCAAAGAGGCTGGAGTTTTCAACCTTCTGTTTTCGTCAGCTTGTGCCGGGTTCTTCTCTGAGGACACTTTTGGGGGCTTGAATTTAAGAAGCTTATGGAGAGTTTTTGAAAAGGAATCTGGGGTGTAATGAAATCAATCTAGTCTCTTTGAGATAGTTAAGAAAGAACCAGGATGGCGAACTTTAGAGAGGCACAAGAGGATTGCTTTTTGTTTGTTTGTTTGTTTGTTTGTTTTTTAAGGAAAACGAGGCAATGTGCTCTGGCCATGGTGAGCTCACATGGTACATGCTTGGGGATTCGATGCATTTCAGAATACAACAGCTACCTACTAAGTGCAGGCACGTGCCAACGTTTTACATTTGTTACCTCATGTAATCCTCAGAGCAACTCCATGAGGAAGGTAGTATTATCCCCATTATACAGGTGAGCAAATGGAGGCAAAAAGGGTGAAGAGGCTTGCTCAAGGTGTCGTGGCTAGTAAATTGCAGAGCAGGGATTTAAATCGAGGAACCAGCCGTGGGTGACTGTAAAAGCAGGTGCTTCTTCCCTTATCAGTCGGCGTGGCCTGAGTTTTGTTCAGAAATATGGCTATTACAGTACAGTGGAATACGCCACACCACCTCTGGGTGTATTCTAGGATGGCAGTCGAACCCTCAGAGCCTCATCTCATTTATCCTTACTACCTTTGCTTTACTGGCTGAAAAGGTTTATTTTGAGAGTCAAAGGAGATAACAGATGCAAACGTACTTTGAGAACTATAAAGCCATGTTCTTTACTCTCCTGCATAATTATTTTCTGAAGGGGCAAAGTTCTGTGAGGGGTGGGTCCCAGTGCTGTGTCTGGATTTGGGGGAGAATGTGTGTATGGGGTCACACGATCTCATCATTAACTTCCAAAAGAGCTCGGGCCTGGACATGCTGTCAGCTCTACCCCATTTGTTCCACATGCTGGGCTGCATGGAGGGTAGACCTTTCCCGCATGACCTTGGGAAAGGTCGCTTCACCTTCCTAAATCTGCTTCCTGAAATGGTCACATCTATGATGGGTCATTGGGAAGATGAATAGCAGAATATTCAAAGGCTGTCCGGAAAGTATCCAACCATGTAATATGAAAAATAGAGGCATTATGACTGGCATTTTTCCGGACAACCCTCATGTATGACAACCAGCACGTTGTAGGCCAGATTGCGATAGGCTTGTGGAATGGAAGTCACAGACTCCACAGTCTATTGAGCAGACTCTCGGCCCATCTCCTTTCCCTGGTCAGAAGATCATGGCTGAGACTTACACAGTGTTTTCTTTTGCTTTTAAGGCCTAGAGAAGACGTGATGATTCAAAGCTTCATTAGAGCTAAGATTTTTTTTACTGAAGTTGTGTAAATGGTTAGTGAGAGTAGTTCAGAAAACTTTCTTTTGGAGAGAGCGATTACAAATAGGAGATGGCAATTAATGGAGAATTTAGAAAATAGCGAAAGGTGTAAGGAAGAAAATAAAAATAGTCTTTATTCCTTCCTGTTAACATTTTAATAATTTCCTTCCAGAATTTTTTTCTAGGCAGTATATTCTGGTAATTAAGAGTATAAGCCTTGGAGTCAGACTGTGCTTGAATCCAGGGACCTTCACTCACTGGAAATAATAACAATGACCTGTAGGGCTGGGTGAGATGAAATGCAGTGATACACGTAAAACATCTGGGGCTGGGCCTGGCAGATAGTAAGTCCTCGGTAACCATTAGTTATGATTGTATGCTTTAAAATAGTATTGGAGTTATTTTGAAAGTGCTTTGATATATTGATCATTAAATATTCCTTAGGAACTACTTTTTCTTAAATAATTGTTTAGTATCCTCTCCAGTGGATCCTATGTTCAATAAATGTTTATGGAGCACCTACTGTGTACCAGGCACTGGGTCTCCTAATTTATATAACTAATTATTTAATTAATAGTCCCTATTATTAGAAACTTGTTTATCATTTTTGACTATTAAAAATAATGCTTTGATGAACATCCTTGTATGTAAATCTTTGATCACATCTTAGATTATTTTCCTAAGATAAATTCCTGGAAAGAAGATCGTAGGTTAAAGAGAGTGGGTGTTTTTAAGATTCTCAATAATATTTCCTAATTGTTCCTCACAAAATTTAAAAATTAACTTTTATGCACACTACCCACCTCACTTCATCAGCCCTAATAATATTGGTTTTCAAAAATGGTAATTCTTGTGTAGCATGCATTGCCTTCTAAATAAGACGCATTTCCTTCTCTGGGGCTCTGTGGTTTTTGTTTGTTTGTTTGTTTTTTGCTGCAAGGTGAAGTATGAATGTCTCTTGCACGAAGACTATTATTTGTTAATTTAGCAAGATCTTTGGATTTCTGTTGTGGAAAGACTGTGCAGATAACCTGCCTTACTATCAAAAGAGATTCTTTCTGCCGAATTACAATTTCCTTATGTTTATGTAAAGATGACTTTAGGAGTGTTTCTCTCACACCCCATGGAGTGAGTGAGCAACCATTCCCTGTCTGGGGTGTAGGATGTGTCAGATACCTGGTCTGGGTCGGCAGGTGAACAGCATTCTTCACTCGTACGAACAAATGTTGCTAATAATTGGCTGTAGAATTATAGGATCTCTGTCCCATTTTCTAGGAATTTGTTCTTTTTGAAGCTTTATAGGAAAATGAAGGCTACCTTTACCTCTGTCAAGTATAAGAAAATACTGTAGTAATTTTATATGAAACCAAATATTGAGAAAAATGTTATTCTACTGAAAATGCTGAAAAATATAAAGAAAATTGAAAACCAACCATCATTTCATCATCTTGATGGAACTTCTGTTTAACAAAATGGTGTGTTTCTTTCTATTTTAAAAGCCACACACACACACACACACACACACACGAGGCCTGTCTGAAACGTATCCAGCCATGTAATATGAAAAATAGAGGCATTTATGGCTGGATTTTTTCTGGACAGCCCTCATATATTTATATCTTTGCATAGTTGGATGCTTTGTATGAGTGATTTTATTTTTGAGCCTACCCTAAATTAATACTTTAACCATTTCCTGGACAATGCAAGCTCCTTTTACCGCCTTGATGCTTTTTGAGATCTTGTGGTTTTAATTCTCTCTATACATATTAAACCCAATAAGACATTGTTTTAAAAGGTCAATAATAGATTAATCCACATATTTTACTCTTGTTGGTGTTCTTCCTTTCTTTCTGTCTAGTCATGCTCATGCTCTTCTCTCAGATTAATTTCCTTCTGTCTGAAGAACTCTCTTTAGTTTCTTATTTGTGTGTGTGTTTACTGGTGTCATACTTCTCTTGATTTTTGTTTTCTGTAAATGATTTTTTCATCTTCATATTTGGAGGATACCTTCACTGGATATAGAATTCTAGCTTTTCTTTAAAAAAAAAATAGGGAGTTCCCTGATGGTGTAGTGGCTTAAGGCTTCGGCGCTGGCGCTGTCAACGCTGCGGCCTGGGTTCGATTCCCAGTCAGGGAGCTACCCACATACCAAAAAGCAAAAATAAATAAATAAATAAATAAATAAATAAAAATACTTTTAAGGATGTTGTTCCATTGTCTCCTGGTTTCTTTCATTTCTATTAAAAAGTCATCTGTCAGTTTTATTGTGGTTCCTTTGAAAGTAATGTGCTTTTTCTCTTTAGCTTTGTTTTTTAGCAATTTTACTAAGATGTGCATAAGTGTGTATCTATCCCACATGGAGTTTGGAGAGCTTCTAGAATTCACGGATTGATTTTTTTGTGAAGTTTTAGAAAATTCTTGGGCTCTTCTTTTCAAATATTTCTTATGCTCCATTATTTCTCTCCTCTTAGATTCCTTCACATATAGTAGACACTTTCATGGTCTCCTACATGCCCCTGAAGTAAGTTTGTATATTTTCTGTGCTTCAATTTCTTTTTTCTACTGACTTTTCTTCCAGTGCATAAGTCATCTCTTCTCCTGTTTTTTATTTGCTGTCAAACCCATCTGTTCAATTCTTAGTTTGTCTTCGTTGTTTGTAAATATTTTATTTATATATAAATACTATATAATAATATTTTATATTTAAAAATATAAAATATTTATATGTTTGTAATGAAATATTTGGGGGGTTTTCTTGTTTTTAAATTTTATTTTAAATTATAGTTGACAGACAATATTATATTAGTTTCAGGTGTACAACATAGTAATTAGACATTTTTGTATACTTTAAGAAGCTATTACTATGAAAGTGTAGTACTCATCTGGCACCATACATAGTTAGTTACAGTATTATTGACTATATTCCCTATAATGAACTTTACATCATCATGACTAATTTTTTTTTTGTTTTCACAGTCATTCTTTATTACATTAGGATTTAAACTAACCCTCCTATATAGAACACCTATAAAAAGGTAGATAAAATACAGAACAATAGGATCAAGCATTATAATCAGATATTAAGAATTTTAATTGGTACCCAGATAGTTTAATGTACCTATATATTACATTTTACATCAGAGTCAAAATTTAAGTCCCAGTTATTCCATATAAATGTCTTTCTGAAATTCCATTAAAATGGTTGCCATTTTCCAGAGATTAAAAAAATGCCAATGGAGATTTTTTTAAAATTTATTTTTATTGTTAGACTTACTGGGGTGATACTTGTTAGCAAGGTCAATGGAGATTTTGATTCACATCAAATATTTTTGAGTTATCTATTTTGGATCAGGCATTAAAGATAAGTTATTTTGCTGTTATGGAGTTCATAATGTGGAATCTAAAAAGATAAAATATATTACTCTTTCCTTTGCTGTTCCATTGCATATACTAGGTTGGACAATTAATTTCACGAACTCATTCTAATAAAAGTGCTATATACCTCAGTGTTGAAAATCGCTACGGTCACTGTTGAAGTACCCCCCTTGGGAAGCTATGCACTGACCACAGCACCTAGGTGACCCTTCAAAGCAATTTTGGAACTCTTTTCTGGAATGGCCATCAGAGCTTTCATCATACCCAAAATCTGACAATTAAGTTCACAAACTTGCCACTGTGCACTTAACATTGGCAGCATGTACAAACAACTGGGTAAGGTGTCATGACCTTGCCAAGGAATGACAACAGCTCTGATGGCCGTTCCAGAAAAAGAGTTCATAAACTGCTCTGAAGGGTAGACTAGGTGCTGGCATCGGTGCATAGTTCCCAAGAGGACTACTTAGAAAGTGACCGTAGTGACGTTCAGCAATGAGGTATGCAGCACTTTTTCTAGGATGAGTTCGTGAAATTCATTTCTGACCTCGTATGTATTCCATCTTTATCCATTTCTCTATAAAGGGGATTGTTTTTCATGACTGTGTTTTTCTCTTGATTTGGTCCTCTTTGCTGACATACATGGTCATTTTTGTTTGAATGCTGGACATTTTACATGGAAAATGTGGAGCATCAGGATGTTAAATCACTTTGATTCATTTAAGGCTGTTCTATTTCTGATTGGCCCTTCCTTGTAGGTTGGGTGTTTGTTAGGGTCCCTGCTGTTTGGTAGGCCCCCAGAAACAAGTTTTGTTTCTCTTCCACTGTGAAACCAAAATCTCTGCTTAACCTTTTAGTCCTTTAACATCTTTCCTTTTGGACTCCAGGGTCTTGCCCTCTACACACATGGCTCTAGTGTTTTAGCAAATACCTTGAGGAAAAATCTGCAGAACACAGGGCTCGCTTCTGTGTGGTTCACTTTTCTCTGGGATCTTAGCCTGTCAGTCAGGATATCTTTGTAGCCCTGAATTCCAGGTTTTGTCTTCTTTGTCCAGGAAGAAAGCTGCTGCAAGCCTTAATTTGCTGCTTTCTGTTTTACCTGAGTGTTCCTTCTCCCAGATCAGAAAATGTCCTGAGGGAAAACATTAGTTACTGATACACACCTTACTGATCTTCCCTCTCCTGTAGGAGCCTGGTCCCTCAAGTCCTCGCTATCTTGTTGTACTCCCATACTTCTACACAGTTGTTATTACTGTTATTATTATTGTTCTGTATTTTATCTACCTTTTTATAGGTGTTCTATATAGGAGGGTTAGTTTAAATGCCGTTATTTCATAACAGCTGAAAGTGTAATGCTTACCATGTACCAGACGTTGTTTTACGTGCTTTGTAATACAAACTTTAATTTGCCTAGGAGCACTAGGACACAGATACTACTAGTGATCCTGGTTTTAAAAATGAGGAACCCGTGGCATGAGAGGATAGATAACTTGCCCAGGGTCACACAGGTAACTTGTCCAGAACCACACGCTTACCCGAACCCAGGGCTGTGCCATGCATCCTGGCTCTAGAACTCATGCTTTTAGCTACTACACGGTACCACTTTGAGCTAATTATTTTAATTACTTTCTTTCTACCAATTGGAGCTTATTCCATGGCTTCCCCAGCCTCTTTTTAATTGGGCGTTGTTATTCTCCTTTGCAGTGTGGTTCCTGGGGGATGAGTATCAATGTGAGGACAGTTTGGGGAAGCAGGTGCCATGAACAAAAGCTGCTGTTGGGATTGGGGCTGTGCGATGGCAGCTCACTTTATAGACTGACCAGGTAAGGTTGCCTGGTGGCTCCTGGCAAACCTGTTGGCCATCCCTGATGTGAATTTAGGGACAAGGGACTTTCTGCTTCCATTTCTGGTTCGACTGGTTCATGTTAGCGAGGACACTCACTGCCTTTGCGGTGTGGAGAGGAAGAGTGATCTTTCTCTTCCTTCTCTTCCCAGCTCCCCTTAACATCAGGATAGAGGGCAAAGAGGTGATTGGGGAATCAGGCCAGCCACAGGGCAGCAGAGACTGCAAAGGTTAGCTGGTGCCTTGGACTTAGTAAACTGCAGGGGGTGGATGAGGAGGAAGGAACCTGCTGAACTTCGTCTGCCTCTCTGGGGCGGGGGGGGGGGGGGGTGTTCTTTACTTTTCCATGTGTGTCTCCATGTCCTTCTCTGTTTGTCATATTTTCCTGGTACCTATTTTCCTCTTCATTTTACTACCCACTTTGCTTTTTGGGTGCATTATTGATTTGAGGGAGAGTAGCTATGCAAATTGGTTGTTTTTCTTTGGGTTGTTTGAGTTTGTAATTTGCAATGATTAATCAGCGAAGCTTTTGCAGGAGGCATCACTTTGAACCCTATTTATTAAATGGTATCAAAGGAGGTGGCCAGGAAGAATGGCGGGATGGCAGAGAATTAAAGGGGAACCTGTCCCTTCCCTGCTTACAACCCTTCAGTGGTCCCTTCCTCAGTCATTGAAAGCCAGAGTCCTTACAGTGGTCTGCAGACACTGTTTCCCATCTCCACCATGCTTCTATGACACTGCCTTCCTTCTCCTGCTCTCCACTTGATGGCTCCAGCCACGTTGGCCTCCTGGCTATTTCTTGAATACACCTGGCATGTTCTTGCCTCAGGGCCTTTGCACAGGCTGTCGTGCCTGCTAGGACTGCTCTTCCAGAACCTAGATCCCCATTTGCATTTACTCATTCTCCTCCTTCCAATCTTTGCTCAGATGGCTTTCTCTTCGAGGTTGCTGTATATAACACCGCACCCTGCCTTCTGCCTGGTTTCCCCATCCTCTTTAGTTGTTCTTTTCCTTTTTTTCCTCCCAAACACTTTAACCTCTAACATTCCATATAGTTTACTTGTTCATCATCTTTATTGCCTGTTTCCTCCTGGAATAAAAGCCCCAAGGAGCAGGGCTATTTGAGTATTTGCTCACCACAGCATCCTAAGGACCCAGAATCATGCCAGACACCTAGGAGGCACTCAGTAGGTGGATGAGGAATGCTGGGTCCTTAGGGGCTCAGTAGGACCCTCAGCTCAAGAGACTTTTATCACATCTTAGAATCTGGAAAATCTCTTTGCCTGTAGGAATTTTCTTTTTAATTAAGATTTTTATCATTGTCATCCCCTTCCCCCTTCCAGTTTATCTAAGACTGTTATGAAACAAAACTCATTATGCTTCAAAATCTGACAGAGCTGAGGCCCCGGGGAGAGTGAGAGGAGGCAGCAGCAGCAAGTGCTTCCTTACATCCCCTCTCCTTGGTTTTTTCATGTGATTGGATCACTTAGGATGGGCTGAGCCCACTGGGTTGAGGTGAGCAGGGTTCCCAGACCTCCCAGGGTACATCCGAGGGAGTCTGTTGTCAGCCGGAAAGGAGACCGTGACCTTCCTGCAGTGAAGGGTTTCTCCAGTCACCAGTACTCAGGAGGGAAGGAAAAAGGCAGCATGGCCAGACAGAGGAGAGAGAAGAGGGAAGTGAGGTGCTTGCATTTCCTGTGGATCAGTTGGAGGGGTAATGTCACAAGCCAAGTGGGAATGTGGTCTTCCGTGAGTGTGACTTTTAGTTTTCATTTAACATAATGAGTGGATTTCATTCATTTGTTCAGCAGCAGTTATGGAGTTGTGGTACAGACAGGCCTGAAGGATCTGTGGGCCTGGGACTGGAGTCAGATCTTCAATCACGACTCATTCTCCTGCAGGAGGGACACTCCGTGGGGACCTTGGGTGTAACCCAGTGGCTCAGAGCCAGTGTGTTGAACTTCTCCTGAATCTGTGGGTTCCGGGGAAGTGGGAAGGCCTGCTGGGAATCATTAATGTGTGTGGAAGGGAGGGAGGAGGCAACGGTTGATGAGGAAGTGGCTTAAACTCTTCCCAGCATTCCTTTCAAAACATTTCCCTAGATGAATCCATGCTCGGGCTTTCTAGTGTTGGGGCAGACCTGCCCTCTGACATCAGCAGGCCGAGGGTTTGCTCTAGGCCTCAGGACTCCAATTCTGAATCTGCTTTTCATTTTTCTTTATGAATAAAGGACTAGTAATATTCTTATAGGAGTAGGCCGGTGTAACAAAATTATTGATAGGCTATCAACGTGCAGTGGTGTCTGATGTGGAGATCTGATAGAGTAGGCCTGAAGAGAGCGTTGGCTCCCAACACCTGAGGTTTCAACCTCTACCACACCTCCTACACCAATCTTGGTATCTCATCTGCTAATAAAGTAGCAATGCCAAACGATTAGCGTTTTACCTCCTTTCATTTCCTTTCTCCTGTCTTCTGGTTCTGGGGCCATAATGAGCTCCTGAAAGCCACCAGCTGAAGGATTAGCCTCCGAAAAATTGAGTCTGCAGAACTGAAAATGTGCATTACAATGCAGATATACTGATAAATTAAGGGGAAAATAACAGAGTTCACAGTTGTTTGCTGATGCATTGTCCCTACCAGAAGTTACATAGGAAATAAACAAAGTGGTTTCACCCTAGTTAGGCCTTTAGCTTAGTTCTTCAGAATATGAGGCTAGGAAGCCCCAGATCCTGCTTTGAGCCCCACTTGGGTGTTATTACAGCATCTTGATTGGTTACCTGGACTTGACTCCTGCTAGTAGCCCAGATGGCCTGCCAAGCCCTGACCTGCAGTCTCACACAGCACTCTGGAGTGTATGTGACTCAGTGTGGTCCGTCTCCCCATGGAAGAAGAAACAGCTCTAGGCATACCTCCTACTGAGGATGTCAGGAGTCCCCCCGACTCCCCCTTTTGTTTTTAATATTAAGAGAGCTTATTTCCTATTTTCTGGACATTTATTATTGTATGTCATGGGTAAATAAGGTCTTTGTTCTTATGTATTAGCTTGATTTGGGCTTATTTGAAATAATTAATTCCATAAATATTATTGAACACTCACTGCATGCAGAATACCAAGCTAAATATTAGATCGAGGATTGGCAAACATTTTATAAAAGGCTGGAGTAAATATTTTCAGCTTCGTGGGCCGTGTCTCTGTCCTGATTACTCAACTTTGCCATGGTATCCTAAAAGCAACTATAGACAACACATTAAATGGATGAGTTTCAATCGAACTATTTACAAAACCGGAAGGTGGCCTGGATTTAGCAGGCAGACCAGAGTTGCTGACCCCTTCAACGCTATTACAGATACAGCTGTGAACAAAATAGTCATGATCATGACCCTCAGGAAGCTTTCATTCTTAGTGGCAATAATTCTTTGCTACTATTAGTAGCATTGCTTTGAGTCCAGTTATAAATAGTTGACAAGTAGCCTTGTAGGGGGAAGGCATTGGAAATCTAAGCAACTTAACTAAGGAAAGGTTCTAGTGAACACTCATTTCCCTTTAGACTGTCTAGGGGTACTATGTGTACTCAATTTGGCATGTAGATGCTATTGTTGAGTTGCTTTTCCCACAGTTTAACATAATTTCACCTGTGTGTTTTCATGTATTGGCCTGGATTGTATAATTTTAGTGGTTACATAGTATTTCTTGCTGAGTTAAGGCAAGTCATGTGCTCCTGGTGTAGTAGGTGTGTGTTGGATGTTTGGGTTGCAGTAGAAACCTTTTCAAAGTGGAAAAGGAATGGCTTTCTGCAGAACCTCCATTGGTTAGAAGAACTTGGGAGGGCAGGGCATGAGTGCTGTCCTTGTGCCAACCTCTTGGGTGACACCCAGCATCTTGCAGCCAGGGTTCTGCCAGGTAAGAGTGTTGTCAGAGAGGATGTTTATGGGACAGATTGACCTTTTACTTGACCACTATTCCCCAAGTGCAGGAAGAGCATCTGTGGGCTGTGAAGCAAAACTTGGAGTCTGAGGAGCTTTGTGGAGGTGTTATTGCTGGGGGCAAGGAGAAGCAGCCCCATGGAGAGAAGACAGAAATCCCCAGGAGACAGGGTTGGCACAGGTGTGTGGAAAGGACATGGGTTCTGGGGTGAGAGTGACCTTTATTTGACTGTGATTCTGGGTTTGCCCCTTATGTGCTGTGACTGGACCCTTCCTTAGACTCCTTGAGCCTCAGTTTTCTTTGCTGTAAAATGGGGCTGTTATATCTAGACCACAGAGATGTTGTGAGGATCAGATGAATAATCCAGTAAGCATGTAATAGTACTTGACATATCATAAGCATGCTCTATAGCTGTTATTATTTGGTGTGAAGTGTGTGGTCCATATTAGGCTCAAAATTACAACAGTAGTTGTTGTTTTACTATTATTGTTATTAAAGGACCAAAACTGGACATGGCTCTGTGCCCTGTGGACCTTTCCCTCCCTTGAGCCCAGATTCAGAGGTTCTACCTCATCATCTCTACTCTTACCTTGATAACTCAGTTGGGGAGATCAGACCCTGACTCATGAGCCCAGGCTTTTAATACTGTCAGGGTAGAGCCTAAAGACTAATGGCATAGTGTCATTTACTCAGCTATGCATGCAGTGTTTCATGCAACACATACACAGAGGCCCTACTTTGTGCCTGTTGTACAGTGTGGAGTGGGAAAGAAAACAGGCATGGCAGTGGGCTTTAATCCAACAGACCCACAAATGTTTAATGATAGACTGATAAGAGCTGTGAAAGAAAAGTATAGGGCATGAGGTTGGGGGAGGACCTCTCTTTTTATGAGACACTTAATTCTAGTAGTAATCAGGAAATACCCATCACAATGAGATTCCATTTTATTCCCATTTTGTTGTCAAACCGTTGAAGGTGTGTCATAGCAGGCATCGGGAAAAACATTGATCACGGTGGCCTCTAATGTAGGGTAAGGAGGGTAAACTGATGCACCCACTTTGCAAAAGAGTCTGGTATTATCTTGTGAAGTCGTATGTATGACCTGGCATTTGTACTCCAGAACATAATAACCGTGGAAACTCATTCAGGTGGGCAGCAGGAGCTGTACAGTAAAAATGCCCCCAGTAGCCCTGCTGATAACCCACATGCTCATCAGCTGGAGGATGGATACACATATTTGGCACCTGATGGGCTGTTTACAGCAGCAACGTGAATGAACAGCATCTACATGCAACCGGGTGAGTGCATCTTAGTAATGATCTAAGGTTGAATTTTGAAAAGCAAGACCCTGAATATTCCATACAGAGTGATACCTTTTGAGTAAATTTTAAACTCAACAGGAAGTTTAAAATACATGATTTAGGGATGCAGATACATATATAATAAAACCACGAATGTTGGGTAGTGGTTGTGTGAAGTTTCCTTTTGTGGGAGAGACTCTCTTGAATGTGTTTGTAACGTGACCCCCAAGTGCAGTGATAGACATGGGAGTGAGGAGGGTCCAGCTTGCGTTTGAAGGGGCATTGTAGACTTCTTTGTTTCTGCTTTGGAAAAAAAAAAATTTAAACCCAGATTGCAAAATGTTATCCATCAGAGGAGAGACGCGAGGTGCATGTGTGTGCATTTTCTTTCTTTATTTTTTTATTACCACGAACACATTTTTTGATGACCACAAACGCAGATAGGATATGGGAAACTGTGGCTGTATCTGCTATCTAGCGTTTCCTGCTCATGCAGGGTGGTGCTGGGAGATCTCAGCTTTGAGGGGCTGTGCTTGCAGCCAGGTGTGAGATTCCCTGTGGCAGGGCTGCTTTCACCATGCAGGGACAGATGTAACTGAGTGATGAGGCCTCTCAGTGTGGTTCCAGGTTTAGCAGGCAGAGCTAGTTCAGAGATGAGTCAGAAGGGAGCGCTTTCAGGTGGTAGGTAGGTTCAGGCTCACAGATACATATCGAAACTCTTCCTCACTTTCGCTCTTCTCGTCAATGGGCCCTGAGGCGTCCTAATGTCATTTGTGGAAGGACAGAGTAGGACCTAGAGGGAACACTGTATAGTATGCAGGAAGCAGAGGGGAGTCGGGATGGGCTGGAAGAAACCTCGCTGAGTTCCTCTGGGGATGAAACGCACACCCGGTGGGAAGGTACAAAAAGGTGTTCGGTCACGCTGCTTGACCTGAGTTGACGTAGAAGCCACCCGAGGCAATGAGCACCTGCTAAGTGAGTGTGGCCCTCGCGGGCAGCAGTGCGTGACGGAGGGAAGCTCCCCGAGGAAGGAAGGCGTCCAGGGCAGGCGATGGTGGATGAAGTGGCATCGGGAAGCCAGAGCGCACACAGTGGCTGCTGGAGAGAGAACCCGGAATGCCTTCGGCGCCGAAAAGTCCACCGCGTGGACGACGGCCTGAACTTCTGTGTGGTTCCAGAAGGTAAAGCTAGAACTGAATGGTAGAAGCCATACGAAGAGACAATTTGGTCTTCGGTGCACGTCAGTGTTTTTTAAACTGCAATTTGCAATCCGTTAGGGAGTTGTGCGGTCACTTTAGTGATCAAGGCCAGCAGTTTGAAACACTGAGATAGAACAGAAAGAAAAAGGTGGACGAGGGAAGAGTGTGAGTGGATCAGATGTGCGTGGGGTGGTGTAGTGGCTACGGCTTCGGCGCTGTCAGCGCTGCGGCCTGGGTTCGATTCCCAGCCAGGGAGCTCCCCACATTAAAAAAAAGAAAAAGAAAAAAAGGCAGATGTGCGTGGGTCAGCGTTGTTTCTTGAAAATTAATTTTCAGTTTTATGTATGTGTTTTTTTGGCAGAATTTTCTGGTGTTATTAACACAAAAAACGATGTGCACACAAGCCGTCTATTCCTTTTCTTGGCTGCGCAGCCTGGCGTTGGGGTTGGTGACTCTGGATGGCCATCTGGGTCCCTCTTTCCACGAGGGCTTTGTGGCTCTTTGAGGGGGCGTTGTGGGCGGTCTCCGCACAGCGGGACTGGGTGCCCGTCAGCAGCCCTTCAAGCTTCTCTGCGTCGGGGACCAGGAACGCCTGGAAGCCACCGGGCAGCATGCGCTTCGTTTTCTTGTCACTCCCTTAATCAGTGTTGGGCCTCAAGACCTGGCCCTTGCATCTTCTGTGCACCCTATTGTCAGTGCCTCTGGGTTTCCGCCGGCTGTGCTCAGTTTTGACATGTGGGCCTGACGGGTGCCAGATGAGCTTGGTTCTCTGACGATCTTAGGCTTCCTAAGGGGTCTGAGGGCAGCCATGATGGCGAGTAGGAGATGGCTGCCACCTCCGTGGGCAGCGCTGAGGAAGACAGCTGTATGGATATATAGATATTTCACGTACTGAGCCATTATCAAAAGTGTAATTCCTTTGTTAGGGGAAAGGTGGTAGTAGTTGGAAAGCCCTTGTTACAAGCCACCATTTAATCATACCACGTGCTGTTTATTGAGCACTAACACGGGGCCAGGCCCTTTGCTACGTGCTTCACGTGCATTTTCTCACTTCCGTCTCATGATAACATTTTTATGCAGGTATTACCATTCCTATCTTAGAGATGAAGAAGTTCAAGTTCGAAAAAAGCCACGTGACGTTCCCAGGGTCAGGGAGCGTGTAAGAGGCTGAGTGTGGAATTGAACCCAAGGCCCGGTCTCTCACAGGCCTGTGGACGTAACGATTGCTCTCTGCTGCAGGAAGAACCACGGATGGAGCTTTCCCAAATGGCTCAGGCTTGCTGGAATGGGCTGGAAAGTAGCAGTAGTCAAGCAGAGCTGGGTGGCCACCTGTTAGGGACAGTGGAACTGGGGGGATTGGCCCGGATCGTTACTGTGGATCCCTGCCGATTCTCCGTGACATTATATGGCACCACCCAGGGTGCAACCTGTAGGTCTGTAAGGTCAGTTCCAACCCCTGGGTTTCTTTGATTCTCCACTGGGATGTGATTTAATTAACAAATAGAACTAGAATTTGTTCACAATTGGGATTTTCTTTAAACAAGTTTCTGATTTTTCTTCAGTGAATGCACATTTATTTTATGATTTTAAAACGTTATTAAAAATAAAATGATTTTTTTTTGTTTTCTATAATGAACACACGTCAGTTTTATAATTTAAAAAGTCATTAAACAGACAATAATACTGCCGGCTACAGAGAACTTTAATTAAGAATTCTTCCTGGCGAGTTTGGGAGAACAGCTGGCAGCTGGCCGTTCCTCCTTTCCCGTGGGGCGAGGAGGTGCCTGTGGGCCCTGGGAGGTGATGGGGCAGGGGTCTTCACGCCCCCCACCTTCTTGTCAGTGTCCTGGACCAGCCCATCCTCTGGGCAGAGCAGGATGATCCAGGGCCCATGACTTGGGGGAGCCCCTGTTCTCTCCTAACTGCAAAGAGAAGCTTCCGTTGATTCTGTTGTAAGCTGGAAAGGACCCTAGAAGTCATCTCCATTAGCCTCTTCATGTTAGAGAAAAGGAAACAACTCAGTTCCCATTTGACCTGACAATACTCTTTAGCCCTGACAGTCCTCCCTGGTGGCCCTCGTGACTGCAGCGTTACCCCGAGATAACTTGTGGATCGCAGTCCTAACCTTACCCCCAAAGTTTGGCATGAAGTATCTCACTTTTATTGCTATTATTTTCGCATCGCTCTAATATATTGATAGTCTTTGGGAGCAAATGACATCATTCTGTTTGCAGCACTCTGGTTTTAGTCGTGGTGTTTCCATTTACAAAACACAGTCATGCTCGATCGCCAAACATGTCAAACCCTAGAAAACTGTAGCATTCCTTCATGTGATAAAATATGATTAAATACCGATTATCATATGCATTTCTGTTACATTAGGATTAGAGACAAGTTCTGTTTAGAAATCACTCCAAGAACAGTTTTTATATTTTATTTTCACACTGAAACCTTCAGCTTCAAAGAGCGTGTTTATGTAAAATTAAGTGGAGAGGGGATGTGACTTTGCTTTGTCCCCGACCCATCTCATGAAGAGCAGAACTGTGTCAACTCTCAGACGGGTTAAATTATGTTGTTTCCCAAGAGAAAGGGGGTTCTAAAGGCTAGTTGGGGTCGCGGAGGGGTTGGCGGGAATAAGGAGCAAAGACTTGGCAAACTTTCTGACTTCCTAGGGGAGTTCCAAAGTGGAGGTGAGGGGAGCGAGATTGAGTTGAAAGAACTTCCATCTGGGAGTTGAGGGGCCTTGAGTTCTGCTTCCAGCTTTAAGACCTGGTGCAATCTTGGGTGAGTCATTGGCCCACGGTCATTGGAGGACAGAGTCATTCCTATTCCTTAGATGTCTTAGTCATCCCACCCCCAGCAGAACATGTCCTCAGGCTTGTTTCCTTCCAGAGCCAAAGGCCTGGTTGGTCTTCACGCTGGAGTTGTCATTAGCCTCGTTCTGTGGAACTTTTGGTGACAGTATAGGAAATACTCCATATTGGTGGGCACCAGCTATCGGGGAACTTAAAGTATGGTTGCTGCATAATCTTGGGGTGCTCTATCTGCTTTCCAACCAACTTTCAAGTTCAAGTATTGTGTTTTCTGAATCCCCACAGTGTGTATAGGGCGTTGAGGTGCTGGACATGTTGACACTTGATTCACAGAGTTGATGGCCTTGTGTGTGTGTGTGTAGTCTGTGGGTCACATGGAGATGGGGTCCAGGTCTACCTTTGAACAGTCTCTGTTGATCGACCGACCACCTGTCTCATTTCCAAGTGGCACAGGCATGCAGCCTGAAACACAGGTCACCTGATTTCAGGATAGAGCCAATGTGGCGGGGGGCTCTGTGGTTTGTGAAGGGGGTTATTTGAAGTGCCTAAGTAGCTGGCCTGAGGGGGAGGAATCAGCAGAAGGGGTAGGGAGAAGCAGAGACGTCCTCCAGGCTTCCAAGTTACCCAGGGAGATGGGGACAGTAAAGAAGTTGCTAGGATTGTGGCAGATTGTGATCCGTTTCCAGAATCTTCTCAGAGGATCATAATAGAGTTGGTAAATTTCTCTTGCATGGTCCATCGCAGACAGGAGGTTCTCACTGGTTAAATGTGTTTTCCCTTGACCCTGGATGTAATGTAACACAAATGTTAGCCTGACTGATGATGGCCTTAGTTGGGAGGAAAGGCAAATGGGATTGTTATTGGGTTTGTTTTACACTTTGTTATCAAGGCTAATAATAAGACGCTTTAAGGCTTTATGACTTGATTAGCGGCATCAACACTTGAAAGAGTTGGCTTAGGACTGCTGTGAAAGGTTACTGGGAGAGCAATTAGATGGTAGTTGTGAAATGCAGGGGTGGTTTCCATTTACTAATGGCTTCAAGGGAGCCCTGCTGGTTACTGAAACCCTGTGTTGAATTGTTTAATAGAAAATGAATTGGTTAGTTTGGGTGCTCTGCTGTAGACCCCCAGATACCCCTCAGCTCTCTCGCTATCTGTAATTAATGTCCACAATCTGCTGGGAACTCACTGGAGCCTCAATATTGTCTAGTCCTTTGCTCTCAAAGTGTGGTCCCTGGAGCAGTGGCATCCTGCATCACCCCAGAGCTCCTTCGATATGAATGCAGAACCCACAGTTGTAGAATCAGGATCAGCATTTTTAACAAGATCCTCAGGGGATCTGGGTGCACTTTGACGTTTGAGAAGCACTGGGCTAGCACAGAGGCCCCCTGAGGTTAGAAATTTGTGGCAATGTGGTTTCTATTGTGTAGTGCAATAAACTGTTTAAACCCTAGTGCCCTGGTATGATTCCAGTCTGATGTCTTTAATTAGAACCTGGTGTGTGTGTGTGTTTGTGTGTGTGTGTGTGTGTGTGTGTGTGCGCGCGCGCGCGTGCACATCCATTGTCACTTGTGGCATCAGCACAGGGTTGTGGTTTACAGCCCTCCCCCACAGCTCACCAAGTTCTTGGCACAGCTCGTCATTTCTCTGAATGGAAGTCTGGCATCATAGAATGTGGGGGGTGTGACCAAAACAACACTTTATTCCTGTGGCTGCCCTGGGTCATAATCAAATCTCTCTCTGGGGCTCTCAGGTCCCCTGGGGCCCAGGCTTATCTACCTGCCCCCTTCCTCGCCAGGCAGCATCCCATCAGCAAGCACACTGGGCTGATCTTCCTTTGGGTCCCTTGTTTGAAGTGTATGTCCCACTGCCTTCGTGGTCACCCAGGGATTTCTCTGCCCTGGATTCTTCGTTTCTCTGCTGCGTTATTTCATACCTAGCCTTTCTGGGCCTTAGTAGTATTACTTGGATAACATGCTTTCAGAGGGAGGACCCTTGTATGGCAGGTACCCCAGGCATCTGGCACGTGCCTGGTGACAAACACCTGTGCATTTCTTGATGATGTCTCTCCATCAGAAGGCTGAGGATTTGGTGTGAGGCGAAGTGGCTGCTGGCCTCAAGGATGGGGCAGGATTGGTGAGGGTTCCAAAAAGAAGCTCAGAAGAATTTGAAGGGACTCCACTAAGACAGGCGAAGAAGGCGGTAGGGTTTATTGTCTCCGGTCCTTTCCTGATGGGACTGGAGGTGCAGGAGGAGCACTAGCGTGTTTCTGGTTTATTGGAAACCTCTCTGTTCTCTTTGTACGTGAGAAAGGATGAGGCCTCAGGAGGAGCGAGCGGGACAGATGCAGAAATTAGGAACCAGGCCGTTTGGGGTGGAGGCTATATTTACTTCTTACAGTGATGCTGGTGGGATCTTTTTCTAAGTTTAGAAGCAGTTTATGTAACATGAGAGTATGTGTTCTTTAAACATTTTTTTAAAAGCCCCGAACTGACACCAGAATAGAATAAAATTTAAACCAATTACCAAAGAAGAAATTGATGAAGTTATTAAAGAGTTTTTCCTTAAAACCATTGTAGGAACGAATGGTTTCATGGGTAATTTTTTTCAATTATTGAAGGTATGGGTGATTCTAGTACTATTTAAATTGTTCTAGAGCAAAAAAAAAAAAAAGGAATGCTTAAATTCTTTTTCTGAAGCTATCATAACAGAATGTGACAAAAGAACAGTATGTGCACACACAAAACTACAAAGTGATCTCAGCTTTGCATAGCGATGTAAAATCCTAATAACATACTAACAATTAGAATCCAGCAACCCAATGAAAGCACTTCATGGGCATGTGGGTTGCAGAACAGGAATGCAAAGATAGATTACTTTTAGGATTTCTTTTGATAAAACTCACCATATTAAAGGATCTATGGAGAAAATAAGATGCTGAAAAGGTTTATGAAAAATTAAGCATCTGTTCCTAATAAAACTCATACCATAGGAATAATTAGATACTTTCTCATTGTGAGAAAATACATTTTTGTCAAATTGGTAGCTGAATTTTGCTTAGCATTGAAATGGTGAGTACTAGATGCATTCCCATTAAAATCATGATTAAACACCATAATTATATAACCTTGTTTTTGGGGGATAAGCTGGTATAATTATATAAGAGAAAGACATAGAGGTATAAAAAGGAGAAGGAGAAGGCAAAACTTAAAGACAAACAATTACAGAATTCAGTAGGGTAGTTGGATACATGCATAATGTACACAAATCAGTAACTCTCCTACATAAACAATATCCAACTAGAAATAGCATGATGGAAGAAAATATTTTATTTAAGCAACAAAAGAGATAAAATACCTAGTTATAAACTTAATAAAACTATATTTATATATAATTCAGTGCTACAAAGGGGCATAAAAGACTTGAACAGAAAGATAATATAACCTTGGCTAGAAAGAGTCAGTGTTATAAAAATATCACTTCTTATACATTTAACATATGATCACAATAAAATTACCAATAGGATTATTTTGATGGTAGAAAAGCTGATTCTAAGTTCATATGGAACAATTAACTTGCAAAACATGAAAAAGAAAGAGGAGATAGCTCAAACAGATATTAAATGTTTTAAAAACTACAATACTTAAGATAATTTGGCACTGAATAGACTGAACAAGTGATGGGACAGAATAGAAAAACCCCCAAATAAATACATGTGTGTGTGTGTGTTTGTGTGTGTAATTGGTGATAAAGGCAGTATTTCAAATTTATGGAGAAAGATCGTGTCTTCACAACTACCAGGGCTCTTTGGAAAGTATCTGGCCATGTAATATGAAAAATATTAATAGAGGTATTTATGAATGGATTTTTTCCAGTCAGCCTTCATAATAGCTGTTGAGGTGGGGGGCATGGGTAGTGTGCAGAAAGCAAGATCCCTACTTTGTGCCTTAGATCAAAATAAGTCTATCAAAGGTAGAGCAATGATTAAAGAAAGAATGAAAGTATAAAATTACTAGAAGAAGTTTTCTACAGTCTTGGAATAGAGACCTTCCTAAATTTGACACAAATCCCAGAAGACATAAAAGATTGATAAATTTGATAACATAAAAATGAGAACTTCTGCCTAAGAAACACACCATAAATAAAGTCAAAAGAAAAGGAGCTCATTTTTTTTTTAATATGTACAGAGCTCTTAAAGAAGGCTCATTGACTTGAAGAATGGGCAAAAGACAGGAACAGAAATTCACAGGAAAAGAAAGGTAAATGACTCGTAAAAAGGAAAGACACACAAACTCTCTTAACGTAAAACATGCAAATCAGATGTACAGTAAAATGTAACCTATCAGATTGGAAAAGATCAAAACTTTTGATAATATACTGAGTTGGTGAGGCTGTAAAGAAAAGGTGGTTTTGTCCATTACTGGTGAGAGTAAATGGATACAACTGCTTTGGAAGACAATTTGTGATATTTATATAAATTATAAATGCCCATATCTTAGGACTCTGTGATTCCACTCTTGGGTATCTGCCCTAGAGAAACATTCATGTATGTGCACAGTGTTCGTTGCACATTGTTGTTAATGTGGAAAAATTGAAGACAACAATGTAAATATCCATTTATTTATTTTGTAAGGGCTAAACAAAATTTAGACCATGGAGACCCTTAGTGGGTCAATAAATCAACTTACTGGATTGTGACACAGTGTGAAACAAAGAATAGAAAATAACTGCATTGCACATAGTGCGGGTAAATATTTGGTGAGATTTTTGTTTCAGTTTTGCATATTCACAAGTGGGAACTGGGTCACAATCTTAAATATATTTCTTACTTTAGGACTCAGTCAACAACACTGCAAGGGTAGTTAAAAGGAATGTATTAGATTGACACCTTGTGATAAGAATAGGTTTCAAAAATGTAATGTTGAGTGATAAAAGAAAATTGCAGAATGACACGTACAATGTGATGCATTTTTTAAAAAGAAAATGGTATTATATTTTTGACAGTATCATATTTTTGGTGGAATCATGGATTCATACAGAGCAGGCCTGAAGGATGTGGACCAGGCTCATACGAGTTGCAGAGCTGCCCTTTGGGGACTGTCATGGCATTTGGGGAGGCCTCAGCTTTAAATTGCATGTGCTAATTTGTAAAGAGGAAAGTATGAATGTTTTACTTATAGGAAGATTTTCCAAGGAACCCATTAAGCCTGGATGCTTTTCCTGTGTGTGTGTGTGTGTGTGTGTGGCCTTTTTCTTTTTCTTTTTTTTTTTGCTTTTTTTTTGCTTTTTGGTATGTGGGTAGCTCCCTGACTGGGAATCGAACCCATGCCGCAGTGCTGACAGCGCCAGCGCCGAAGCCTTAAGCCATTACACCACCAGGGAACTCCAGTGTGGCCTTTTTCTAATTCATCTTGTTACCAATCAGTTTAAGTGTCTTTCCTTTTGCTTTAATTTGGGTATCTTATAAATTTGTATCATCGTAACTTTGTGTTTCAGTTATTAGTTTAAGGTTGCACTTAAAATCCCTTCAACAGTGTATCAATGGCTCACTTCTTGGGGCTTTTTGTTTCTTTTCTAACTTTTCCACTGAATTCGTTTGAAATTAATTGGGCTCATGGTTTAGTAATTTCATTATTTTTTTTCTAAAAGCCAACGTTTGGCTTTCGTTCTCTTCCGGACATTTGCTCACATTCTTGTTTGTTAATTCTGTTTTCACTCTTAACTTTTCTTTTTTCCTTCCTTTTTTAATTTGTGCATTTCCATCCACAGAAGTCCAGTGGTGCTTCTTTAACTTGAAGGTGTACACACACCACCTGGGGTCTGGAGCCCTTGTAGGTGCAGATTCTGATCCAGCAGGCCAGGAGTGAAGCCCCAGATTATTCTGCATTTCTAACCAGCTCCAGGTGGGGCTGACCCCTGGGGAGCCCAGTGGCACTTGTTCTTCCTCTGACCATAGGGCACTACTAAGTCTCCAATTGCCCAACTTCCAGCGAACCCATCAACTGTGTAAAGATGATGCTTCTAACTATTGCAGTAAAATTCGTACTGTTCTCTAAAATCATGAAGATGGGGATGCCTTGATCCCACCGGATCACTCTCTCTGGCTTCATTAGCAACCATACACTTTGCAGATGGCCTGAGAGGGTAGAAGAGGGTTTATTGCTACAGAATGTCTTGGGGCAGATTGGTTAGTGGGGCTGACTCCCTAGGCTCAGCACCCCTCTCTAGCCTCCACTGGTTTAGCTGGCATTTGGATCAGTTGTTTTGAATGTTTTTATCTGGGGAACCCTTTGGGACTATGATGGAAGCTATGGACTTCCTCTCCAGAAATATGCCCACCCCCATTCATGCACACCAAAAGACCTCAGTTAGGCTTGTACAGGCTTCAGGTATCTTGAAGCCTACGTATAGATCATAGGGTCCCTGATTTAAAGGTTACTGCTAAGGCGAAGACTCCCAAGGTGAGCAGCAGAATCCATGGGGCCCACAGAGGCCACCTGGTCCAGCCCTGTACGCTTTACAGAGAAGGAAACCAAAGGTCAAGGTTGTTAGCCATTTATTCAAAGTCAGATTCTCCATGTTCCACAAACTCCCATTGTAAATGTAGGTGGTGTTGCCCATGGCAGTGGAAGCCCTGCTTGGCTAGATACCGGTTCTTTTTGGGGTCTGTGGAGCTGAGAGGGACATACCCACTCACACCCAACCTGCATCACCCCAGGTGAGGCCAGCGCCACTGGTTAGTTACTTCCTACAGCTCAGCCCTGCCCTCAGCTCTTGGAATTACATCTGATCTGAAGAAGCGGAGACTCACATCCCTTCTGGCCAGAATTCGAGGTTCAGACACTGTCTGGATTTGACATGGCGGGGCCTCCTGCCTTGTTCCTGTGTCTTGTTTCCTTTTCTAAGTCTCAGTTCTTCTAAGAGGCATCTGTGTATTGTTCCTGTTCTGTTAGTGTGCCTGATATCCGGGTCCTGTGCCAAGACCAAGACCTGGCTTTGGCCCTTTGCTAGAGGTAGTAAGGTGTGGTGGGACGACATGAGTCTGAATTCCAGCCCATCTGATTACTGGCCGTGTGGCTGTGGGTAAATAATATAACCCGATTGGCCTCAGTTTCTTTATGTGTGTGATGGGAACTACACCGTATACCCCTCAGGGTAGTTGGAAAGATAATTTTGTAGGTGTCTGGTGCATAGTATGTGTTGATGACCAGTAGCTAGCATGACTAGTCCTACTCCCAGGGGTTGGAGTCTTGCCTCATGCGGCCAACTGGGTAACCCTGGTAGCCTCTCATAGATGCCCCCATGCCTGCATTATAGATGTCCTGGCTCCCCCCACCCCAGGGTTTTGCCCATTTGTTGGGACTACTCCTAAGTTCATCTTATGCTGTCCCCTTCTCTGATGTCACTGTGAGCCCATCCTCTAGCTGAAGATCTCCAGTATCTCCTTGGACACGAGGCCCATCGATGACAGCTCCTTTGTACATGGAACCGGGCCAGCTCGTCCGTGCCCTGCTGATCCCAAGAAGGATTTTGCAGATCAGGTTTACTTAAAAATACAGCTGCAAAAACCATCAGTGAAATAAATTAATAGATGAATGACCTAATTACTTTGGGAAATATTTATCGAGCAACTCCCATCCACTAGCCATGGTGCCTAGTCGTGGTGATCCACCCGTGCTTCTGTCCACAGGGCAATAAGAGTTGGAGGCTGGGGGGCAGACACATGCACATTTGGTTGGATTTTAGTCTCTGAGATAAATGGAGGGAGGGAGGACTGTGGGATTCCAGAGAAAAGGAGCTGAGAATTCTGTCTCCTTCAGAAAAGTGAGAGTTGGGAAGGCTTCTTGGAATAGGTGACATTTGAACTGGTTCATAGGGTTGGTTTTTCACTGTTCTTGTCTATTAATATTTCCAGATGAATTTTATAGTCGCTTAGGCTCTTGAAAAATGAGTCTTGAAAAATTACCAAGTGGGGCTCATTCCAGAAATAACACGTCTGGTTCAATACAAAGAGACTAATCTTAACTCTAGAAATAAACCATAAAAATCACAACACTCAATATTTAGCACAGTGCCTGGAATAGAATCAATGCACAACAAACATCTGATGAGTGACTGAAGTTAGTCTCAGTAGATGTAGAAAAATACTGGGAAATAATTATATATGCATTATAAAGCATCATAAAACCAGAAATAGGTATGTTGGGGGGATGTACCCCTAAGTATGATAAAGAGTCTGCCCGGTGTAATCGTGTACCCAGCCTTCCCTAGGGCTGCAGATACTGAGTGGAGAAGTACTAGAAGCGTGCCCCAGAAAACAGGAACTAAACCCACATGTTCCTTATCACGACTCTTATTTAACATAGTTTAACAGACGCTTGTCCTAACAATATAGGAACAAAAAGAAACTAGAGGGATGGGTATAGGGAAGGAAGAGATAAAAATATCGCTGTTTGCAAATGACACAATTTCTTTTCAAAGAAAATTACAAAATCCTACATAGTTGCGTCTGATCAGAAGTTAAAGCACTGAAAGGTCAATATCCCAAGAGTTTTGCCTAGATTTCATGTCCTGGTAGTTCAGATTCCAACGGGATACTTCATAATGCATGAAAAACAATAAATAATAATAATCAGGAAAAATTGGGGGGCAAGCAGACCCAGACATGTTTTGAAAGTCTTTTCGCAGTGAGTTGTCAAGACTATGCAGTCGTGGCATAAAATGGAAAACAGGAGATTGGTACAATAAAATAGATCCAAATAAGTAGAAAACATATATGACACATTTAGAAAGGCAAACAATAGTGAAAAACTGATTTTAAAAGTAAATGGTTCTTGAGAAAGCCTAGATAACAATGTGGAGAAAATGAACTCAGATTTATGTCTCATCCTATATTATCAATTCTAGATGTATTAAAAACTTAGTTTTAAATTCTAGATGTATTTAAACTTGGTTTTAAGACTAGATGGAATGTTTATCCACATTGACAAAAGCAAATGTGTTTGTAAAAGTTCCATAAAAATCATCACTGAAGAAAGGGAATGTGTTCAACTATGAAGGACTAAAATCTGTAAAATAAAAAGAGTACCCCCGTCCCCAGTCTTTTCATCACAGACTGTGTGGCCCCGGGGTTGGGGTGGGGCTCTCACAGTGACATATTTACAGCCGTGTGTGACTCAGTAAAGTGGAGTTTTAAAAATAAAAATAATATTAGAAACTGTGCTAAAGGGGAAAGTAATAGAAGAGGGAAACAGTTGTGATAAAATGGAGACTGAGAACGTCACAACTGAGAAAGATCTTTAAGGCAAATATTCAGACGGTCAAACAGGGAGGCCTAGGGACAGATCGTGTCATACGAAGCCCAGATCATAAACCGAGATGTGCACAAGGCCTCAGCTTCCTAAACACAGAAGATGTGTAAGTTAAGAAGCTCTGAGGTCGTACTTCAGTTGACCTACACTATTAGTGACACATAGATCAAACTCATAAAGCCCATTGTTGAGGCTTGTGGGAAAGAGACCAGGGTACCACTAGTTTTCTGCAAAGTGGAGTTTCTTCTAGAGAGCACGACGACTTGGGACTAGAACAGCAGAGCTACTGTTCACACCTTTTGACCAGCGAGTAAGTCCCATAGAAAGAATCTTAAAGGGTCAGGAAACCAGTTTGTCCGAAGGTGGGAAAAAATTGGAGCTAACCCAAATGCAGGTAATTAGGGAATGAAAGGGTAAGCGAACCCCGACAGCAATCCTGTGGAGTACTTACCCCCCCCCCCCCCCGCGAGTGGAGCAGGAAGGGGGGATGGCTCACCTGTGCTAGCGGCAACCAGGTAGAGGCCTGCGCACCTGTACTGACAAGCATCGGGGACAGCACAGGGCTTATTTGATGTGTTTTCGACCCGAGTTTGGTGTTGTTGTTTCCCCTCCCTAACACGGTTACTAGGTAATGCAGCTTTTTAAAAGAAGAAAGGAAGGGGGACATTGTGGTAGTAACACGAGTCAGCGTAGCACCGTGTTGTGGTGAAGACACAGCCCTGGGCAGGGCGTCCACACGGGCTGAGTACGAGTCATTATGTTGCCATGTGGTTTGGGGCAAGTCACATATCTTCCAGAAGGAGGTGATGGTGACAGCCACAAATTAGACCCCAGAGGTTCTTGGCTTCTGACCAAACAGTCTTCGTTAACGACTTGGCCGCGGGCTGGGGTCCCTGGCCGCGCTGCCTCGTTGTCCCCGTCTCTGCAGAACGCCTGGCGCTCAGCAGCGGGTCCACTTCGGCCGTGGCAGCAGGAAGTGGGGGGGCACGCGCCCCCACAGAAGCAGCCTCGAGAGCTGCGGCAGATGCTGCTGCCAAAGCCCCGGCCCTCAGCAAGCATGAAACACGCGGCCCTCCATTCTCCTGGGGAAGAGACTTGAGGAGAACCCCCGGGTGACAGGATTCAGATGCCCCTCGTCCAACTGCCTTCGAAGACCTTTGCTCGTGGACGAGGCAGGCGCGAAGGGAGGGAGGCCAGCCCTGTCCCTCGCGTATTTGGGACACTTTGGGGCCTAACTAATAAATTCCACTGGGTGACCTTGACCTTCTTCACCCGAGCCCCAGGTTCCTCACGGTGAGGAAACTGTCCGTCTCCCTGGCTGGTTGCAAGAATGACGTGGGACATTGTGCTTCTAGTTACTGTTTGCCAAGGTTTGCCCCGAGTCTGTGCCATAAAGGGCATGCCGCCGGGTCCCCTGGGGAACACGGGGCTGACTGAGTCATTGTCCCTGCCCCCGGGGCGCTGGTCCAACCCAGAGGGGACCATTACCCTAACCCCTACAAAGGTAAAGACAGCAAGGGCAGGGATGGTGTTTTAGGGTGGGGGGAATTGGGGCCATTTGGGGAAGGAGGTTAGTGACTCGTCAAGTGGCGGAGTGTGGGAATGCCCAGAGAGGTGGTTTTGGAGGGCGGAGGTTCCAGAAGGCCCTAGGTGGGTTTGTGTATTCCTCTAGGAGGCACCGAACGCATCCATGTCTAGTACCTCACGTGAGGCTTCTGGCAGCCTTTGGGGTGACGGCACTGAGCGTCGCAGGGACTGAAGGGGCTGCCGCGGGCCAGGGCAGCGCCCTTGCCTCCCGTCCTGGGCTGTCGCCTCTGTACCACCTGCCTCTCGAGGTGAGTCGTGGGCGCTGGCGAGAGGTCAGCTTCTCCCTCTGAGTGAAGTGCAGTGGCAGGACATACGTGAGGTGGAGGAGAAGGAACCTAAAGCCAGGAGGGGGATCCGACTGGATAGGGAGGGGACGCGGTCGGTGATTAGGATATGGGACCCGGAGTCGGTCACCTGCAGGAAGGGGCGTCAGTCCCAGCTCTACAGCGGCCAGCCTTCGTGACCAAGAGACCAAGTCAATCAACTTCTCTGAGCCTCAGTTTCTCCCTCTGTGGGGTGAGGATAACCATCTCACCTCCTACGAGCTGTGTATGGTTAAGTGGGTGGCCCTCGGGCAAGTCCCCCGTCCACGGCTCGGCTGTTGTGTCTGTGATCATGAAGGGCTGGTGCCGTGGCGCTGGGTTGGCTGTCTGGTGGGTCACTAACGCTCTTTCCTTCACCTGGGCGGACGTGACGGTATGCTTCTCCCCGCCCCTGCCTCTCTTTCAGCTGAAGGCAACTAACCCTTACGAAGCCCCTTCTGTGGCTCAGGCCTTTTGTTCTGCAACTCTGCATATATTATCTTATTTAAATCTTCCCAGTAACTCTGTGAGGTGAGGTTATGTATTTTTTTTTTTAGATAAGGAAGTTGTGGTTTACAGAGTCCCACAGGAGGACTCCAAACCCTGTCTGGATCCCTGACATCCAGTGGGGCCCTGTGTGCCGGGCCTGGTGGCTAGGGGCCCGAGTGAGCCCCGTTTCCTGCCCTTTCCTAGTCAGTGAACTTGGACCCAGCGAGGGTAGTCCTTTATCACTGCCGTTTTCCTTCCTAACTGAGAGACTGTGAGTCAAGGTACTTAACCCCTCAGTGCCTGGCTCTTGTGTTGGCAAAGGGACAGTGACAATGGCACTGCATGGGCGGGGTTATTGTGAAGGTGAAACAAGAGGATACCCAGAGCCCGGAGCACTGCTCGGAGTGGTGGCTGCCCCCTCAGGCACTCTCGCTGGGAAAGGGACCTGTTTTCTGGCTTTAGCCTGATGAATGGGTATATTAGCCTTGACTCAATAATGTAAACACTGCAGCGACTCTCCACACCGCCCTGTTGGTGCCCCCGGGCAAGAGGAGACTTGGAGAACTGCAGGTTTGAACCGGGCTTCGCTTTTGATGACTCCCAAGAAAGCTCAGTGTGAGAGCTTCTAGTAGGAGAAAGCAGGCAGCCCCGAGGTGAGGGACCGAGGCCGGGGGCCCTTGGTTCTGCGGTTGCTTAGCTGGGACAGGAAGGAGGAATTAGCCGAGAGAGCAGTTAGAGGACAGGATCCAGGGGCGGGAGGGGAGGATAGGGAAACGAGGCTGGGTGGGGCGCTTGCCTGACTAAGGGCCTGTGAATCAGCCAGAAGCCTTCAGGCTGGGTGCAATGGGGCCAGAGGCCCGGTTTTCTGAGAGCTGGGCTTCCCCCCGGGTTAGACTTGGCTGCTGTACGCAGGATGGCAGGATCAGGTTGCGGGTAGAGGAGAAAGGGGGAGTCCTAGGAATGAGAACGCAATGTGCGGCCACGGAGAGGTCTGGGCAGGAAAGGCCAAATTGTGCTCCAGTCCTAGGGGTAATACATGTGGGAGTGGAGTGGACACACCTGGGGACTCCCTGGATGTGGGGGTGCTCAGGGGAGACTTGGATGAGCCCCAGTGTTAGGGTGATGATTGGGTATGTGGCAGTACCACGAACACAGGTGGGGTGTGGGACCCAGCAGAAACAAGGTGGAGGGCAGAGATGTGGAGCTGAGCTCACCTGGCTGAGTTTGAGAAACCTGTGAGAACGGCAGATGGAGGTGTCCGCTCAGAAGGATGTCTTGGCTGAAGTCGGGTGCCATCTGCAAACAAACTCTGGTACTCGAAGCCCGGCGCGTGGAGGTGACCAGCAAGCAGAGAGTGTGGGTGGGCAGAAGCAGATGGGAGCTGGAGTCCTGGAGGTCACTCCTAGGGATGGGACTGGCGTCCGCAGATTGGAAGGGCAGAAGCTCCAGAGTGATTTTTATAAGAACGCCCCACTGTGGATATACCCGCTCCTCTGCTGCTTAAAATCTGCCACCGCCTGTGGAGTGGAATCCGAACTCCTTAACTCAGTGTGTAAGACCGGTGCAGAGCGGGCCTTGTACGAGCCTCCTAGGGCTGTGTGCGAAGTCTGGAAAGCTGGGTTATTTAAAACAATGAGGGAGTTCCCTGGTGGTGCAGTGGCTTAAGGCTTCGGCGCTGGCGCTGTCAGGGCTGCGGCCTGGGTTCGATTCCCAGTCAGGGAGCTACCCACATACCAAAAAGCAAATAAATAAATAAATAAATAAATAAATAAATAAAACAGAAATGTCTTGTCTCACAGCTCTGGAGGCTAGAAGTTCGAAATCAAGGTGTTGGGCAGGGTGGCTTCCCTCCAGAGGCTCCGAGAGTGCATCTCTTCCATGCCTCTCTCCCGGCTTCTGGTTGCTACCAGCAATCCTTGGCTTGTAGACGCATCACTCCAGTGTCCCTCTGTTGTCACATGGCCTTCTCCCTCTTTTCTCTCCTTCTAAGGGTGCCCGTTACTGGATTAGGATGGGCTTAAGATGCATATCACCTTATCTTAACTAATTACTTCTGCCAAGACCCTATTTTTTTAAATAAGATCATAATCTGAGGTTCCTAGTGGTCATGAATTCTTTTTTTGGGGCTGGTGGTGGGGGTGGTGGATACTGTATAGGCCTCACTTTGCCTGCTTCTTTTGCCTTCTTCCCACCTCCCCCCACCGCGGCCTCCTCTTGGGAAGATGTTCAGAGTCTCCCCATGCTGAGGTTCATGTTCTCGTGAGCTTCTTCCTGCTGGGCACACCCCAGTACTCTCAATTGTGGGTGCCCTCCCCTTGGCTTGAGCTCCTTGAGATGGGACCTTCCCACCTCTCCTTAGTGCAGGGTCACCTGGTGTTTGAGAGCCTGGCTCCGGAATGCCATGGAAGAGGATTTGAGTCCTGGCTGTCCACTTAACTAACCATGTCACCCTGCTTGAACCTCTCAGCCTCAGTTTCCCTATCTGCAAGTGAACACTGAATAAATTAAGTGAGGAAACGTGTGTACAGCAGCGAGTGCAGGACTTCAGAAGTCCATGGGGCAGTGGCCGTGTTGGTTCACTCGCCTTGGTGTATCTGGCACTTGGTCGGTGCTCCATAAATACTTGTTGAACAAGTGACCACGTGAGGAGACATTAACTTGATGAGAAGTGACACTTGCGTGTTTATGGATGTGACCCTTCCTTAGAAGCACCCCCCTTCTTCCTGCCTTCAGTCCCTAAGAGCTGGGTAATTACAGTTTGAGTTTCGGCTAAACGCTGACGAGTGGCGGTGAACAGGGGTCGCAGTTTGAGTCAGGCTCACAGCCCTGCACCCAGCGTTTCTCTTTCATGTGGATGGAACAAACTTTGGTTTATTACATTAGCGGTACCTATGGTGGCTGCAGTAGATGAGTCACCATTTACTGTAAAGCTTTCAGATGCCCGGCAGACACATGCCAGTCGGGAGAGGGAAGGCCTTCTGCAATCAGGCAATCTAGCTATGAGTGTCTAAACAGAGACATAAGAGAGTTCTTGCGGTGTCAAGTCATAGCAAGGTCGTGGGCGAGGGTCCACAGTCCTCTTAAGCTCGCTCCTTCCCACATTTCCTCCTGGCGTTTTATTTTGATCTGTAAAACAATAGTAGGCATATTTTGAAGTCAATTAAATAAGTGTCTGCAAATCTGTGTGTGCTCGTTTCTAAACTAGGGGTTATGCTCATTTCTGGTTTTGGTTTTGCATGGAATATTTTTAAAAAATTTTAAGGGACCTACTTTTGTTCCTTGATGATGGGCCACTGAGCTGTGCTTCAAGTCCTAAAACTTTTTTTCCTTCCAAGTAGAAACTTCTTTGGCTCCTGTCTGCTGCGGGTGATGGTTTTCTTTTCCTTTCAGGACTTGAACCTGTGAATTTCCACAGGGTCTCCAATGGCAGACAGGGCTTGGGGCAGTTTTGTCTTTGAGGATGTGCTCGGTTGTGAAGAACTGAAAAGGCTCCCAGGCCGGCGTGTTCCCTCTTGCAGGCGGGGTAGGGTGGGGCGGGTGTGGGGAGTGGGGAGTGGCCGGAGAGGCAGCGCAGCGTGCCCTGTACGTGCTCTGTACGTGCTCTGTATGTGCCCTGTACGTGCCCTGTACGGTCCTGTACGGCCCTGTACGTGCCCTGTACGGCCCTGTACGGCCCTGTACGTGCCCTGTACGGCCCTGTACGTACCCTGTACGTGCCAGCACTATTCTCTGAACTAGGCTCCCTGCGAGCAGGCTATGTGGCAGGGCCTGGGGCTCTCATGGAATTTAAAACCTGGTGAACGGATAAAGCACTTGTGTGTGTCTGTGTGCATATCTGTGCCATGGGGCCTTGGGTAAGGTGTAACCTCTCGGCCTCAGTTTCTTCATCTATAAAATGGGACTGCTGACACTTTCATCAGTTTGGTGGTCTGAAGGATTTGATGAGATATTTAAGGCACCTAATACAGGCCTGGTACATTAGTAGGGCTCAAAAAGTTGTAATTATGAGAAGTGCTCTGAACCTTATTTTGAGAGCAGCGATGGTGGAGGGAGCCCTTTGGTGAGAAGTGAGTTAAGTTGTTCCTTGTAGGTAATTAGTGGTCAACTCCATGGTTTTTATTTTTTATTTTTGGTAATTAAATCTATATCTTAAGTTGGCCTCTGGGTTCATTAGACCAGTTGCTGCCTTTCCACCTTGAATTTGCTGTTGACCCATGTGGAATACCCACTTTCCCATCCTCCTGGGCCTGCTGTCCCCTCCTCTTGGGCTTCGCTCAGGACTAGCCAGACCACGTTTTGCTGGTGCATTTAGAGGATGGCCTGAACCCCTGCAGTTTAGTCCCGCCTTCCCACCATGCACTGGCCAGCCAGGCAGAGGAAGTGATCCTAAGTGAGGTCCAGGGTCTCCCATGTATTTTTGTGCCTCACATGGAAACAAGAGGCTTTCAAGGACATTTATTTGGGGTTCTGAAATTTGTCCCCCCATATATAGCCAAGGTATGTGGGGGACAGTGGTAACAAGAGTCTTTGCGATCGGGACTTTGGGGACATTCAGAATCATGGTTGCCATAGCTGGACGTTATCTGCGGTGGACTGTGGGACAGAGGAGACGTCCGAGCTGCTGCGCCCTTCTTCACTGTTGGTGCCTCCCAAGTGCATCTCGGTAGCTGTTGGAGGTGGGACTTGTTTGCCTGGAGCAGATCTCCCTTGCTTCTGGAATTTGCTAGTGTCTCAGTGTCTTCTTCAGCCTGACTCTCCAGAGGGTACAGTCGGTGGAGGGGCTTTATGTCTGGGTTGCAGAGGCACCCCCAGAGCACCCCCTCAGTGAGCCAGTGTTGAGAGAGGGAGTGAATGAATGAAGGGCCAAATGAAAACCCCTCACAATGAGAAAAAATTTGGACAGGAAGTGGGGGAGTTATAATTTGTTATTCTTTCTTTGTGTGTGTGTGTGTGTGCGCGTGTGCGCGCGTGCTGTCATTTCAGTTGTATCACATTTGAGCCAGAGAGATCCCTTTGCTTGGTTTTCCTTAGTGTAGCGATGGTGTGGCTTTAGGGTATGGCTGGTGGAGGTCAGGGGGACAGGCTGACTGGCACCAGGAGTAGTTTTTTTTTGCACAAAAGATGCAGGCCCTCTGAACTCTGTTTCATGATAACTGAATCCAACAGGAGAAGGAAAGCCTGCTCGTGACCAGTGGGCTTTGAATCAGGATTCGAACGCAGTTCTGACTCCAAAGATAGTGTTCCTCGGACGGCATCACTCTGACTCCTGGAATGCTAGAATGCTCTCGTGCTGGAATTCCAATCCACCCTGGGTCCTGTGGGACCTGCTTGGTGAACAGAAAGAGTGTAAATAAGTGTTGGTCACCAAAAGTGACTGCCTTTATTCACTGCCACACTGCAGAGGAGCTGACCTTGAGGGATGGGAATCAGCAATCAGGACAGAGAAGCCGGCCTGGCCTCTGTCCCCAGAGCCCTCATTGACTACCGAACACTGTAGTTCTGGTCTCAGTGAGCCCTGGTGCTCCTCTTTCCTCCCTACATCCCTCCGACCCCATTGTCAATTCTGGTTACTTCAGATCGGCATTAGGCCTAGTACAGTCTACAGCAATGTATGA
Source organism: Lyroderma lyra (assembly GCA_004026885.1). Taxonomy (NCBI): domain Eukaryota; kingdom Metazoa; phylum Chordata; class Mammalia; order Chiroptera; family Megadermatidae; genus Lyroderma; species Lyroderma lyra. Next base: position 190,828 of record PVJL010000346.1, on the reverse strand, counting down.
GATCTGACAGTTAAGTTCGTGAACTTGGCACCATGTGCTTATGTTGGCAGTACTGTATAAACACCTCGGTAAGGTGTCATAACCTTGGTCTATCTGTGTCTCACAGCTGTGTTTGTGTAAACATGTGGTGGTGTCTTGCTGAGTGACGTTCATTATTGTTGCATGTTTTTGTGTGCTGTTGTGAGAATGTTGGAGCTTGAGTTAGAGCAAGGAACAAACCTTAAATTTCTTGTTAAACTTGCAAGAGTGGAAGTGAAATCAGGGACATGTTAGTCCAAGTTTATGGGGATAATGCCATGAAGAAAACGACAGTGTACAAATGGATTAAACGTTTTTCTGAGGGAAGAGAAAGTGTCACTGATAAAGAGAGACCAGGACAGCCAATAACAAGCAGAAATGATGAAAATATTGCAAAAATGCATCAAATTATGTGTCAAAGTCATTGGCTGACTGTGAGAAGCATAGCAGACCAAGTAAACTTTGATAGAGAAACAGAAAAATTTTGACTGAAAATCTTGGCATGAGAAAGGTGTGTGCAAAAATGGTCCTGAAGGAGCTCACTGATGAACAAAAGCAAAGGGGAGTTCAAGTTTGCCAAGACCTTTTGGAGAGGTGAAGATGATATTTTGGGCCGTGTTATCACTGGTGATAAAAACAGGTGCACCAGTACGACCCTGAAACAAAGCTTCAAAGTGCACAGTGGAAGTCAGCCAATTATCCACAACCAAAAAAGTTCCATCAGTCCAAATTAAGAGTAAAAAAAACAATGTTGCTAACCTTTTTTTGGTATCAGAGGGATAGTTCATTATGAATTTGTACCAACTGAACAAATAGTCAACCAAGTTTACTATTTGAAAGTGCTGAAAAGGCTGCATGAAAAGTTAGATGAAAACAACCTGAACTTTTCACCAACAACTCACGGCTCTTGCATCACGACATGCACCAGCTCACAGGGCACTGTCTGTGAGGGAGTTTTTAGCCAGTACACAAGTAACTGTATTGGCACACCCTCCCTACTCACATGACCTGGCCCCCAGTGACTTTCTTCTTTACCTGAAGATAAAGGAATTATGGAAAGGAAGACATTTTTATGACATTCAGGACGTCAAAGGTAATACAAGGACAGCTCTCATGGCCATTCCAGAAAAAGAGTTCCAACACTGCTCTGAAGGGTGGACCAGGCACTGGCATTGGTGCATAGCTTCCCAAGGGGAGTACTTCAAAGGTGACCGTAGTGATATTCAGCAATGACGTATGTAGCACTTTTTCTAGGATGAGTTTGTGAACTTAATTGTCAGACCTCGTACATTTCTCTTCTAAATCCTCAATCTGGAAGAACTCTCTTGTCCCAGTGTTTTTCACATAAAACTACGTCACAGTTTCACCCTGGCGCTGCGGCCTCTCGGAAGGCGTGGGTGCTTTTCTGGCCAAGTGCTGGCACCGGAGTACCAGCTAGGCTTCAGCAGTGCCTCTTCTTATCATGCAAGCAGAACCTGAGGAAACCCAGGGCCCGCAGATGGTAATTGGGCAAGATAAGACCTCACTATCTAGGGAGCTCTGGGGGCGGAATCTGCTAGCAGTGGGGCCTATACTTTCTGTTTGATTGTTTTAGTTTTAATATGCTCTCATCTGTAATGGAAACCATAACACAAACTGATTACTGAAATTTGACTATTGGTTTAATGAGAAACCTGTGAGAGGGACCCACTTCCTCTTGATTTTTGTTTTATTTTTAAAGATTCTGTACAGTTTGTTTCATTTCTCTTCCTCTGGACTTTTCTTTTAGAAAAGTCACAAGCAGCATACTATGAAAAACAAAACCATCTAGAAAAATAGCGCTGGACCCTGGGGAATACACGGCACATTCCCCGCACCAGTACCTTTCTTCCCACCATGGTCGCGTCGCTGTGTGTCTAACGGGGTAGCAGGTAGAAGCTGACATGGAGAAACTAAGGCACGCAGAGGGGATGGGTGTTGACTGAAGTCTACACTGAAGTAAGACTCGAATCAGGTGTGTCCTGCTGAGGTTCCAGGCCCGGGCTTGGCATCTCCCCAATACAGGGGGCTGGTATTAGATGTGGATATTTTCTCTGTTGGTGTGTACCCTTAGCCTTTCCTCCTTCTGGCTTACTTAACATGAGCTCTCACTAAAGAATTGTTATAATAATGCATTTTATGTGGTATTAGGACAATCTTGGATGGATTCCTTCCCCATCCATCCATTTATCCAAACTATTTCATGACCTATTCTGCATAAGGCAATGTTTGAAGGTTTGAAGGATAAGAGAGACACAATCCCACTTTTGAAGAATCTTTTCTTTGGAGTTGGGGAATAGGACCGTAACACAACTGTAAGACGAAGCACAACAAAGTGAGTACTAATAATAACCATACAAGCAAAATGAAGTAGTAGAAGGGGGGTTACTTTTTGTTGAGATGCATTGGAGCTGAGTTTTGAAGCATAAATAGAATTTTGGTGCTGGGCAGTCTATGAAAAGGCATTTGGTGAAGTAAAAGACCAAGGCCATACCATGACTGCACTCTCGATTCCTTAATACCATGCTGCACAAACACAGAGGTGATCTCGTCCCGATTTTCAGTGGTACTTGGCCAATATTGGTTTTGCAAAATGCTTGGACCTGCTTCTCCTGGGATTTAGGGTTGGAGATGGAAGATTGACATTAGGAGAAGACTAGCATTGACTGCTTTAATTTCATGTATCAAATCTACATACGTCACCTAACTAAGACCATACACCTAGCAAGTGCTGGCACTGGGATTGAACTCAGAACTCTCTGACTCCAGGGCCCCTGTCTTCCCCTGATTACTACTGCCTTATCACCTTCTCCTGGGACGTCACTGATGGTAGACAGTCACTCCCAAACAGTAGGATTCAGGTTGCCAAGTAGAGTTGGTTTCTGCCTGGTAGAAATGCTTGTGACAATAACTTGCTGTCTTCACTAACATAGTTCAAACTTTCTGTGGTTAGTGGAAGGGACATTTGCACTGTGGTCATTCTTTCTGGAAGCCCCTCTGTGGTGTGCCATTTGACCAGTTTATCAGGCGATTGCCGTAGAGTTACATTGCTTTCTGAGGAGCAAATATTTTCTGACCTATGACCTGCCCATACCGGCAAGTCACGTTCTGTGCCTGAATGGGTCGTTTATGCATTCCTGATGGAGACAAGCTTTTGAGCTGGCGGAATTGGCTCAATATCCTTCCATGTGGTGTGGTGAAGTTTTTGTTGGACAAACTAATGTCATCCTATGAAATCTAAAAGGAGAAACCATGAGAGTGAGTGGGGGTGAGAAACAGTGGCAGAGTAGGAGATGGTATTTCCTGGGGCAGAGGCTGTAGGTCGAGCATTGGGAACATGAGACCCATTGCCCCACGTGGTGTCTTGAGACATGAGGGGTGTGTCAGGTAGGGGATCATCATTCAGGGAGTAAGGTGGGAGTTCAAATCTTAATAAATGTTTGGCAATAATGAAATAATGCTGTAATTCTAGAGTATATCTCAATGGTGCCCCTGTCTTATCATTTTGGATCCCTTTAAGGAGGGGTTTGTGTAGTGAGTGTTATCCGAGAAAGATGCCAGAGGCTATTGGTTTTGTCATCTGAGTGAGGTTCCTTCCTCGTGACAGGTCCCAGTCCTATGACACAGCTAATTTCTTGTCCTCACTCTCCTCTGTTGATTCCCTCTGCCTCCTTCCTCTCTTTCCTTCCCCCTTTCCTCCATTACAGTACAATTTTAGTTTGCAGGATTTTTCCAGATCAGTTAATCTTAGAATCCGCTTCTCCAAGAACATCTTGCCTTTTATCTTTATTCTCTATATTGGGGTCTGGGATTCTGCTGCTAAAAAAAAAGTTTGAAAACCAGATGCCTAGAACATTTCTGCCGTGTTCATTGTCTGCAAGGGTGGCCCGAGGGGGTTCGTGAGTGAGGGCCATCCCTCCTGCTGGCTGCAAGGTGCATAGATTGTGTGTGTGTGTGTGTGTGTGTGTGTGTGTGTGTGTGTGCACGCACGTGCGCACGCGCTCAGAGGTGGGGATGGGCGATTGACAGATGTGCCTGCTGTGTTGCTCTACTCTGTTTCTGGAATGTGGGTCCTTCTAGTTCTTGAGGGACTCATCATATTCATCCTTTCATCCCAGCCTGCTGAGGAAAACAACTTGTGAGCTAATGAGTAAGTCCCAAGTATATATATGAGCGCTGTCCGGAAAAAAATCCAGCTGTAAATGCCTCTGTTTTCCATCGTACGTGGCTGGATATGCTCCGGATGGCCCTCGTATATGCTCTCTCCTATGATGCTCGTTCCACAAACGGGGACGCTCTGAGGAGCTGAGTGACTGGCTGGTGGTTACACAGTTTATAAATGAAAAGGCCTCAATTTGAATCCAGATCTGATTCTAGAATTCATGATTTTCACTACCATGTGCCTCAGTCGTGCTTTTATCTATGGTCAAAAATCTTTACTATTCTCTATCATTGTCCCCTCTTGGGAGGTGGGCTGGGTAAATTGAGCACTGTGTAAAGTAGTGCAGTATGTGTACCTCACTTTTATTCACTTTGAAAGTACTGCTTTTGGGTGGTCAGGCATTCTGGGCTTTGATGAATGGCTGAGGTTGGAGGGTTGGGGGTTCAGGCTCAGGGGGTTCCTGGGTTCAGTGAAGGTCAGGGGGAGGGAAGAGGTCTGGGGGGGCTCCCAGATCCTGAAGCTGGATAGTGGTCACACAGTGGGGAACTTCAGAGCCCCAAGGCCATTGGTTGCCTTCCTTTTTCTCTAGATCTTCCTCTGACTCTTTCTGGTCTGTTTTCTGGATTCCTGACTGAGGAGTCCTCAGAGCATGGAACCTGGAACAACCTGCTTGGCAGGTTCTAGGGGGCAGTCCCCGAGGAGGGCTGGAATTGTGTGTGTGTGGAGTTGAGTGGAATTGAGATAAGGATTGTTTGTCCGTTGATTGCAGAGATTGGGGCCCCAGTTTGGTTCATCAGCGCACTCAATCCATGGTTCTCAGCGAGCATCAAGTCGTTCAATGGCGTCTCCAACATGGAGCCGTGTGTTATGCTCTGTTCAGGCAAAACTCCTCTTTGAGTTGTGAATATTAATTTGATTCCCCTTTTTCAGGGTGCCCTGTACCTCTGTTTGAGGGAGTGAGTACAGATCTCCTATGAGGGCTCAGATACACTTTTGAAATTCTGGAGGGAAACCTTGAAAAGAAATTCTTGGGCCTACATGTGGGTTGCTGGAAGAAAAATCCGGCTAGCCTGTGGGCCCCCAGAGCCTCAGATTCGTTCAGAAATCCAAGGAGAGTTTTGCATTAAGTAGTTACTCTCCTTTCTCTGAGCAGATCCCATTGAAAAAGTCAAATGTGGGGAGAAGGGATCAGGGACTGCCAAGTTAGTTGAGTCCTAGGAGGCAGAATCCCTCTTCTTGTTGCCTGGACTGGACCAGAGGGTGACCGGCCACAGAGCCCTCCTTGCTAAGCCTTGCTGGTGACTCAACCCGCTCTCCCTCCTGTTGCCAAACATTTACTGAGAACCAAGTACTCCAAAGCTGGAGCTTAAGAACTCCAGCTCCAGGTCTGGCCAACTCATTTAGCCCTGATCACCCAGATCTTGGGTTGCGGTCATTCATTCTCTGGGTCTTGGGAGGTGGGATGTCCAGGCTTTGCCCAGTGGGCTGCCCTCTGCATGGCAGGGGCCTAGGAACCCTAGAGCTGTACATTGAGATGGGCCTTCGCTGTCCCTTTTGTCCACCCACCCACCCCTGACGTTGTAGAGGGGTGGCTGAGACCCAGAGAGCGGAGATTGCCTGCTACCAGGTCACACAGCTCCAGGCAGAGAGCCAGCTCACAGGAGACCTGCTCTTTTGGCAGGGGGTCTCCCGAGGCACACCCCCAGACTGCCCTGCCACATTTTCCTTGGAGCAAGTGCTGGCATTACTTCATGACTTCATTTCAGATAATGCAGTTGGATACAGCTTGCCTGGTGGTTGCCTAAATTTAAATGAAGTGGGCTGGGGTGGGTGGTAGTGAAGAAGATTGGCTTGGTGCTTTCATTAAAGCACAATGTGTTGGGGGAAGGTTTGATTTTTATTTTTACTTCACTGAATGAGGAATGAGCACAGAGCTGAGGTTTTAACCCCCACCCTTTCCCTTTTCTTTCTTTTTAAAACTATTAAGTATCTATATATTCTCTAATCAGGACTGGTGGTGCATTTCTCTTTCAGCCTGATTATAAATTAAAGTAGGTTGAACTGGAATGTTTTTGCGTTTCATCAAGGTCAAGTATAATCGGTGGGCAAGCTGCTGCGTGACCTTGGATATCGTTTCTGAACTTCATTTTCCTCCTTTGTAAAATGTTGGTAGCCATACCTACGTTATAGATCGCCGACCACCCTAATTCACACGTGTGAAGCCCCTGGCATGCTGTGGGGGACATGGAAGTCACTCATGAGTTGTTATTATTGGTTGTCCATCCTTTTCTGTGCTTTCCAGGTCTTGCCCTTCTCCAGGTTGGGAATGGATCAGGGATGAGCATGAGGTGAGAGGATTGGTATGGAGGCATGTGCTGGGGTGTGTGTGTGTGTGTGTGTGTGTGTGTGTGTGTGTGTGTGTAGGGGAGTTGAGTTTGGGGACAACCTGGCTTGACTCCTTGAGGAATATGAGGAAGGTGTCAGAGGCCTGAGCCCCTGGACCTATGGCCCAGAAGAATGTCCTCTTGGGTGTTTATCTCACTGATTCTTTGCAGTTAGACTTCTCAACCCTTGAAAAATCCATATTTTAAAAATACAGTCAGTTTATTGTTTCTCTGGTTATAAAAGCAGTATGTTAGAGAAAAGTTGGAGCGTACAGGAAATCAGAAGAAAATAAAGATCCATAATCCCTCCCCTTCTGGAAGAAACCAGCGCGAGGATTTTGAAGTCTGTGTCTCTAGTTTTTTTTCCTGTGCGTATATACATCAGGTGTGTGTCCCTGCTTGTTAATTTTTGTAAAACTGGGACCGTACTGCACATCTGATTAGGTAATGTGCTTTTAAAACAGTATTCTGTGAGCATTTCCTGGTTGTAAGCTGTTCTTTAAAATACGACTTTGGGTGATGGCACAGCATTCTGTTATGCAGATATTCCATAATTTATTTAACCAGCCCTCTTATTGTTTGTCATTTAAATTGCTTTTTGTTTTGTTTTTTTTTTTGCTCCTTCACCTCATGCTGCAGTGAATTTGGGAATGCAGATTTCAATAACAGGACCACTGTTTTAGGAAAGCAATTCACAGGTGAAGCATGCTGAACCAAATGGAATCACTAGTTTTAAGGTTTTTTCACCCCTAGATTTGGGCTCTGTTAGTGAATTCACCTTCTAGGCGAGCACTGTTGCTCACATTTTGCTCACCCTTCAACCACTTCTCCTCTAGGAGATCCTAGTTATCAGGGGCAGTGAGTACAGTGAGGGCTCATCGCTGCCCCAGAAGATGCTGGTTCAAACCCCGACAGTGTCCTCCCTAGCCATTTGACACTGTTTCCTTATCTGCTAAATGAGGACAATAATACCTTTCTGAGCAGATGGTGAGGGTGAAATGCAGTTGTGGCCTCCAGTGTGCTTTGTGACCTGAAGTACCATAAACATGTTAGTTGTTAGCATTGACCACTTGGCCCATGGCCCTTGGCCTTGAGGAATAATTACAGGACCTATTTGAGTGGTGTGCTGCAGCTGGTTCACACCAGCTCATGAGAGTCCATTGTGCTCATGTCTTCCCAACTCCACACCCACCAGCTCCCACCTTGATAGCTTGAGATTGACCATAGTGAGAGTATTTACCATGGAAAATGATGAACGCTAAAACCAAGACTTTTTATTTGAGAGCTGGTGTTAAGCATTTACTGGCATTTCACAGTCTTGGTCTCCAGTGCACTTATTTGACATTTGACTGTTTTGAATTTGAGTTTATAGTTCTCCTTTCATATATAGGCATACCACCGCAGTAAAGCCATGATCGCACTGAAGTGAGTTGTAATCTTTACTGGTGAAGGGTGTTGCCTTCAATTTGTAAAAAAAACCCCACATCTGTGGGGTGCAATAAAGCGAAGCGCAATAAAACAAGGTATGCCTGTATTCATGTCTCATTTTCCCCAGCTGGACTTACGAGCACTTGAGGGCAGGAATAAGATATTTTAAGACTTTCATTGCTTGGATGATGGCTGTGACAGGGCCCCGTAAAGCAGCATTTACGCAAATGAGCACACGACTTTAAACTACATGACAACATTTTTTCACTCAGACTTAAGTTCTGAGAGATTCATAGGAGCTACGCAGGCCCATGGCGCAGTCCTCTCTTAATGATCCTTTATAGATGGGTCTTACCTACACAGAATTTTAGTTATTTAGCCTAAAAACTGCCCAGGGAATAATAAAGAGGCTGTATTTCCCTGTGTTTCCATCAATGACTGTAATAATAATGGCTAACAAGTAATAGCTAACATTTATTGATTGTTTGCTGCATGCCAGGTACATCCTAAATGCTTTTACAATCATTTTCTTATTTAATCCTCTTTCCACTTACATAAAGAATACATTAATAGGGAGTTCCCTGATGGTGTAGTGGCTTAAGGCTTCGGCACTGGCGCTGTCAGCGCTGCGGCCTGGGGTCGATTCCCAACCAGGGAGCTACCCACATACCAAAAAGCAAAAAAAAAAACAAAAAAAAAAACATTAATATTATCCCTGTTTTATCAGTGAGCAAAATGTGAAACTTCGAGGCCGTAAGTAACTTGGTGATGCCTGAGGAAGACCCAGGGTTGACTGCTCATTCATTCATTCATTCATTCAGTAGACATCTAACTGCTGCCAAATGGGGAGTGCTACCCCGGCTGCCAGCATGAACAAAACCAGTCCCTCCCTCATGGAGCATTCCTTCTAGCCTTAATCATGGGGATGACACAGGAAGGCACATGGAGAGCTCCCAGTGAGCTCAAATCAGTGACACATGCACATAGGACCCTCCCATGTACTGACATATGAGGGGGGCCCCCCAAAAAACCCCATAATTTATTTATAAAAAATTGTGTATTCTCACATGTTTAAACTTCAGTCACCTACAAAGTACTCCCCGTTGGATGCAGTGCACCTATCGAGATGCTTTTTCCACTGCTCAAGACAGTTTTTTAAACTCATCGATGTTGATGCCTTTTAGTGCTTCTGCTGTTTTTGTTTCACCTCTTCCACCTCGGCGGGCATTTCCCTTTGAGGACTTTTTTTAGATCTGGGGAAACAAACAAACAAACGTCGCTTGGGGCAAGATAGGGTAGATACGGCGGGTGGGCCATGAGGATCATGCCGGGTTTTTGGGTTTTTTTTTTTGGTCAAAAACTGCTGAACACGAGGGTGGCGTGGGCAGGTGCATTGTCAGGTTGCACGTTGTCCATGTAAATCACCATCATGAAATGGACAAACATGTTGGAAGAGTCTCCCCAAAATATTCCCTGAAGCCGAACACAGCCTCTCACAACACCAGCTGGTGCACCGATGCAGATGGGCTCCCAGAACACTCACCTAGCGGGGAAGCCTGTGCTATAAGGAGCCCACCCTCCATAAGATAATTCTGGTTTTTTTGGGGGTCCCCCTGCCTATTATGTGCTGAGGGCTCCCACATGTGCTGGGCAGGGGGAGCAGCGAGGAGGGCTGAGCAGTGAATGTGGCAGGAAGAGAATGAGCTCTGTGGTGGTCAGGGTGTGGGGGAGGAGCTGCACATTAAGCATCAGAGACACCCCAGGCGAGCGGGGGAGCAGCTTCTTGGAGGTCAGCGTTCTCTGGAAGGCCTGGAGAGCAGGAAGCTTCCTCCAAGGTCACCCTGTTCTTCACTGAGCGTGGAGCCTACCTTTCCATTCCCAGTCGCGGGCCTTGTGCACCTCCACCATCTTCCAGATTTTATTTTATTTCTCTTTCCTCGGGTGGGAAAGAATGACAGATGGGTTTAGGGATCTGCCAAAGGGCAGCCCCCTGACTCCAGGCATTTAGGGACCAGAGTGGGTTATGAGGACAAGCTATTCTATCCCGCAAAACATACTTCTAAATGGGGCCTCTTAGTGTACAACAGACAAAAAGTACTTTAGTCTGGTCCCATGCATTGTGGACCAGTCAGTGTCCGGCGTGGTGGAGCCAACATTTATTTACTGAGCATCTGCTCCGTGCTCATTTGATAAGACATTGAAAACCCTGCCCTGGGAGGTGAGAGTACTGGAATCCAGCACCTGCTCTGCTGTTAATAAATTAGCTTCGTGATACAGGCCTTGGCCTCGGCTTCCTCCTCTGCAAATGGAGGGGGCTGGCCACATGGACTTTGATGTCCCTTTTTGCTCTGACCTTTATTCCAAGCCAGAGATTAGACAGGGCCCCACTCACAAAGCATTGGAGACTTTCCATTTCTTTTTCAAGAGGGGTTTGCTCCCTGGAGTGCGGGGTTTGGGGAAGGATTTAATGGTTTGAATGTGTCACCTTCAGGGAATTTCTTGGTCTGTGGGTGCTGAGGATTTTCCGGCTTGGTTCCCAGTTCTAAGCCACCTGATATTCGCTAGTGGTTAGGTGGCCGTTGCCCACACAGGACGTTCCCCACAAAGTAAGGCTCACCCACAAGTGTTTTCCTAGCATACCCACTGTTGACAGGAGGGGGTGTCATTTGGGTGTACTTTCCTAATGGTCGGGCGGTTGTGATTTCGTGCCTCAGAAGGGTACATTCCTCGTCCTGGTCTCCCCCCACTACCCCATGGCCTCCCACTGAAACCTTACAGTGATACCGGAGCAAACACATGCTTCAAAACTAAAGTGATGAGGTGAGGAAGCAACAGGAAGTGGGGAAGTGAGCAGAACAAAGCTTACGAAGTGTGCTCAGAACGCTGTTGGCCTTTTTTTTTTTTTTTTAAAGTTTTTAAAATCATACAGTTCTCTTAAATTGTTGAGCTAGAAGTTCTTGTTTGTTTTAAGAGCTTCAACTTCTTAAGAGGCCTAGGGAGAGAGCGTGTGGTGGGTGTGAAGCAAGTTTAGGGAAGATGCAAACGACCCTCCCCCTCCGCGCTTGGCAAACGCTATGCAAATTCGTGTCAGTCAGCGCTCTGTGGGGCTGTGTGATCCTTTCACTCCGCTTGTCTTTACCGAGGGCCGGGGAAAGTTATTTAAATTGCTCCTCTTTTAGACCTTCCTTTGTAGGACTTGATTTAGCGTTTCTTGAATCGAAGATGGTGGGGAAAGTGGAATTCTGCCCCCACACTTTTTCTTTTTCGGCCCCTACCGTAGTTTCTCATTTCCTACTAATGACTTAAAAAAGGAGAGAGGGCAACAGCAGTAAATGGGTGTCTGCCATCGCGAGGGCCCACATATGTTGACTTGAACAAGACCCCCGGCAAGCTTTGCGAGAACTGTCCTGTCACTCCCTAAGATGCCTCCTTAGGGTGGGCCGGGGGCGTGGGCACACTTCACACGTTCGGGGGCACACTTCACATGGAAGGGGGAAATCACTGGCTGGCCACCTGGAGAGAGGGATGGTAGTTTAGACAAATGGCTTTTCATTTGAAGAACAAATAGGATCCTGAGGATTGAAGCTGCTGATAATTGGATGTTGGACCCAATTAGCTCAGGTCGAATTGGCTACATTGAGGCCTTATGGGGTCGGATAGAACAATAACAGTGCTAGTGGGAAGAGTTGTGTTTGTAGAAGCTTCGCCTGCAGTTCCACCATGTACCCTCCTTCCAAGTTTGTGGAGTTGGGGCGAATTACAGGTGCTCAATCCGTGATGGCTGGATAATATTAATAATGAAATAATGAGAACAGGCATGGTAAGCCAGCACTGACAAGGCACATTCTTTGGGTCCAAAGGCCTGGCGCTAGGTCACAGGTATGGTCTTATTTAATGCTGAGGGAAGCCTGTTGCACAGATGGGCAGCGGGAGCCTGGAAAAATAAGCTCAGTGACCCAAAATAATAGAACAGATGTTCTGTCCCGTAGTTCACTTGTGTCACAACTTGTGTCTCCTGTGTCGCCTTCTGTGTTCACTGGCATCAGTTTCTGTGAAGACTGGGTTTGGGTTGTGGCCTGTGGCTTGGCAGTTGAATGTCTCTTTGGGGGAAACTCTCTGGTCCAGGACACATCCCAACCCCGACTCCGTTAGCCTCACTGATGGGCAGGCAGCCTTGTCGCTGTACGCAAGCGCACCTCGCTCCCTGCCACATTCTTGCAGATTTACGTGTCATCTGTATTCCATTGGAAATAACACCCCAGTGCAGGTTAAGGTGGGGGGTTTTTTCCCCTTTTTAAATTGTTTTTAGTTTTTATTATTATTATTTTTTTAGAGGTGAAACCAAGGGATCGTTTATTGAAGAGAGAATACACTCCAAAGAGGTAGGAGCGGGCTCAAGCAGGAAAGTGGCTCAAAAACCTCCCTTTTTTAAACCCACGTCTCTCCTCGATTCTATTTTGTGTCGGTGGCTTTGCCACGATCACATCGTATGCGAGGCCTGCTCTGAGTGCTTGAGTTCACGTCTTGGTGAGAGGGCTTTGTGACAGAGGCTCTGTTCGCTTGTGAGACTCGGGGCACATGACTTGGGCGCCTTCCTACCTGCTTGTGGCTTCATTTCTGTACTTTAAAAAATCTTGTTGGAGTAGAAGCATGGAGGAGACAGCAAGCTAGACGGCCAGCTGGTTTAGCAAACTTTTACATAGTGAATGGAACAGATAGGGCCTGGGACGGACGTGGTTTTGCACAAACTCAAGCAGGATCGCTTCCAGTGGAAAGTTGTTTATGGACCACTTTGGAAGTTCTAAACAACTTGCCAGTGGAGCCCCCACCTTCTGTAAAGCCCCGGCTTTCCGTGCCTCTACTACGGCAATGCCACTGAGCTGTCTAGAGGCGTGCTAGGCAGCGCTGGTGACAGCTGGCATTTTCCAAGGGGACAATACTTGGGGAAGAAAAGTAGAGCCCTAAGGCACATCTCACGGCAGTCTGGTTTTCAGTTTATTACGAATCAGAAGTGCAAAGAGGTTGGTTTGCATGATTGGGAGCTGTAGTACTTGACTGTGGTTGGTGGCCACAGGGTAGCCCTGATGTGAGGCCACTCAGCCGCAAGTCCAAGGCCATATACTTGAGCCCAGCTCATCTCTCTCCCATTTCTTCTGTCTTTGGGGGGTGGGTACCATCTAAGTTCTTGACAGATGAGTATGTAAATACAGATGAAAAATCATTCTAAACCTTTGGTGCAGTTTCATGTACACATTCCCCATCCTGTTCTACTATTACCTTAATAAAAGTATCTTTTTTTTTTTTTTAAACTCCACAATGAAACCAAAGCTGAATCTTTTAACAACACATATCTGAGTTCACCCAGGTTCTGTTTGTTATCTCTCAGTGCTCGTAGTGCCCTGAGAACCAGGGAGCTCCCTGAGTGGAAGCTTGCAGGTTCAGGGTAGCATCTTGGTCTGTTGATTGTAAAATCCTTGTGGGAAATGTGGCCTAGAACATAAACCTATGAACTTGGCTTTATTATTATTATTATTCATCGTGAAAGAGTGATTCTCTATCTTGGTTTGCTTGTTTGTGTAAGTTCTATAAGGAGTTCAGCGTTCAGCACTGGGGAGGGGTTGCCTCCCGCACTTGCCCAAGAACAGGGAGAGGGAATTTGAAGAGTTTAAAGTTAGTGGCATGTGTGGCTTAGAAACCCACCTTGTCATTAACCACCAGTGAATGCCAGTCTGAAGCATGTTCTTGTGCCAGCATAAACCGCAAGGCGGTCAAAAGCATGAAGGAAATGGAGGGTATGTTAGAAGTGAAGGGTGAGGAAAGACTGACTGGTGGGTGGGGGAGCTGTGGGAGGGGGCTGCAGAATAGACAGGGGGATGGAAGGCCCAGTCCGGCTCGGTCCTCTTGGAGGCTGGTTTGGACTTTGCTCGTGAGAGACGGTTCACTAAATCTTGGTGTTCTGATTTCTGCATTTCCTGAGATGTGCATTTTGAAATGTCAGAGGAGAAGCACCATAAAGGAAACAGATTGCATTTGCTGGAGTGGAGTGGATTTGTCTCCATTAGCCCACCTTGTCACGTTAGACTTATTTCATCCAGGACAGTGGTTCTTAACTGGGGGGCATTGTGCCTATAGGGGGCATGAGACAATGTCTGGAGTCATATTTGGTTGTCACAACTTTTGGGGGCTATGTTACTGGCCATGAATGGGTAGAGACCTGGATGCTGCTAAATACGCTGCCATGCACAGGACAGCCCCCAGAAGAAGGAATTACCAGCGCAAAGTGTCAGTAGTGTCAAGGCTGTGAAACCTTCGTCTAAGGGCTCGGTTTCTGTCCATTCATCCTCAGACAGAGTGGTGTCTTGGCCCCCGGCTGTGGGAAGTACATACTTCTACTGGGGTGCAGCTGCCAGGTCCGGAAAGCTTAGGACTGCTCCCAAGGTCGGATCGGGTCTCCCAAGTTGGCGGCTGGGGCCAGCTGTAATCATTTTGCAGCTAGAGTCACTTTCCCCCCCTTTTTCCTTCTAACTGTTCTCCTTATTTTACTGCTCCATGAATCTGCCCCCCAACATTAATTCTCTGATTTAGTGTGTTTTGCCCCAACCCCATACAAAATGTTACAATTTTGAATTTTTCATACTTTTCTATCAAAAACAAACATCTTAAGGCTATATTGGTCCCCATTGGTCCACTTTGGGGAATCTGCTTTTCTCAACCCCCCAACAAGTAAATGAACGTCCACATTACTTTTCTGCATGGGATGTGTCCCTTGTGCCATTCCCCTCCCCCCCAACATAGAGAATTAAAAATATGAACTATTTAATAAACTATCGACTTACCACCAGTCAACTATAAAACACATGCCTCTTTCGGGCCACTTTTTGACAAGTTTCAGGTAAGAGTGATAGCATGTTAAATTATTAGGCAGTTTTATGGCTGTGCAGGGAAGATTTAACTTTTGATGAATAAATATTGCTGTCTCCCAATTTAGAACTTGACAGATGCGGATTTATGGCTTAAAATATCTATAAGGGTTATTTTATGTTGAAGTGGCAGTGGTAGTGGGGTAGGTTTAAAAGTGATGGCTGTGGCACCTTTGAGTAACACACCATTAAAACACTGCCACGGGCAGAGCTGCAGGGGGGAGTCTTGGTGCTGCTGGGGGTTCCTGCCACTCCCAGTAATTTGGGGTCCAGGTTACTTTGTCATGCACAGCCCCAGCTGATAGTGCTTCGAGGCACTATTACAGCGTGCGTGCCCCTGGGACCTCAGTCGTTGATCCCACGGTGCACCTCCTAAGGGATCCCGCTTGCCGGCATATGGTGCTTCTGGGGGGCCGTGGTCTCAGTGTCCCCAACGGTACATTTTTCAGATAGAGAAAGTAGTTATGAGGATGAATGTTTTCAAAACCTAATTGAGGAGGGAGACTGGTGAGTTTCTCCTATGTTCTGGATGTGGTCACCATCCTACTTTTGAATCAAAACCAAACCAAAACAGAACAAAACAACCCTGGCGCATTCGAACTGACAAGTATGGATACTTAGAGGAAGAGAAGATTTATAATGGAAACTGATCCCTAATACCTGTTTCCTGCACACACCTGTAATGTTGGGAGAAACTAGATCAGTTACTTAGGATGTTTTCTGTCGATGGATTGATGAACAGTTAATGCATGCACATGGTATAAAAGGTGGAAGTCACGAAGGGTGTAAAGTGGTACACGGCATAGTAACTTCTCTCCTTCCTGCCCCCCAGTCTCCCAGTGCCCCTTTCTAAAGGCACCCAGTTATTAGCTTCCTGGTGATCTTTTTCAGAGGTAATCTATGCATCTAAATGCATATATGAACACAGTATTTTCAACAACTGCTGGCCTACTGTTCCTGTCATTCTGTACCTTCCTTGTATTACCTGACAGTATACATGGGAAATGATTGCATCTCATGATGTAGAGAATGCTTCCGTTGCTTTTTCACAACCGCCTAGCATTCCATTTTATGGACGAACCATGATTTATTACGCAACCCCCTGCCAGTAGCTATGGATGCTGTTTTTATTAATTTTCTGTCATTACAAATGATCCTGCATTGAGCGTCCTTGTATACATACCATCTTGCATATGTGGGAGCATGTCTGCACAATAAATTCTTAGAAGTGGAATTGCGGGTAAAAGCATATATGCGTGTGTGATTCTGATAGACGTGGCAAGTGTCCTTTCAAGGAGGTCGTAGCGATTTACACCAACACCCTTAAGGAGTGAGATATCCTCATCAGCACAGTGAATTATCAAATTTTGTGATCTTTGCCAACCTGATAGATGAAAATTGGTCTCAGTTAGTTTTCATTTGCGTTCTTTTATGAGTGTGGTTGAGCATTCTTTTCCCACAAGATTAAAATCCATTTTGCTTTCCTTTCAGTTCGTATTCTTTGCCCACATTTTGATCAAGGTGTTGGTCTTTCACAGTCTTTTAATTCGGCGTCTCTGACCCATTTCTGGGTTTGGCATAGCTCACCCCTAGGGGCTGAAGTGGACTGTGTATTCATTCAGAGGAGGCTTTGGGGAGTGGGAGGGATTGACCACCCTGGTGGAGAAAATGGGTCCATGTTCTTGGGTGTGGCCATTGCTGCCTTTGAGGCTCTGGAGTCTCCACGCCTAGTGGTTTCTGGCCTCACCCCTGCCGTTTCCCTGCAGAGCTGGTAGCAACCTGACTCCTGTGGAGAGCAAGTGCCTATGGGTGTACTGAATAGAACAGGGGGATAAATTGGTTTGGGGAAGGACAGGAAGTGGGGGAAGCCGGGGTTGGGAGGAGGAGCTGGGTGTGGGCATCCCGGGCACTGAGTAATTGCATTTAATCAAATTCACAGGAAAGTGGCATGGCAGCTTCTCTGAAAATTTTCAAATACATGGTGTCTGAGAAGTCAGGAGAAATAAGATATGCTTGTTTTTAAGTAATACGGCAGTTACATTTTCAACATTGTGTTCTATGGTTTGTTGTCATCATTTTTTTTTTTTCTTTTACAACCTTCAGACACCTTTTCATTGAAGTTTATCTAAACATAAAGCAGTGGTTTCCAAATGAGCGTGATTTTGCCCCCAACCCCACTGCTGCCCTGGGGCATTTGGCAATGTCTGGGGACATTTTTGATTATCACATTTGGGGTGGAGGGGGAAGGAGAATGGAGAATGCCACTGGCGTCTAGTGGGTAGAGACCAGGGATGCTGCTAAACATCCTACAAAGCCCAGGGAAAAGCCTCACAGCAAAGAATTTTCAGCCTGAAATACCTATAGTGTCAGTACAAGTAAAGCCTGTGCGTGTGCATGTGTGCATGTGTGCATGCGTGCGTGTGCAAGCGTGTGCGAGCATGTGCGTGCATGTGTGTGTGCGTGAGTGCGCATGTGTGTGCGTGCGTGTGTGTGCGCGTGCGTGTGCGTGTGTGCACGTGTGTGCATGCGTGTGCGTGCGCATGTGTGTGCGTGTGCGTGCGCATGTGTGTGCGTGCGTGCGTGCGTGCATGTGTAATAGATCCACGACTTCCTTCAGTTTTCCGACAGTTCAGACCTTCTGTAGTGTCACCGTTGGACTCACTGGTTTATTATATTTTGACGAACTTCACTGGAAAAGGTGTGGAGGTTGCAGGGAAAATACATTGAGAATTTTGTTTGAACAGGTAACTAGCACACTGTTTAAAAATAAGTCTATCCTATGTTTTCCGAGTTTTCAGATACCCTGTGGGCTTCCAGTGGGAGCTAAGACATGTCACCTTCACTTGCTTCTCATTGCTTTCAGTCTTATGGAGACGCCGGATACAGAAAGGGTAGAGTTTTTTTTAACCTGAGACTTCTTAAAGGAGAGAGTCATCGATGCCAGCAGGTGGCATTTTCAGGGCACCCCGGCTCTCAGCACAGTGGGAAGACGGCGCTGGGACCCTGCGGGGCTCAGTCTGTCTCCAGTACCCCGGTCTCCCAAGCCCTCATGATGCCAGTTGCCAGATGGCCTTTAAACCTCGAGGTTCGCAGGGACCAGCAGAAATACCCAAGGATGTTCCCCTTTGTTTTCAGAGAGGGAGGTGGCTAAGAGCTCCTGCTGGGGACCCAAGCTGCCCAGCTGAAATCTTTATTCCTCACGTGTGCGTAACTTTGGGCAGGCCTCAGTTGCCTTATCTGTAAGCAGCCAGTAGTATTAGCGTCGTTATGAAGATGAACTGAGTTAGTATATGGGAAGGACTTAGCACGGTGCCTGTATTTATTATTATTATTATTATTGTTGTTGTTATTAGTTTTAGTCTTTGGAAGTTCTCACTGCCTTGGCCCTCCTCTGCAGTTCCTTGAACCCTCTGCTGAGCTGAGCCAGCATCCTGGATGCCATGGGAGCCCCCCGTGGCTTCCCCGAGTCCTCATGGACACGCGCGCCCCTCCCCGTCTGGAGCGGGCCATGCCCATCTCTGCTTCCACCGCAGACCTCCTCCATTCTGTTCGGAGAGTGGTGGGCCTGCCTGTCTGAGGTGGGTCTCCGCCTCATTCCACTCCTTGGCTTTCAGTCCACACAGCTGTTACCCCACTTCCACCATGTCGTTTGGTATGCCTGCCCTGACAAAGCTCGGCTTGGAGGCTGGGGGGATGCCTTTCACTGGTCTGTGGGCCGCTCTTCCATGTAGAACTTGGCTTTGGTCAGCTCTGGGCTGGTAGGCTCCCTACTCTTGGTTCTCAAGGTGCATTTCAACTTGGCCTCAGCCACCGTCACCAGAAAAAGTTATTTTATAAAATGGGGACGGCTTTGGCCAGAACATAGAAGCAGTTTACCAAAACGTTGTTTGGTGAAGCCAACTTTGAATTTTGTTTTCTTTTCTTTCCGTTTGGAGGTTCAGATAGTTTTCGCAGATCATTTAATGGCTGGGGAATCACAGGGTCTCTTGTATGGGTAGGTGGTCCCATCTGAGTGCTTCTATCAGCACTTTGTTTTAAGAAATCACTACATTTACTGAAGATGTACAGGATGCAGTGAGCCAATAGTGGCAAAGGGGGGCAGATACACCCCTTCCCCCTGGGAGCTTCCAGTCCAATGGGGGTGGCCCAGCTCCTGACACCAGGGGCTCCCAATCTGTTGAGGGAGATACAACCCCAACCCTCATAGAGCCCCCAGTCTGATGGAGGAGGTGTTGGAAGAGGCATAGGATGGATACGCCGTCTGAAGGGTGAGAGAGTTCATCTGCCCAGGGCGCTGCCAGTCCGATGGGGCAGAGAGAAACCCTGCTTACCCAGCCTCGTGGGGGGACCTGAGTCTTGCCTTCTGACCCAGTTTGATGATGTGCGACACCGAACCCTCAAGGAAATGATGGAATAGAGCAGCTCTTAACTCCGTCACTGTCTTGGTCGTGCCATGCTAGAAGCACGGGAAGGTAGGAGAGACTGGCGGCCTGGGGCCGAAGCTGACTCAGCAGAGCCTTCTGAGTGGGCTGGAGCCGCCAGTCACCGGCCTCTGCAGACTGGGCCCCACTCTGGAACGTGTGTGGAGGCTGTGCTATCTTTAGTGGTCACCCTTCGTAGTCTTCAGAGGACATGGCTGACGTGGGGCTTCCTGGGCTGGACCTTTCTCCCTAGAGAGCTGTGCCTCTTGCGGCATGAGAATTTGGTGTGGGGCAGGGGAGACCCTGGGGGCTCTAACCTTCTTGGCTGCTGTCCCTTGCCTGCTCAGAGTCAAAGAGTGAGTGTTTTAGACCCTGTGGGCAATCTGTCTTAGGGCCAGAAAATAAGACTCTTTGCAGAAATGACATGAGCCATCATGTAGTCTTATCTTCCCATTTTACGGAGGAGACTGTGGAGGCTCAGCAGCTCAGAGAGGGGGAAGGAAGTGTCTTTCTCGCTGCTGCCTAGAGGCTGTGCTGGGTCTGGCTTCTGAATCTGGTCCTGTAGCACAGGTGGCCTGCTAGCAGCAGCCGTCAGGTGGTTCTGATAAAGCCTATGCCAGGACAGTTGTTCCCCTGCTCAGGTCCCTGCTTGTGCCCATGCCACTTGAAGTAAAACCAAAGACCTTCCTGTGGCTTCAGGGCTGGCTGGCCCGACTGGCTCCAGCTCCCTCCCTCTCACCTGCCACTATCTTCATTCATGTCCCACTAGCCTCCTGGGTGTTCCTTGAATGAACCAGGACATTCCCACCTCAGGGCCTTTGCACTTGCTAATCCTTTTGCCTGGAATACCTTCTCCCAGCTATCTATCTGTATGGCTCACTCCTTCACCTCCTTCAAAGAGCTCTAACCTGGTCATCCGAAATAAAATGTCCTCCTTCCCTGCCTTTTTAAACATTTTTAATTTCTCTTATTGTGCTGTGTCTTTCTCCAGAGAGTGTCTCACCATTTTACAGGGTCTGTATTCATTTATTTACCGATTCTTTCCTCGTTTCCTCCTTCTAGAACGTCAACACCAAAAACATGGTCTGTTTTGTTCACTGCTGCATCTCCAGCCACCAGAACATGTCCCGTGTTTGTTCAAGGAGGGGAAGGAGAAAAGGAGAGAGGGAGGGAGGGAAGGAAGAATAAAGCAGGGAAGGAGGGAAGGAAGATAAAACCTAAATTGAAATCAAAGGAATCCAGGCACTTGGTGTTAAGGATGATTTGATTTGGTTTGTGATGAGCTTAGAAAAAGGACAAAAGTTGATGGGGTGGCCGAGCCCCATTACTTTCCATGGCCACCTGGACCTGTCCCTTAGGTATGGTGGGACAGCAGCCCTGCCACCCCTGAGTTTCATCCACCCTTCATGGTCCTTGTACCTGTCATTGGAAAAAAACCGAGGTTAAACTTCACGTTTCCCAGAAAACCTGTGTTTGGCCGTGGAGAGGCCCTGCACCCTACCTCACAGCTCTCTGGCCCTGCCCAGGTGGTGGAATAGAACTTGCACTGGCGGAAGGAGGCTGCCTCTTCTGCCCTGGGGTTTAGACATCGTCAGTTTATCTGCACAACCTGACTCTCATTCCCTAGGGGCACAGACAAGCACTGGAAGATCTGAGTTCAGGATCCAGGAGAAAGTTGGGGATGAGAGGCATGTACCCAAGGATATGAGTTTGGGTTGGACTCATGAAATTGGGAGGCTGGAAGGGGAAGCTTCAAGCTCCTGGGTCCTGGTCCTGCCCCCGCTTTTTTGTGGGTGGCCTTGCCGGTTACTTCCCCTCTCGCAGCACAGCTTCCTCATCTACGAAATGAAAATTGGACTGAGTTTGTGGGGGTGGGGATGGGGGTGGTCAAGGCTCCAGGGATCCACGTGGATGGGTCATTATCCCTAAGGTCCCCTCTAGTACCAACATCGGCATGAACCTCAGCATTTTAAATTTCCTCCTGTCTTTGGATCAGACGCCAGAGTTCTGGGGACGCCATGACTTCCTTGATAATGCTGGAAATGAAGGTGACAGTTTATAAGAAAAAAATAAATGTTTAAAAAGTTTTCTCAGTGCCAGTTACTTTAGTAAGTGTGGGGGTTTTTCCCCCTTTTTCTTTCTTTCTCTTTCTGTCTTGATCTTAACCTGTAAGCGATGACAAGATCAAATGAGTTTCAGTTTGAGTCCTCCCCCCGCCGCACTTTACAGTCTGAGCCTGTATGGAGTTGACTTATCACATTGTCTTTCAACTAGTCGGGCTGTTCCGGGGAGGCCTTATCAGCCAACTGTTAGCGCTCGGGGTAGGAAGACGTGGTTTGGGGCAGTTTGGAAGCTGGGTTTTCAGCATCCCCTGTAGGTAGACCTGGCGCCTCTCCCCAGCTCACCTGCAGTCCTGCTCCTCAGCGCCCGACCTCAGTGAGCTGTTATTGCAATCGTGTCCTCAGAAAGCGTGTCGGTATGCAACCCCTTCCCAGCCCCCTGCCTCTTCCCCAGGACCAGCTGCATAATCTGCTGGGCCCAGTGCAAAACAAAAACACGGGGCCTCTTGTTTTAAAAATGGTCAAGACTTTCAAGACGGGGCCCAGCAGCTCGTGCGGCCCCGCACGGGGCCCGGGGAGCCAGCGGCACAGGCCACACGCCCGCGACGCCAGCTCTGCTCTCCCGTCTTCCGTTACCAGGACCGTGGAGATTTGTAAACCACTGTTTAAGAGCCCTTACAAATTCCCTCAGAAGGAATTGGAGTTGTTTCTGGCGTGGCCTGTGTGATTCGGGGTTGCCGACCTGAGCCACTAACTATCCTGTGTGTTTGGAAACATCACACGGGCCCAGTGTGGAGGTTTGGACGGTGTCCATGAGTGCTGGCAGGGAAGGAGAGTTTACAAAGGGTTGCACTGCCCGGGCAGCCCCAAGGATACCGGGGCTCCTTTCTGTAGGAGCATCACGTTTGCCTTTTAAAACGTCTTTTGATGCATAAACAAAATAGGGTCTATCTACCCAGTAGAATATTCTAGTAGACTCTCTGTTGACTGGACCCAGCTTTGCCGGTTGTGTGAGAGTGGCAGTTGCTTGAGCTCCCATTAGCAGAGAGCTTACTTACATCGGTCCGGCGTCTCCCAGTCCCCATGGGTGCCGGTGACCTGAGAGTCTGCCGTATTTAGCCGTGAGCAGGGAGCGAGTACTGACATACGCTACGACGAGACGAACCTGGAAAACATTACGCCCCGTGAAAGGAGCCACAGGCCAAGACCACATACCATACGGTTCCAGTGATGTGAAATGTCCAGGATGGGCAGGCCTGCAGAGAGAGGACATGGTTGCAGGCAAAGTGGGGACTGGGGAGTGTGACTGCCCACGGGCACGGAGTTTCTTGGGGGGTTATTAGAAAATATTCTGAAATTACACAGTGGTGATGGTGGTACAACCTTGTGCATATGCTAAAAGCCCCACTGGATTGTGCAGTTGAAAGGGTAAATTTTAAAACAACTCATGAAAGGAAGTCTCTACCCCTCTGGTGAGTGTTGTTGGTTCAGTGCAGGAGCCCCCTTCTCCCCTTCCTGCAGCCCCCCAGCCCCCACCATTCAGATAACCTCTTGAGCATCCTTTAGGCAAAGCTCGTTTTCCAGGAAAGATCTGAAAGCATTCATGCTAAGCAGATAGATGGCTGCTAAGACTTAGCCTCTCCCAAGACATTTGCATATTAGCTTATAAAGGGAGAAAAGCTTCAGGTGAGAGGCATGAACGTTTAATTTTAGAATTTCAAGTAAGAGCAAGTGTGTATGGCAGTTTTCTGTTTTCCATGGGGTAGGGGCTCTGAGTGGCTCTGGAGCTGGGGGCAGTGAGGTCTCCTGTCCACACACCGATGCGGTCGGTGGTCCCACGGCAGGGCCAGATAAGCGACGAGTGGAGGGTGAGAAGCAGCCCCTTCAGGACGAGCATCTTTGCCCCGATCGGGCCAGGCTGCATCTACCGTTTTCCTAAGGGGCAACATTGTGAGTTTGGAGTCTGCTGGGAGGAAATAGCCTTCTGGTCAGTTTTCATTTCTGCTGTTAATGTGGTTGGTTTTTGAATCAAGGGATCCCAGTTTGAGACGGACCCCTTACCCAGCGCTTTTCTGTCCCCGCCCCGGGGTCTTCCACCCGCCGGTTCCCCCTTCCCCATTGCACAGCCCCACCCTCCAACACCCAGTGTGGTTCAGGCTCGACCTCCTGAGAATCCCTAGTCAGTCATAAGTCCTCACCCTTCATGTTTTTTTGTGGCTCCTACATCCCGAGACTTGGATCGCCAGTGCCCGGCCTGAGACTTGTACACAGAAGACACTTAAATAAATGCTTTTGAATTGCATGGAACCAAGGCTGTGAGGGACGGGGAGTAACGAAATCAGCCAGAGAGAGGTGGGGTTGGGGGGACCATAAGCCTCAGGAATTAATTGATAAGAGACAGGAAGTAGCATTTGTGACATGAAGGACTGGAATCTGAACTCCTGCTGGATGTGGATGGGGGCATCTCAGAGCTCCTGTCACATGAGGGGATGAGCACAGGACATGTCAGGAGCAGCCCCATGGAGTATGTATCCTTCCCTGCAAGATCTCTTCGTTTTCCGGCATCCATCCTTAGTCAGAAGAACCTGCACCAACACATGTTCTTGAGTGCCTACTGTGGAGCAAGCACTGATCTAGAATTCCGTCTCAGGGCCTTTGCATATGCCCTGCCTGGCTGGGTGAGTTGCTTTTCCCTGAGCCTCTTGAGTGTTATCTAGATTCCTCCGGGTGTTAAATCCCCACATGACTGCTCTTGGGTAAAATGCATTGGTGCTTCTGTCTTAAACACAGAACACTGCCCTTGACAGTGCCTCTGAGGGGAGGAAGGCAGGTCTGCACATCAGCCCCGTGCACCGTGTGGGTGGAGGTAGGCCTTGCCTCTGTCAATCAGGGGACCAGCATGGGATGGCTGGCACATGCCAACGGTTTAACTGGGGAGACATTAATGAAGGGCAGTGTTTATACAAGTGTGGGCAGGTGAGGGAAACCGAAGGATAGTGAGGCACCCCAGGGCTGGCAACAGTAGGAAGCTGCTCCCTTCCGTAGGCCAGGAGGCAGGAGCTCCAGAGTTGATGCTAAAGGGACACAATCACTGCCGAACTGTGGAGAGGTTGGAGGAAGCTGGCGGTCCAAGAAGGGCAAAGAACTCTGTGTGTGTGTGTGTGTGTGTGTGTGTGTGTGTGTAGTGGAGACTGTCCTGCCTGCCTGGGCCTTCTTTTGTTCAGCTGGCTCTTACACGTCTTGGGTTACTGAGGATGTGACCAATCAGCCAGCCAGTGTTCCCTTCTTCCCAGCATCATGGCTGCTTTAAAGAGGAATGCGCCCGGTCTGCATCAGCAGGATGGGCCCTGGGTACTTTTGACTGTAGCAGGAATAACAGATAACATTTGTGGATGACAGGCCTCTGAGCGTCCTGAGTATTATACGCACATCCTGTCTCAATAACCCCAGCAGGAAGGTACGTCCCATTATTATCCTCCTCTTCATCATGTTGCTGTTGAAGGATGCGGGATCGAGCGAGTTAGTAAACTGTCCAGTCGCATCGCTAACAAGAGGCAGAGCTCGGTGCAGCGCGCGGCTGCCTGACTCCTCCTGCAGGCGTACTCATAACCTCTCCCGCCCCGCTCCCCGCCCCCGCCTCACCCCTTTCCAGTGGGGGCCCTCTCCGCCCTGTGGTCAGTGCCACGTGTGTGCTGGTTCCACGGCCTGGGGTGGTCTTCCCACTTCCTCTCCACTTGAACCCACTTGAACCCTTTTTTCAAGACCCATCTCAGATCTCACTTCCTCTATGAGAGCTTCTCCAACCATCCCACTCCCACCACCCCAACACCTTTGCAGAGGCAGGTGACTGTCCACCATCCCCTCAGGGGGTTCTCCAGCTGTTTGGCTTGTTGAAGACTCCATCCGATAAGAGCTGACAGATTTGAGGATTGGATTTCTGCTTGGTTAGTGAATGCCCACTGAAAGCCAACGGGGGGACTTTGCAAAAGGAACGAAAAGCAGCAAGGGCTGAGCAGAGTGGGAGCGTACAGTCTCGTTGAGTGTGTGGGGGGAGAGAAGAGGGGTGCGTACCCCTATCTACAGCAGCACAGCACTTTCACAGAGCAGCATTCACCCCTGGACAGATGACTGTACCGTCAGCCAAGCAGCCAGCCACAGTGGAGGTGGGACCTTTGAGGAGGCAAAATTGTCAAAGGCTTCGTTCCTACAGGATAGGGGGTGGGTGCGAGTCTGATACCCTCCACGTGGCTTTCCCAGAAGGCCCACAGGCCACAGAGGCATCTGCGGGCAGCATGGCTAGTCTGTGTCTGCAGTTTTGAAGTTTCTGAGTGCTTTAGGAATGTCTCTTGAGGGTCCCTGGAAGTTTGGATAATAATTGGCAAACGTTCTTCCTGTTTGGGGCTGACGTCAAGGAGAGAGAGGGTTAAGCACCATGTCCCCTGCCTGTCTCAAGAGTCGCCCCAGGCCAGTTAGGAAGACTTGGTGTTTGTTGTTGCACTGGGAGACCTCAGCCTGCCTCAGTGTGGTGTTGCTGAATCTCATTTCTTTTTTCTCTATTCCTATTTCTTCCACCCACTCCTGTTGGCCTAGACCCAACTAGACACTGGAAGGTAGAGCGGATCGTGGGGAAGCAGTTGGAAGGCTAGCTGGCAGATGAGAGGCTGCGAACGCTTTGCTTGGGCCTCCCTTTGCTGGCCCTTGTAAACCTTCTTGTTAAGCTTCTTTGGATTTTGCTCTCTGCTGGGCCTTGGACATGCTAAGACATGCTCCAGACATCCCAAATGCCTTTGTCTTCCCTGAACACATCACATACCCTCCTACCCTAGGCTGTGAGCCGTGGTTCTTGCTGCCTAGAAGACGCTCTCGCCCCTCTTCATTGCCTTGTTAGCCATTAGGGAGCAGTGGGGACTGTGGAGAATTCCATAGTTTATACTTTATTTAAGGAGTTTCTGGGCTCCTGATCTACAAGCTGTGGGTCTGAATGTTACTCGGAATAGGTGTGGCTGCTTGCCTTGGTGAAGACTCGGCAAGAGAATAAATTGGGCTGGGTGACACAGCCTAAGGAGAAGCTTAGAAACGGGGGCCAGAGGAGACCCTCGGGAGGGGCAGTCGATGCATGTGTCTGAAGCTCGGGAGCAGCGGGAGATGATGCTGAGGAGGTCAGACAGGTCTCGGAGGGGGCTTGGCAGCGTGCTAGGGCATCTCTTCCGCATCTGTTCTTGGGGACTGACAGGACCTGAGGGTGGCTTGGCGTCAGTTGCAGCGGCAGACTCGGCCCTACGCAGGGTACAGGAGCCAGGGCAGGATCGGGGAGGCGTCTTTCTTACTATGAAACGGAGATGTATGTACCAGACTGGGGCCTGCTCTGGGGCTGCCTTTGCTTCTCACTACTATGTATGTAGGTTTCAGAGATCAGGTAATGCTTTGGTTCAGGTTTTAAACGATCATTATGCCTTTATTACATAAATGAACCATAATAAAGATAAACAGAGAAGAAAAGGAAATGAAATTAATGTCACCCACCCATAATCCCACCACCCAGATATCATTTACATTTCGAACTTGGGTACAGAGACTTCCTGGACAATTTTCTGTATTTACAAAGTGGAAGCAAACCATAGATGTAGTTGTAACCTGCTTTGTTGTGTGTGTGTGTGTGTGTGTGTGTGTGTGTGTTACACACTTGCCCAAAATTCAAACTGAAGGTGTAAAAGAGAACTCCCCCTTGTCCTCCTCCCAACCTGTACCCCCTAATTCTTCTTAGAGGTAACTGTCCTTAAAGATTTCTAGGATATCTTTGATTAGGGAAAAATTGAGACAGGATAATGTGTGTGGAGTAACAACCTGTAAATCCTGGTGGTTGTAATTTGTACATGTCAGTCAGAAAGAAGGTGTAGGAGTGGGTTTTGCGGGACAGGGAAGTAGTTTGTGTTCAGCGAGGGGAGTTTTCCAAAATAGATATTGTGGAGTTAGGGAAGGGAGGAGATGGAGAACTTTTGAGGCCTGAGTTTTGTTCGGATTTGTCACTTGGGTGTTGGGGAGTAGAGGTGAGGGAGACGGTGGGGCAGGACCATGTATTGTCAAAACTCTGACCTCCTGGGCCGGGATTGGGGCGGGGGTGAGGGTGGCAGGTATGCAAATGGGTAAGAGACTTGTCAGGAAACGGTGATAGTAATTGGTACGAATTTATAAAAATACCCTTGCTTGACAAAAGAAACAGCTGGCAACTCTGCGTTAGTCCCCCAAATGAAAGAAACAAAAAGATTTTCACAAATCTGCAAATACTTCGAAGCTGAGTGATACCACAGAACTGGACGTGGCGTCATACATGTCAGATTTGGGTCTGGTTTTGTCTACGGCTGAGCAGTCTTAGCCTGCACCTTCATTTCTTCAGATCTCAATTTTCTTAGAACAATTATTTTCAGAACAGTAATTTTCAGCCCTAGATGCACATTAAAACCACTGGGAAACTTTCTTAAAAAAACCAATGCCAGAGCTCCACTCCAGTCCAAATGTATCCAGATCTCCAGGGCTGGGACCTGGGAATTTTTTTAAATCCTGCCAACCTTTGAGAACTGCTGGATCATTCTAATTGCCCATTTTAGCATTAAAATGTTATGATTCTATGTATTGTATTATACAGTTTTGTTCCTTTTAAAAAGCATGGAATTTAATTTCTTATTCCCATTTTGAAAAAGCTACTGACTGGAGGCCTGAGGCACCTCCGTTTGCAAAGAAGACCCTGAAAAGTTCAGGGAGCAGACATTACTGGAAATGTTTTTGCTAGAAGAATTGTGTATGCTGTAAGTTCCAAATTAGGAGGTCCAGTTTGGGGAGTCTTTATCAGATCTAAATTCTACACGAAGTAGGAGGTGTTTAAAGAGACTCGGTGCTGTTTTATCTTTACCATTGAAGTTTTTGGTTTTGTCTTCCTAAATGAGTCATTTTTTAAAAAAGGAACCTAACTTGGGGAGGTGGGGAAACCACTGCCGGAGGTGCGGAGGGAGGGGGCAGGCGGTGAGGCTGACAGTCGGGGGACGGCGTTTACAATTGGGCCATTCGCCCAGGATGGGTGGAACCAGGGACCTGTCTGGTAGGGGGACAGGCTAGTAGAAATGTTACTGATGTTGTTTATTAAATTACCAAGTATTTTCTGGAGCACACCCACCACACATTCGGCCTAGTATCCAGGGCCAATCCACAGATGCTGGGACACTGTGAACAAAGGGGAAGGAGCTGCCTAGTTGGGGAGATGGGACACAAATCATGGAGGTTAGGTGTGTCCATCTTTGCCTGCGCTTACAAATAAATGAGCTGAGGTTACAGCGCCCATGCCAGTGTGAACAGTACACAGGACAACATGAGGGCCAGGCAGTATTTCAGAGGAGGAAAACATGGCAGCCTGAAAACCCCCCTGTGGAGCAGTAGGGGTGGGCTGACCAGACGTCCCGTTTTAAGCAGGCTAGAAAATAACGGTCCTGTCCCTTTCAAATGGTACGTAGGGTCAGCCCACGGACACTGAATCTAGCCCAGTGAGACTAGGTTGACCCTACATACCATTTGAAATGGGACAGCACCGTTGTTTCCTGCCCTGTTTAAAGTGGTATCACTGGTCAGCCTAGCCGGCGGGGCCCAAGGGCACATACACCGGCCAGGCAACCAGATGCGGATGGAGGAGCAGTAGGACCCCCACACATCCCTTGCTCTTTCTGTGCTGAGTTCTCCCAGCTGAGAAAAGGTCCCACACCCCTGAGTCGCCTAGGCCCTGATGGCTGTTCAGTGTTCCATGTCCTGGATGCCTGAGGAGGTGTGAGACACGGCGAGTGAGGAGGAGCGGACAGACCCTGGCTTCGGAAAACCAGGGCACCTCCGCTGGTTGGGACCAGTGCTTGAGGTGTGGAGCCCCCGGGCCCCCAGGAAGTTTTGTGCATTTGGAACATCGGCCGGGCACACTCCTTTTATTCCCCCAAGGGCTGGTTTTCGTCTTCTGAGTGGTGTGCCACCTCCTGCAGTTGTGCACGAGTGTTTGCTAAGTTTGTCACAAACTTCCTGTTTGGGTTTGGTCTTAGGCTTGAAGCATTGTGCATTTTGAAACCTGGCCGTTCACAGAGGCCCACCTTTACTCTCTTAGTGGCCATAGGGTGGCCCTTTTGCTGGCTTCTGCCATCCTTGGCAGACCTTCTCGCTGGGAAACGCTCTGTAGCTTCTGTACTTGTTTCTGTGAGTGGGGGTTGAGAGCTGTGAGATCTGAAAGCTGGAAGGAGGGAGAGGAACAACACTTATTGGGCCCCTAAATAACGCCAGGCACTGTGCTAGATGTTTGTATACCTTTCTTGTCATATTTAGGCCTCACGTTAGCTCATGCAGAACCAGGCTCAGAGAGGTTAAGTGACCAGCCCGAGGTTGGACAGCCACTGGGTGACTAAGTCAGGATTTGATCCCAGACCCGACTCTAGCGCTCCTGTTATTTCAACTACGTCATGAGGCCCACACTGCGCCTTTGGTTCCGTTGTTTTGGGGAGATGTAGATTTCTTATTGGGCATCTGGGGAGACAGCATCGCCTTGATCTCTGCAGTCTTCTCTCAGACCCTTGCTGTTCAGGTGCCGTTCACTCTGTCTTTGTGGGGTGTGATTCGAGGGCCCTGAGTGCTTTGCTGACTTTCCCTTTTCCCAGCCCTTCTCTGTCTGTGGCCCTGGGAATCCCAGAATTGTTGCGTGGTCTGTGGCTGACGATCGAAGTGGATTAGGACCAACTCCCAGTTTCCCAGAAAGGGAGGCTCCTTTTTCCCGTTTCTGGCCTCCGAGCACTGACCATTCTGCTTGTCACCATGAACTCTCCTCAGCCAGATGCCTCATACTTCAAGCTCTTCCTTGAAGAGGGAAGAAGATAGGATCTCTTTCTATTTCTATGTGTGAAGGGGTAGCTAAGAAGGGATACCAAGTGTCTAGAGGCAGGAAGAGGAGGGGACGGCTAACTCCAGCCACCTTCCTCCTTGTTAGGAGAGCTGCTACAGGCTGCCAGACGCGGGTGCTCCTGCAAGGGAAGACGAGGTGTGCTTCCAAAACCTTCAAGAAGGCCCTGTGTCCCTTTCCTTCCCCATCCCAAGTCTCCTGTATTTTCTGAAAAACTAGAAATCCATCATCTGGGCTTTATCAGCGTGGTTCTGTGGATGAAGGAATGTTTACCCTTGAAGACCCTGTGGAGCAGTGGGCAACTCCAAGTGTTTTTATGAATTCCCCTCAAGGGGGTTGCCTTCTACTTGGGCAGGTGGAGCCAAGAGAAGCTGAACACAGTGAGCTCCGAAGAGCAGGGAGAGCTCAGTGGACTGCTGGAGCGCAGGGTGGTCAGAGGGGTGGAGTGGCAGGGGGAGGACCGTCCCAGCACTGGGACCTTGCAGGGGGTCATGGAAAGGGGAGAAGCATAGGGTGGAGTGGAGGGTGCATGTAGGAAACAAGATTGAAGAAGGGGATGTGCACTGTTCAGGAAGGAGCCCCAGGGATGTCTGTGGGGCTTGAACTTTTCCTGTATTGAGGAGCCACCAAAGCCAGTCGAATAGGGCGAGTGCAAACAGTGCTGAAAGACGGTTCGCCTGGCTGTGTGCACTGTAAACGGGGTTGCTGGGAGGGGCGTTAGCATTTATCATGTTGAATTTTAGGAATGAAATGCTGAGGGCTTGGGCTAAGGTGGTGACATGAATATGGAGAAGACAGAGAGGTGGAAGGTTTCCAAGTCAGCTCTGTCCCTTGCTAGCTGTGTGATCTTCAGCAGGTTATTCAATCTCTTGAACCTCAGTTTCATTATCTGTAAATTGAAGCTGAAAACACTTCACAAGACTGTTGTGTGAGGATTTTTAACTTGGGTCACACCAAGCACACAGTCGATGCTCAACCAGTAGGAGTCCTCTCATAGTATGAGGCACGTCAGTGATGGAATGGGAGGGATTGAGCGGGTGGAGAGGGCAGACTCAAACGGGCCTCAAAGGGTTGAGTCTGGAAGCCTGGCAGAATGATGCAACCTTGATGGATATGGATGGAGCTACTTGGGGTCCCCGAATTCACTCATATTTAGGAGGATTCTCCTCTTAAATCCAGGCTGCTGAGGGCCTATCCCAGAAACCGCACCACCATGGAGATTGTACCTCTGTGAAACCACAGCCTCTGGTTTCAGTGCGGCCTCAGTGGTGCTGTCTCTCCAAGCAGAGGATCAGGGTGGACACAGGGTGGACACATGAGGTCTCTAGAACACAAAATGGAGGGAGGCGCTCCATTTCGGGGCTGACCCTGCACTTGCACGACTCTCCCACAGCACTGAGCCTATTCGGGTCCCCCCCTCCTGGAATGTTATTGCCATCTGGGCTCATCCCAACGTGCTTGCCTCCTACTCAGAGAAGGACACATTTCCCTCCCCCTGGCCAGAGAACCTCCTTCTGGTACGTGGGTCCCCCTGTCTCCTGTAGCTCCTGGGACCTCACTCCCTTCAGTCTTTCCTCAAATGATCATCCCCCCATTATGTCACATTCCCTTTCCTCCTTCCCTCACAGACAGAAGTCTGGAAAGTATCTGCCCTCGGGTTTGTTCCTTCGCGTACACAGCACACTCAGGCTGGCGTCGGCCTGTGGCAGGGCTGCCCGCCACAGCAAGGGACCCGTCTGGTGGATCTGCTGCAGCGGGCTCCTGCCTTCCCAGGAACTGCTCTCTTTAAGGTCACCCGTGGCTCCCATATCACCACACCCAACGGACACTTCAGCCCTTATCTTTCTGGACTCTGCTACTTTTGATACTGTGGACAACTTCCTCCTTTTTGCAACTCCCTTTTCTCTTGGCTTCTTTCATTCCACGAATCAATCTTTCAACGGCTATTTCTTGAGCACCTACTGTGTCCCAGACTCTGGGGACATACCATAATAGGATGTCCTTAATCTCAGGGAGTTCAGAGTCTAGTATGAGAAAAGAGGGCTAAACATAGGAACAAGTGTTAGGTAGTGATAAAGCTACACAGAAGAATACAGCAGAGAGGGAGGATAGAAAGGGTAGAGGAGTGGGGTTGGAGGGCCTCATGCAGAAGGTGATGTTTGAGCAGAAACTAGAAGGAAGTAAAGGCTGCCCAGTGGAAGAGGGTTCCAGGCAGAGGGGAGAGCAAGTGCAAAGGCCCTGGTGCAGGAGCCTGTTTAGGAGGTGTGAGGAAGGCATTGTGGCTGGAGGAAATCGAGAAAAGGTAGAGTTGGAGAAGCATTCAGGGAAGAGGCTGGGCCAGGACCTTTGGGCCTTGGAGGTCATTTCAAGGACTTTGTCTTGAACTTTGAGACAGACAAAACACTATAGGAGTGTTTTGAACAGAAGCGTGATTTTTAAATAATCCCTTAGGCCACTGTGGAGAGCACAGTGTCCTAGTCTGCTAGGGCTACCATAGCAAAGTACCATAAACCGGACAACTTAAACAACAGAAACTGAACGTCTAACAGTTCTAGAGGCTAGAAATTCAAGATCAAGGTGTCAGCAGGGCCATGCTCCCTCTGAGGATGCAAGAGAAGAATCTGGTCCAGGCCCTTCGCCTAGCTTCTGATAGTTTGTTGGCTTGTAGCAGCATAATGCCAGTTTTACGTGATGCTCTTCCTGTGTGGGAGTCCGTGTCCAAATTTCCCCTTTGTATGAGGACACCGATCATATTGGAATAGGGACCCACCTACTCCAGTATGATCTCATCTTACCTGTTAATTATATTGGCAACGGCCATGTTTCCAAATAAGGTCATATTCTGAGGTACCGGGTGTTAGGACTTCAACATAGGAATTTGGGAGAGACACAATTCAATGCACATAACACGTGGATTATAGAGACGAGGGTGCAAGTAAGGTGACCGGTTAGTGGCTACTGCAGTAACCCAATGAGACGAGCTGCTGGCTTGGACCGGAGTGGTAACGGTGGCGGTGGTGAGAAGTGGTGGCAGTCTGGGCATATTTTGAAGAGAAAGCTGACATCACTTGCTGCTGGACTGGATGTGGGGTGTAAGGGAAAGAGGGGAGCCACGGTGACTCCTGGGTTTGGGGCCTGAGTGACTGGAAGAATTGAGTTGGGTGTCCTTCTCTCCTAAATCCTCTCCTTCCTCTGGAACTTTTCCTCAGCAGCCTCTGCAGGGTCCTCTTCCTGGACAGGCCCATCAACTGTTGGGGTTTTCAGAGCTCCATCCTTGGCTGCTTCTGGTCTCTCCCTGATGGACAGGATCTGTTCTCATGTTGAAGCCAAATGTCCTGAATGTGCCGTTTGGGTCCCTCCTACAGGCTCTGGCTCTGGAGGATGCTGAAGGAGGAAGACAAGGAAGCAGGACGACCCTGAGAGATTAAGCCTCTTAACCCCGAAACAGGTAGCTTCTCTGAAATTCTTGGTGTCTGAATGCTTTATGGTGACGGGAGGTCATAAGATCATTTCTTTGATTACGGTGGTGTGGGAAATGCCCCGAGGAGGGGAGAGAGGAGGGCTGCTTTGGGCCTGGACAGCCGTAGATTTCTGGAAAACTTGGCCTGTGAAAGGCTCAGTGATCGTGGAGTCCTGTGTTGGAATCTGCATCCCTTGGAATGGGGCCAAGGGCAACTTTGCAGAGTTGTGAATAGTGAAGGGTCCAAAGGGCATCCATGGATGCTTGCTTGAGAAGTGTCAAGCGGAAATTAAACATATCTGGAGAATGTAGTACAGAAGGCCGCTCTGACAACACCACAGAGCCAGCCTGTCAGAGGCAGATTCCTGGGTCAGGGAGCCTTTGAGGAGCATTTCTAGTGCTTTCATCATCAGCTCTGGCCCTGTGTTCTCGTCTAGGCTGAGTTTGTCCCTTTAGAAAATGGGCGCATAGCTGTAATTCCTCTGCCAGGTCCCACACAAACTATCTGAAAGGTCAATACATTTATGTATAAAAACAAATTTTTTGTTTGAGGTTAAAGCCCTGGTCTAAAAAGAGATGGCTATTTCCCACAAATTCTCCATGGCAGTGGGGAAGGAGGGTACTAATGTCTAATTTGATTGGTTTGGTGTGTGTGGGTCTTCTTTCTTGGCAAGTGACATTTTTTATCTCTCTTATGTGAGACTCAGAGTTGATTGCAATTTGTTTTTTTGTTGTTGTTGTGACTGATTTTGATTTAGCTTTTAAACTATTGTGTCTTGGGGTTCCAATAGGAAACAGATGATTCACTCAAGTAGAGTACTGAAGGGACTGTGGATAGTGTGGTGTAGGCAGGGTAACAAACCGGCAAGGTATGTTGAAGCATCTCAGGGCTCGTAGCATCAGGGAGCTGTCCCCAAGCCTAGGCCTGAAAGGAAGGGAGTGGGATTGATTATCAGAAGAAAAAAAAAGTAGAGAAAGGCTGTCTCTAATAGAAGGATGCAGTCGCCACTAATGGCCAAGGAAATAAATATCCTCATTGAACTCCCCTCGGTTCTCCTGTCTCCTGATGGTGCATCTAATTAGGCATACTGAGCCAGAAGCCAGATGGCAGGGAGCCATATTGATGCTGTCCACAGAGATCGGAACTTCTGGGGGCACAGAGCTGAGTGGAGAAGGGTGGAGGGTAGAGAGAGGTGCAAATGGAAAATATTTGACCAAGCAAGAGATGCAGATTGGGTTACAGTGTAGAGGACTACTTTAAAACCCAAACCGTTGGCTGTGAGGGCTGGAAGGGGCAACAGAAATCCTCCAGTCAAACTTAGTCCTTTTTATAGTTGGAAAGACCCGGGGAAGTCAAGTGAGTTGCCCAAGGCCATTCATTTAATTCATGAAAGTGTTTCTTGAAAACCCATTATATTTTCTCTAGAAAAGCGACACAAAACACTTAGAGCAGTTAAAAAACAGTGTAAGCAAAATCTGAGCAAGTGCTGAGGAAAAGCTGTGGATTAGTGCTTATTTCTCTGGATTCTTGGGAGTTGTGAATATTAGAAAACCAGACTCAGAAGGGCTCCCACAGTGCAGGGGATCAATTATTCAGCTCATGGGGTGGACTTCAGGGTAGGTGTGAAACACAGCTCAGCATGTCATCAATGGTCCAGTTTCTTTCCATCTCTATGCTCCTTCCTGTGTGAGTTCGTCTTAAGGCTGGTTTCTTTCATGGAGGCAGAGTGGCTGCAGAACTGCTTGGGGTCCGAGTTGCTTATCCCTGTGGTCAGAAGGAAAACTTTTAAGTTAGAACTCTTGAAAAGACTGGGAAGGTATCTTTCCCAGAAGTCCCACCCCGGCGAACAACTCTGGCATTTTATTGGCCTAAATTGAGTCACGTGATAATTCTTCAGCCAATCCCAATAGTCAGGTGGATACCCTCTGATGATTGGCGGTGATGGGAGATTTATCTTCTGCTTGACCTATCCCTCTACTGAGGGGAGTGTGTCAACCTCCCGCAAAGCACCAGGCGGGGGTGTTGAGGAGAGGGGTAAGGGTGTTGTGGGGGCTCTGGGCGCATAGAGCTGTGGGTACTTGTTCAGGGAGGAAGATGGCTACTGGGAGAGTGGCCCCTGATACCCACCATACTGTGTCATCTATAGAAACCTTATTAATTTGGACTAGTTATTGTGGATAATAGTGAGAGGAGACCGACTCTTCACTAGTAAAAGTCTGAATTTTAAAATGTTTTAACATAGCGCAGTTTCAGACAGAATCTTCCCAAACAGTTCTCGTTGGAGCGCTGGGAATTAGCATCTGCTTTCAGGACGTCTTAAAACCTAGGACCTTCTAAGTATGTCTTCTGCGATCCTGTTTAATTTCTAATTTGCTTATTCAACTTTTTTATAGCCAGAGTAAACACTGGACTCAAATTTTGGGTCAGAGGAGATTAAATTATAGTAATGAAATTTCTCATGTATAACCGCATCTATAAAATGGGAATAAGAATAGCACCGACTTTACAGGCTTGTTATAAGGATTAACTGAGGTAATTTAAGCAAAGTGCCCAGTGGCCCAGTGGCCCAGTGGCTTTATTAGCATCATATATCTCAAAATCTTGTCACATTTATGTGTTTAGTGCATATTTAATCTAGGAAATTAACTCTCTTCACAACAAATATATATCAGTGACTGATTAGCTCTGTTAGAGATGAAGTAAATAAAAGTATAAAAAATTTAATGTTTATAGCTTTTTTTAATGAAGTGGGTTTTTTTTAAAAAATTAATTTTGGGGAAAACTTAAAGTTTTAGGTAGCCTACGATTAAGTTAAAGGTAGGTATATAATCCCTGGAAAATAGGAATTTTAAATTTTATTCTAAATTATTAATGTATTCTTAGTTGAGAAATCTTTTAAATAGTTGATGGCCTGTCATAACCAATCCCAGCAGATTTTCTTGCCTTTGTTCTCAGTTTGGAGTCTCTGGAAGGGCAAGTGACCTTCCTGGGCTTTGTTTTCCCAAACCAGCCACATGATCGGACTTTTCTGGGTGATGAATTTTGGGATCACCTGGTTTGGGTGAGACGCTGCAATAGCTAGAAACTAGTCTTGGGCATTTATTTCAGTGGAATTTCAGCTGACAAAAATACTGTGACTCATTTTCTGAGAATCTTGGTGCCATTAAGCTGACCTCTCAGAATCCCAGGAAGGTGTAGTGTCCTGATTTGGGGTTCCCAGATTAGCAGTAGGGAGAGCACAGGTTGGCACAGTGCCCCCAAACTTTATCACCTGTGTTCTAAAATCAGGAGGAGATAGCTTTGTGGATCTGGGATGGATGGGGTACAGCGAGGAGTCTGCAGGTAAAGGAGAAAGGTTCTAGAGCATTCCAGAAGTTCTAGAGCAATCCAGAACTTATATGAACCATAAATTTATATACCATAAAAATTTTCATCCCTTTCTTCTTTGAATATTGATTAACATTAGACTTAAATTTTCTATAGATGGGGGCCAGGGGAAAAATTTTTTCTATAGGTGGTTTGTTGCCCCAAGGCTGGCCACCATTCTGATAACTAGATGAGAATTAGTGAAAACTACATGATTGACCCTAAATTCCTTGGTTCAGAAAGTGCTGTAGACCAGTGGTTCTGACATAGAGATTACCCGGACCAAGAAACTACCAAAATAAGATGATTTGTGGGGTTGGCTTAGGGCTACCAAGTTTTTACTTTTACAAGGGACAATGTTTTTAAAAATCTAATGTCCATCACCACAATTTCATAACAGAAAAACTATCTTGATACTAAAATAGAAAGGAGATCATTTAAGAATAAAACATGAATCTTTACTTTGAAAACAATCAGCTTTAGGAAGAATGTACTAACGTGTTTCTTTTTCTGACACCTCCTGTGAACACCACATCAGAGATGGGTGATGCCTTGCCATTTATCCATAACAAGTGTTAGGGAGAAGAGGAGTTGTCTACATCATGTGTGACCGTAAGGGAGAAATCATACTTTTTTTTTTTAAGAGGTGAAACAAAGATAGTTTATTGAAGAGAAAGTACACTCCTAAGAAGTAGGAGTGGGCTCAAGCAGGAAAATGGCTCAGAGCCGAAATCATACTTTTTTGAAGCCTCTCTTGGAGTTGGGGAATTCTCTAAATTCATGTCTTTATTTGATTTAAAAGGGTGGGAGAAATTCACTTTGACACAAGTCTTGATAAATCTAATTCATTTTATAAGGAAGGAACTGTTTATTTTCAAATCATTAACTTAGAATTGTTGGTTTAATTTTCCACCAGTAGGAAGAAAATCTTGCAATACCTAAATTGTTCCAATTAAAAAATGTGTCAACAGTTTTTTTCCCCTACAATTAAACTCTAAAAAAATTAAAAATCTGTTCAGTGTGATTTGGCTTTCAGTTGTGTATGGTATGCCTCTGTGGTGGGAAAGCATGTGTGCACACACACACACACACACACACCCTCATGGTTTGGTTTAAAAAGCCCTGGAAAGGGGTGTTCTCTGGTGGTATAGCAGCTAGGCTTCAGTGCTCTTAACGCTGCAGCCTGGGTTCAATTCCCAGCCAGGGAACCACCCCCCAAAATAAAAATCTTAAAAAGCCTTAGAAAGGAAAGAGTGTTTTTGAGAAAAGCAGTGTGTGTGTCAATCAGTTGCTAGTAATTGTTAGTACTTGTAGCAACAGTTGCATCTTGGAGCTGCCAAAAAAGTATGACTCTTTTAAGATGCCTTTTGGAGTCATTAAAAAACCCCAAACGTACACACAACTACCCCTGGCATCCAAAAACAGTAATAAAAAGGTTCCTCGCCGCTGGGTTCGATTCCCAGCCAGGAAACCACCAAAAAAATAAAAAGGTTCCTCATTCTGCTTCGCTTCACCTGCCTGCTTGGCTTTGCCGCAAACCTGTTTTGCCTTCCAGCCAAGGATTAAGCTTCTGTGTGAGTCCAACACTGGTGTGAAAACAACTTTCTGCCCTGGTTGAGGGGGAGAAAAAGACTGCTTGCTTGCCTGCATGAAATCCTGAATGGAATTGAGGCATCTGAGAGCCTAAGAGCGTTTTGAGGTCCTTCCTTTCTGCCAGGTTATCCTAACACTCATCACCTTGATGGGCAAGAGCTGTCCTAATCCTAATTTTTCATCAAGCTCTAGCATTTCATGGATTCTCTGTGTACAAGGACATGAGCCGGGATGTGTCTTTCTCAAGAAAAAGCAGTCTGTTCTGTGGCACATGCACTTCTGCAGTGCTGGCTCTGTTCACAGCCTCATTTTTGAGCCTGGTGTTATTGTTTGAGTCCTGTTTATAGTCTCACATATGCTCATATGGCACAGTCTTTGCACGTTCTAGTAGACACTCCATCTTAATTTGTTGAGACTCCTTACCACTTGTTCCTCCCAAGGTGTATCTCACTCTACATCAGGCTATATGATCCACGTAGTGATAGCTCAGTGTTCTCTCAGACAGACATTACCACAACCCTCCTGTCTTAGCTCAAGCTGCCATAACAAAATACCATGGGTGGCTTAGACAACATAAATTTATTTCTCACAGTTCTGGAGGTCAGGAAGTCCACGATCATGGTGCTAGCAAGGTCAACTTCTTTCTGAGACCTCTTCTTTTTGGCTTGTAGGCAGCCACCATCTTGCTGTGTGCTCACATGACCTCTTCTTTGTGCACACTGGACAGGGGAAGCTCTGGAGTTCTTTTCTTCTTCTTATGAGGGACTAGTCCCATTGGTGGGATCTTTACTATCCTGACTCATCTTAACCTCATCAACTCCCAAGACACCACCTCTTAATAGCATCAGATTGGGGCTAGGGCTTCAACCTATGAATTTTGGGGGATACCAATATTCAGTTCATAACAATTCTGAATCTTTATTTGTGACCCCTTGAAGTACTCACAAGGTCCAGGAGCCCTGCAATAAAGAGAGAGTTACAAGCTTTTATTGCTGTGGAAGAGGTGCAGTGTCCTACATCTGGAGAAGATGGTGGAACAAAAGTTGGAAGGCCTTTACCACAGAACTAGAGGTGACCTGGAACTTGCCTTCTCACATCTTAGGTTTCCTACTCCCATATGTCAGTGGTGAAGTTGTGGTTGCTAAACTTGGTCAGCCTCAATGAAATTTGGATGGTTCAGTAGTTAATACTCCCTGACCAGCTTCTCAAGCTTCCTTTATGAGCCTCTGAAGAGGAGGCTCTTGAACCAAAGCCTGGAAAAATGCTGTGTGTGTTTTTTTTTTCTCAGCACTTTATTGTGTTGGGCATTTACTCCCTTTTCATAGGGGAAAGAAAAGCAATAAATTATAATACAAATGTTCCCTGCTCCATTAGAAATCAATATCTTACGTGTCATTTAAAATGTATAGAAACATGGTAATGTCCACATAGACACAAGCATGCACACACACACACACACACACACACACACACTCACCTGTGCCAGGTGAAATATTTTAACATACAAAAAGGTCTTTGAAAATCCTTTTTAAACTTTCAAGGAACAGATAACTCTTGTGTTATATGAACATTTCCAGGATTTATAAAAAAGATGGAAAACTTCCAGATCCTCTTCAAGCAAACATGACCGTGGTAACAGATTTGGCAAGCCCTCAAAGTATGGCTCTATACCAATCTCACTTAAGAATGTAAAAATTTGGGGGGCTCCCTGGTGGTGTAGTGGCACTCTTAACGCCGTGGCCTGGGTTCGATTCCCAGCCAGGGAACTACCCCTCCCCCCCCCAAATGTAAAAATTTTAGATAAAATACTAATGAGTAGATTTCAGCAATCGAGTATGTGAATATTTCACCGTATCCAAGTAGGTTATATACATGGCATGCAGGAATGGCTTCCTATGCATAGATTTGCATATGATTCACATAAATTATTTAAGTAGAACTATGTAATAATCTTAATTTGAAAAGTTTATTCAATCAATTCAACTTCTAATTTTTGCAAGCTACTTAAAAAGGAATATATAAAATGACCATTCCTTAATATGATAAGGAAGACTGAATTTATACATTCACTGGCATTATACTTACTGGGGCCTCAATAAAGGCATCATTGGATATGATTGAGATCAAAACAAAAGGCCAACGCAGAAAGTTACAAAACAGTAACTTGAAGAATAAATATTGTAAAGAGAAATAAAATTATCATTAACTACAGATTGTTTAATTGTAGGCTAAAAAGATTTAAAGAGTTTAACTAAAAACCCTAATTCTAGATGGTGAGATTAAAATGAAAGATTTGGCTGCTTCTGAAATTAGGTCATGAGCCTAATGCCACTCCTCTTAAAATCCCATCAGGATTTTAAAAATTTTACGATATGAAAACCCTACAGGGAATTCTGAATATGGTTAAAGGGAAGGGAGTTAGATCTACTGTTCATTAAAATAGATAATACTAGCAGATATTAAATTGCATTATGAAGCCTTTGTAATTAAAGCACGATGGTGCTGGCATAAGAGGAGGAAATAGATAAGTGAACTAGGATAGTTTAGCATAGGCCCTCACATAAATAATTTAGTAAATGGTAGAGAAGTCATCACAAATCAATAGGGAAGGGAAATTATTTAATAAGTAATTGTGATGCATAGTTAACAACTTGGAAAAAATCATTTTGATTTCCCCAAAATTAATTATGGATGGATTAAACAATTAAGTGGAAAATGTAGAGGCATAGGAAATCTGTAGAATTGAATGTTGCTTAGAAGGAAAAGAAAAACATTCAAAAAAGAAAAGAATAGTCAGTCAAACTACGGGAAAATGAAAGATTTCTTCATGTAAAAACTAACAGGGAAACAGTAGACTGGGAAAAGATATGCAGTAATATGACAGAATTAATATCTTTATTATGGGAAATGTTCAAATAAATTAAAAAGAAGGTACTAAAACCTTGGTAGAA
Organism: Lyroderma lyra; assembly: GCA_004026885.1. Classification (NCBI taxonomy): domain Eukaryota; kingdom Metazoa; phylum Chordata; class Mammalia; order Chiroptera; family Megadermatidae; genus Lyroderma; species Lyroderma lyra. The sequence continues at coordinate 149,132 of PVJL010000346.1, read as the reverse complement.
CACTTCAGTAGACAACTAAATACAACACTAAATAAGTATATGGAAAATGTTCAATTTTGAACTATGAGATACATAGATTAAAGTAGCATCAAAGTCCTATTTTAACATGTTAGCCAAAAACATATTTTTAATGAGTATGCCCGGTTCTGGTGCTATTGCAGTATTGTCAAGCAATTTTACAATGTATTGAAGAGGCATATTATTTATTCATACATTTTATCCAGTAATATCACTTCTGTGAACCATTTCCCCACATCCTCCTATGAAGGAAATAATAAAAAATATTTAATAAGCTGTTTAGACAAAGATACTCCCTGATGCATTGTTTTCAAAGCAAATACACAAACAGTTCATGTCCAACACTTGGGTAACTATAAAATAAAATAGTCTTCTTTCAGCATAATACTCTCCTATAATTAATGATTATATTGAGGATATGTAGCAATGTGAGAAGATATTTACAATATAATTTTATGAGCAGAATTGCAATATAAATTGTGGTATAGCTTCACGGTGGAATACAGCTCCATAGCTGTGCTGTTAAAATGAATGAATCATAGCCGCATAGACAACATAGAAGCATCTCAGGAATTAAAACCTCAAGTAAAAAAGTAATTTACAGGTTGGCTACAGTGTGATTCCCATTACATAAAGTTTAGATGCATGCAAAACTAACCATCTAGTGTTTAGATATCCATATGCATGTGTCAAGACCTGTGAGATCAAGTGAGCATAGACAAAATTTCAGTATAGTGGAAGGAGGAGAGGACAGGATGAGGAGGGGCACATGGGGGCAATCAAGTTCTCTTCTTTAGGCTGAGCTACAGACACATGGGTATATGTTACTGCTATTTTTTATACCCTTAACATAAACTACAAAAATTTTAATGTATTTAATGTTAATTAAAGGAATATTAGAACCCATATTTGCTCATTACAGTTAGGTACAAAATGTGTATCCCTATAAGAAGGTAAGGAAGTATGTATATAGGTAAGTGATTGTTAGAGGGGTGAAATTATGGGTGGTTGGTTCTTTTATTTTCTCTCATTTCCAAATTTTCAATTAGGTGCTTACATTTTTTTAAAAAAGAAAAAAAAAAGAAATATTAAAGACAACTGCAATCATAGGATGACTTAAGCATCCAGGAGAGGGAATGCCATTGCTTCAGAAAGTGATAGACTTCACCACTGAGGCACAAGGGGAGATGGACTTAAAATGTAAAAAGAACGTGTTTGGAAAAAAAAAATCAGTCTGTGTCTGGTGACCTTGTGTGAGAAAGCATTGACCTAGCCTGTATTCTGAAAACACTTTTGGACACTGAGTTTTAATGAATTGCTGAAATGGATGAATTATCAAGGTCAGCATTTCTTTGGGTTCCTTTTAACAAATTTCAAGCTTTATTGTTTTGTCTTATTATAAAAATAATACAACTTATTTGAAATATTCTTACAGGAAAATAATAGAACCTAAAGTTGATTAAACACTAGAAATCAAATCTCAGTTGAAAGGAAATACAGGGGATAGAGGATTATAATAAAAGACATCATAGGGATGCAATCAGGAAGTTCTTGGGACATATGACCCATATGTTCAATAAATAAAATAGTATGGAAAAGGGGTGGAGTCACTATGTAATGAATTAAGTAAGAAAGACTCAGAGACATAACCAAATGCAAATGTTTTGATCCTGATTTAAACAAACCAATGTAAAAAGGCATTTATGACATAATTGAGGAAATTGGGACACAGACTATATCTTTGATATTGAGAAATTATTGTTAATTTTAGGTGTGTTGTTATTATCGTTATGTTTTAAGGATACATGCTAAAGTATTTATGGCAATTGAAACATCAGATATTTACTTTAAAATAATCCAGTGGAGAGTTTGAGTATGTTAAATATAAAAATTCCTTAATTTGGATGAATGATACATCTGGGATTTATGTTAAAAAAATCCAGGAGTATGGGGCATAGAGGTGTATAGATGAAACAAGGTTAGCCATGTATTGTAATTAAAGCTGGGCAGTGGGTATATATATTTTTGCTACTTTTGTGTATGTTTGGAATTTGCCATAATAAAACAAAAAGTAAAATAAAAGTAATATGTTCATAGTTGAAAATGTATAAAATACGGAAAAGTGTAAAGGACATGAAATATAATACCACCCCATTAGAGATAACTAGTATCATCATTTTGATAAAAATCTTTCTGTGGTTGTTTCTTATGCATTTACAATATACGAAGTCTGACAATTAAGTTAGTTAACTCATCCTAGAAAAAGCGCTACATACCTCATTGCTGAATATCATTATGGTCACCTTTGAGGTATTTCCCTTGGGAAGTTATACACCGATGCAAGGGCCTAGTCCACCCTTCAAAGCAATTTTGAAACTCTTTTTCTGGAATGGCCATCAGAACTGTCATCATATTACCTTTGACATCCTAAATGTCATCAAAATGTCTTCCTTTCAATATTTCTTTTATCTTCGGGTAAAGATAAAAGTCATTGGGGGCCAGATCAGGTGAGTAGGGAGCATGTTCCAATATGGTTATTTATGTGTTGACTAAAAACTCCCTCACACACAGTGCCCTGTGAGCTGGTGCATGTCATGGTGCAAGAGCCGTGAGTTGTTGGCAAAAAGTTTAGGTCGTTTGCATCTAACTTTTTCACTCAGCCTTTTCAGCACTTCCAAATAGTAAACTTGATTGACTCTTTGTCCACTTGGTACATATTCATAATGAACAATCCCTCTGATATCAAAAAATGTTAGCAACATCATTTTGACTCTTCATTTGGACTGATGGAACTCTTTTGGTCATGGAGAACTGGCTGACTTCCATTGTGCACTTGACGCTTTGTTTCAAGGTCATATCGGTACACCCATGTTTCATCACCAGTGATACCAAGGCCCAAAACATGGTCTTGCCTCTCCAAAAGGTCTTGGCAAACTTTGACTCCCCTTTGCTTTTGTTCATTGGTGAGCTCCTTCAGGACCATTTTTGCACACTCCATTCTCATGCCAAGATTTTCCTAACTGTTTCTCTATCTATGTTTACTTGCTTTGCTATGCTTTTCATAGTCAGCTGACAATTTTGACACACAATTCCACAAATTTTTGCAATGTTTTCATCAGTTTTGCTCATGGCTGTCCTGACCTCTCTTTATCAGTTACACTTTCTCTCCCCTCAGAAAAATGTTTAATCTGTTTGTACACTGCCATTTTCTTCATGGCATTATTTCATAAACTTGGACTAATATGTCCCTGATTTCACTTCCATTCTTGCCAAGTTTAACAAGAAATTTAATGTTTGTTGTTGCTCTAACTCAAGCTCTGACATTCTCATGACAGCACACAAAAATCACACAACAACATTAAGAAACACCAGTCAGCCAGACACCACCACACGTCGACAAACACAGCTGTGAGACACAGATACACCAAGATTATGAGACCTTACCAAGTTGTTTGTACAGTGCTGCCAGTGTAAGTGTGTGGTGGCAAGTTTGCGAACTTAATTGGCAGACCTTCGTGTGTTCTTATACATTATACACTGTTAAACAAGAAATTATAGTATCTTTTGTTTTGTATCCTGTTTTTCTTTATTGTGAGCACTGTTGTGCTTTAGTATATTTAGATGATGATCATAATTTGAAAATTATGACTGTATATTATTATTCTAGTGTGTGAATTTACACACATGTCATAATTTATTTTTTTACCAGTTCTTTACAGATGGATAACTAAGTTGTTTCATTTTTTTCTATTCAAACAATTTTTCTGCATACTTGTTTATTTCTTTAGACAAATATCTAGAATGTCAAAGAGTTTTTAAGCCTTATCCCTATCATGCCAAACTGCTTGTAGGAGATACCATTTTGAACTCCCACTTGTAGTGTATTTGATTACCCATTTCATCATAATCTCAGCAACATTGGATGCTATATTCACAATATTTTAAATGTTTACCAATTTGATAGAGAGATAAAGAACATCCTTTAGTTTTCATTTTTTTTTATTATTGGTGAGTTTAAAAATCTTTTCATAAGTGTATAAGTCGTTATTTCTTATTTTGTGACTAGGTGTCTTCCCCCTAGTTTTTGTGTTTGTCTCTCACTTATTGACTCACTTATTGATTCATAAGGGTTCTTTACATATTAAAGGTTACTAATATTTTATATAAGAATTGCAAATCTCCCACCCCCTGTTTGTTGTTTGTCTTTTAACCTTGGGTCATTTTTGAACAATCATTTGTCTGAAATTGTTTTAATAGATTTTTTAAAGGTTATAAATCTAGATTTTTTTCTCTTTAAACCAGCGGTTCTCACTGTGGGTTGTGACCCCTTTGGGGGTTGAACGACCCTTTCACAGGGGTCGCCTAGGACCATCGGAAAACACGTAATGTACTATGCGGACCAGTCATACATGTGTAGAGAGCAGCTACCAATAATTTTATGGTTGGGGGTCACCACAACATAAGGAACTGTTTTAAAGAGTCACAGCATTAGGAAGGTTAAGAACCACTGCAAGCCTTTGTAATTCTCTACATTTTTAATTTTGTAACCTTATTTAATATTTAGTAAGAGATTTCATTATATAGCATTGCCCTCTAAAGTGTGTTTTTTATTTTAAAAACTTTATTGGTTATCAAATAAGACATGTTCATAATAAGAAAGAGTACATTTAACAAATTTACCTATAATTTGACGATTGTGCATTGCATTTAATAAAATTTGATAGTTTTCCTTTCAATAAATTTCCTATATGGTATATTTGTAAGAGTAACATTTGCTGAAGAAACGATTATAACCCAAATTATAACTTAACACAGTAGAGGTTTGTTTCTTTCTTGGTCCAACATTGGTGTTCTGATTACAGTCCTCTAATGAATTTCAGTGGTCCAGGCTCCTTCCATATTATGGCTGTTCTATTCCCTAGGACTTTGGGGTCCTCTGCATCTAGTAGGCAGATGGAAAAGGAGAGCATGGAGAAGACATGCCATTTTAACCACCTCAGCCTCAAAGTGCCTCAAATCGCTTCTGCCTACTTTTCATTGGTGAGAATAGTCACATGGTACTGCCTAGGTACAAGGGAGCTGGAAAATACAGTCCTTGGCTGGGCAGCTGTCTCCCAGTGATAACTACACTCTGGATAGAGCATGAATATTTGTTGGACATTGAACTGAATCTGCCACCATTTATTATATTTATAATGTATATACATTATATATATATATATATATATATATTTTTTTTTTTTTTTTTTTTTTTTTTTTTTTTTTACAAAGTGGAGTCCTCCTATTAAGAGTTTTGGATTTTTGGATCATTTTGTAAGCATTTTCCTGCCTTTAAATCTTTTTTTAAAACATGGGCTTTAATGTCTACATATTATTATTCCCTGTATTGATATGTCATAATTCATTTTTCTATTATGGTACAGTTGGGTTTTTCTAGATTTTTATTATTATGAATAATGCTGTTGTAAATGTTCTTGTGCATAAATCTTTGAGTATTCCTCTGATTATTTCCTCAGGGAAAATTCTTGGGAATGAACTTGCTCAGAATTAAGGCTGGTGATACATATTACTAAATAGCCCTCCAGAAATGTGGACTCATTTACATTCTCATCAGTAGTGTCTGAGGATTCTTATTGCAGAGTACCCTTGGCTATCCTGGGCATTACAGTTGTGGTTTTTGCCAATTTGTTGAAAATGGTATTGCATTGTTTTAATTTGCAAGCTTTGCTTAATAATGAGTTTGAACATTTTTTTCATGAGGCCATGAGTAATCTTTGTGTGTGTGTGTGTGTGTGTGTGTGTGTGTGTGCCTGTGTATGCAAATTGCCTCATTGAGTTCTTTCTCATTTTGGTTTTGTAATGTTTCATTTTTTTCAATCATTTGTAAGAGATTTTTATTCAGTATGTTGTATTAGCTTGTCATTTGTTATAAATATTTTTATCCAGCTTATCCTTTCTTTGATTTTGCTCCACAACCTAGTTACTTTAGGTTAACCTCTGCCATTGGAACCCTAAGGTGTGATATCACACTGACTGACTCTGCCTGATTAGCTGTACTCCTGAGATTAATACCATTTTTAAAAAGAAGAAGAGATTATTTTTTCTGACCCATCATATCGTTTGAAGGTCCTTAATGTGAATTTTAGTTATCTGGGAGTGAGAGAGTCATAAAAAAAAATGGACTTGACAAGAATTTGGGACACTGGTCTAAGTCACTCATGGAAATAGTGAAATCAGCTTCTTTATCTTCTCAGGATACTTAAGAGAGGCAGGGAGCCAGGCCCGTAGATGGTACCTGAGGACTCCATGGTTTTAGTTAAGTGAGTTGCAGCAGGGTCTCAGAGGCCCTCCAGCTGTTTTTCAGTTGGATCTTATTAAAAACGTATGTGGTACAGTGGCAGGAACCCAAACGAGGGGTCAGGGAGCTGAGTTGTAGTCTCAGCTCTGCCCCTAAGACTGAGCTCTCAGTTTACTGATCAGCAAAGCTTGAGGAGTTGCTGTAGGCGATATTGGGGGTGCATGAATTCCATGGCTGTGCAGTGGATTTCTCCACAAGGCCTTTTTCACATTCACTGCCTGCTCTGACCTGTGTCAGGTGGGTGTACGGGGACCAGGGAGAAGGTTAGTCCCTCTAATCTCCCAAGTGATTTATGAACAAAATCAATCCAGTATATATCTGTTCTAGATATAATGTGATCTAAATATGATATTCACCTAATAAGATTAGACGAATCTAATACGGTTTTCCTCTAAAACACATACTGCTCCACTTTTAATTGTAGTAGCCAAATTAAATTACTCATCCCAAATTAGATTTCCAGCAAACTTAATTTGAACATGAGCTCAGTACTGCAGGCCCTGAGTAATTTTTTAAGATATAAAAATAAATCAGTAGGATACTGGTATTGTTCTTCTGGGCTCCTTATTAGTTACCGTAAAAGAGAATAGGTAAACATCTGGAGGAAACATGCAGTAGAGCTTAGACAGAAACTGATTCCTCAGGTTATCATTTAGCATTATTTCCCCCACTTCCATCATTTAAGTCTTATTGCTTAGGATTGCCTTTCTTTTTTTCTTTCTTGATTGATCTCTTTAATGTCTTTATTGGCTCAGGTGGACACTAGGTAGTTTATGGAGTCACCGGAATTTGATGAGGGACTAGAGAGGTTTACAGTGTTGCATTAGGCAGTTTTCTCTTATTTTTTGTCAGTTATGTGGCAGAGTACATGAAGACCAACTCAAACTGGTTTAAGCAAAAGCAGAATACACATTGGCTTATGTAACCAGGCAATCCAAGAGTAGATCCTGGCTTCAGGTGAGACTTTATCTAGGGCTCAATTGAAGTGCCCCAGACCCAAGTTTTCTCCTTCAATGTTGGTTCCATTCTTAGGCATGATTTCTACTTCTGTCCCCAAGATGGCAGCCCACGGCTCCTGATTTGGCCTGTGACCTTGTTTTCATCCAGTGAGAGAAAAGAAGATGGCTTCCTGGGTGGGCCCACCAAAGGCTTGCAATTCATTCTAGTTGCCTCTGGTTGTCTTGACTTGGATCCTGTGCTTTCCTCAGCCAGTACTGTGTGGAAGGGATGCGACAGATTGACTGTCTGGGAGATTCAGGGGACTGTGGAAAAGTAGACAGGGTTGTGAAGTAAGGTTGGTACTTCCAAACCTCCATGATGTATTATATACAGCTGCTTCTGCTTTTCCAAGCACTTAGGGTTACATTCTCTCATTTGAACTATAAATGACCCTGGGAGGTAGGTAAGACATTTTCATGGATGAGGAAGTTAAGTTCACCACAGGATCAACTTATCCACAACCTTGTCAGTGGTGGGGCTAGGACCAGACTTAATGCTTATGAGTCTTCCACTTCTTTTCACTCTATCCCGCCTTCTTTCTACCAATCCCTCTCACCAGCCCTTCCTTCCCGTTTCCCCAACACCAGCTCAGAGTTCTTCATTAAATAGGCAGTCAGTCAATAGTTGTTAACTTATTGTTGACTGACCAGTGTACCAACAGACCAAATGTGGCCTTTCTCCTCATTTTTTGTGAATATCATTATAGCAAAAACCAATTCCCAGTTAATAATTTGTAGATTATCCCTCATAATTTAGTTTCTCTTGCCTTGAATGATGGGGTTTTTCTTTGTTTTGTTTTGTTTTGTTTTGCTTTTTGGTATGTGGGTAGCTCCCTGGCTGTTCTACCTTTTGTTTTTTTTGTTTTGTTTTGTTTTGCTTTGCTTTTTGGGATGGGGTTTTTCTGACAGAAGGGTGGAGTTTGGATCTCTTGAGGATACACATCCAGAAAGAAGCCGTGTGTGTGTGTGTGTGTGTGTGTGTGTGTGTGTGTGTGTGTTTGTGTGTGTGTGTGTGTGTGTGTGTGCACACGCACACATGTGTGCAGTTGAGAATACCTTGGCTTTCACGTATGCACACAGACCTGCATTACAAATGTAAGTATGTTTTAATTACCTACCTCCTTAGCGTGCGCAGCTGAAATTAGATTTGATGCTTGGCTTTCCATTTAAATGTAACTTATATTTGTGAAAGTTGCTATTGCCAAGGTCCCCATTTGCTCAAACCAAAGCACCATTCCATTTAGAAACATTTGGAGTGGTAACGACACATTTGCTTTTCATTTTTTGAGAAAAATCACAGGTACCGATTGTCTTCTCCCTGCCTGGAAAACCCTCTCCCATCAGTATTTCTTCTCAGGTTTTCCTTGCACTTCCTCTGGGAAACTTTTCTCCAGCTCTGCTTCTCTGGGCTGAAGGTCTGCACTCCACAGCAAGCACTTCACTCTGTGTCCTGTGATGCACTCATTGTTTCATTTGTATGGCCCTTAGCTCCCTAATCATTGTTAACTCTTTGAAGTCAGTGTTTGCTCTTACTACTACTTTTTTTTTAACTCCTCCATAGCACTTACCTCCATGTTAAAGTGAAGTGGGTAATCAGCTGGTATTTGGTTCAGTGACTAGAATAGATGCTCCCATTTCACCATCCTGCTTACAATGGCTTTGGTAGTCTGGTTACTTGTCCCTTTTTCTCCAGTACAGCTCTTGGTGCATTTTAGGGCAAAGTAAATACAAAGGGTGTCAAAAAATATACGCACATTTTAAGAAGGGAAAATACTGTATTAAAATTGTAATACTCGATATATGTCGATAACAAAAGATGAATACAAGTCACATTTGACTTCTTCAATTACAAGAGGTGCTCAAAGTGGTTACTGTCAGCGTCCAGACACTTCTGATTACGGCAAACTACTGCTTGAGCAACGCTGACCAAAGTGTCCACTTATATCACTGCTCATGCTGTTTCAATTTCTTCCTGATGTACCGCCAGCGTAGCCAGTTCTCTATGGTATACCATATCCTTTAAGGCCCCATAGGTAGAAGTCAGAGTGTTAACTCAGGAGAACATGGAGGAAACTCAAACAATGTTCTGAAATATCAAGTACCACTTCAAAATGGTCTTGCGCTCCTTAAACGGCAACTGTGCTTCTGCCATTTTCTTTGACTGTCCTGCCTGTGACATGGTGACTCTAGCATTCATTTGATTAACACCATCTTTTGAGCAAATGTCATACTACACATTGCTACTGTAATTCAATTCAACTTAGGAAAGCAATACATAGATAACATTGCTTAAAATAAGTATACTTTTTTTTTGGCATCCCTGATATGTGTTGACTGAATGGTTTTCACCTTCTCTACCACCTCCCACCCTCTCACCCCGCCTCTCCTCTCCTGTTCATGGAGCCATAAGTTCTTTAAAGGCAGAGACTGTATCTTATTGTTCTTTGTGTTCTCCATAGTACCTAACAGTTCTGCTACATAGTAAATGCTCATTAAATCGTTATGGGGTGAATGGATTTCATGGATGGGGAGAAGCCATGGGTCCCTGCCTTGGAAGGAAGAAGATGGGAACTGAGGCTCTGAGAGGGAAGGAGGTGATTGAGAATGAATGAGATAGGTTCAAGAGCTGGAGGGAGGACCTCTCCTGCTTCTTTTGAGTTCGGAGCACAGATAAGGCACTTTCCTAAGGGCAGAGTGCTGTATCTTCTTCACAGGTGAGCTCAACGCCTGAGAAATAGTTGAGTAGGGTAGAGTGGCTAGATGTTTGGTTTTATTTTTAACAACAACAATAAAGAATTTTCTCTTCTACCTGAAGCTCTTTGGAAATCTATATGGTTGAGATGAGAGGACACAAACCAGAAGGAGGGGCACATGGTCACCTCCCTATGTTGACCTCTTCCTTCCCATTGCCATGGGGACTACTAATGAGCCACAGAGGAAGGGAGAGAGGAGAGGTCAGAACCCCATAGCATCCCTGAGTAGAGTACTTCTGCGTTGGCCAATCATCCTGGTTGGCCTGGGACCGTCCTGGCTTTCGTCCTGGAGGTCCTCAGTCCCTGGCAAATCAGGATGGGTGGTCACTGCTACTTCCCTTCCCTGGCCAGCTCTGTTTCTCTGTTCCTTTTCCCTTTGCAAGGTCCTCAGTTTGACCTTTTCCCTTTCCTCTTCCTGCCTTTTTCACTGCTTCTACCCTCACTTTTTCAAGCTAATCCAGCCATGCCTATATTTCTCTCTTAGCCTCCTTTGCAGACCAGGGTTCTGAATCTCAGTTTGTTGACCAGAGTTCTTAGAACTAGACGTGGTTGTAGGTGCTGCCTGCTAATCCTCTCTGGCTCCATTTGGCTCCTAAATTCAGCCAAGCTGTGAAAGCTTCTGTCACATGGAGGTAGAACTCACGTCCCTTCAGGTAGAGTCCACCTTGCCTGCAGGAAGCTATTTGTATACATGTGACGCTCAGTCAGGCAGTCAGGGGCAGCCTCAGTGCTGGTGAGGGTCTGCCCTCAGTACCATGTGCCGGGCACTGACCCCAGCTCTCAGCTCCTCTCTTCCCCTTGCACCATGGCCTCGGGCTCTCAGCAGGGCCTAGCTGCAGCCTGCCTTCTTCTCCGAAGCATCCTTGCTCCAACACAGACTACAACCTTAATTAGAGAGTTAGCTTATTTACCTCTTTGTTCTCAGAACTCTAATTACATATACAGTAAGCACTCACTCCGTGAAGTGAGTGTAATTGTTTTCTTCCGCGTTTGTCATGTGTTAGTTCTTCTTTGAAGGCAGGCTTCTCATCTTAGGTTTCCTTTCCTTCCACCTCACAGCACCTGGCCTTGCACTGGGCCAGAGCCCGCCCTCTCTTGGTGCATAGGGTTGATTGGCAGCACCTCAGTGATTTGTGGGTGACAGCAGGTTGGTTCTGTGTGAGCACCTGTACACACAATACGTTGGCAGCATGAGGAGGAGGAGGGCAGGAATTGAGACTGTGCCCCTAGCCAGGCCCTGGAACTCGGGTAGAGTCAGTTATCCTGACTTCCTCTTGAACACTGGCACCGGACAATGAGGCTTTTAAAATCCAAAGTGAATTTTTGTTGAAAAATACCTCATTTTATGTACTAGGTTAGCTTTACATTTTCTGGAACATTCCAACATAATTTAAAAATAATCACAGAAGATTAAACAATTCTGAGACAGCTCTAAAAAGCAGGAAAGTGGGTTTTGATTTTTATAGTTTTCCTTTTTTGATTCATTCCCTTTTTGGAGGAGTTCTAAAGGAAGTGCTGCTGAGTCCCAGACCCTTTGGACCTAATTCTGTTCTTTCCAGTCACCTTGCTCTGACCTACTATCTGGAAGGTCGGTACTGCCAGTCCTAACCTCTTGCTTGGGTCTTCTGTGTGTGTGCATATGTGCCTGTACAAGTGTGTCTGTTGTCAAATAGGAATCACTTTAAAAACTTCATAGAACTCACGCATGGTCTTTGTAAAACATTCAGAAGGAAGTTAAAACGGTCTTTACTCCTATTCCTTAGAATAATCCCAGAACATCTTCATGTGTATCTTCCTAGATTTTTTTCTGTACACTCACACATATACTCAAAGACACGCACACACAGTATATTTACACAGATGGGATCATTGTAGGGGGCTGTTTTCTTTTGCTAGACAATATATGATGGACATTTTCTCTGTGCCAATAAAGATTAATTTATCATTCATTCAGCAAATACTTACTGAATGTCTACCATGTGTCCAGCACTGTTCTGAGTGCTGCTGGGGATAAAACATTGGGGAAAAAAAAGGTAAAACTCCTTGTGGTCACAGAACCGACAGTCTAGTGAGTATGATCGGCAGTAACAAATAAGTTACACTATTTAGTAAGTTAGAGGGTGATAACTGCTATGGGGAGAAAGGTGGGAGAAGGAAGGTGAGTGGGAGTGTGGTGGGGGCAGTGCATTCTGCAGTTTTAAATGCTGGTCGGGTGAGGGGCAGGCCTAGGAACAAGCATGGTGGGCTGTAATGTTTAGTGAATAGCAGGCACTACTAAGGTGACTGTTGGGGTGAGGTCTGTAGTTGGGGCTCAGACCATATGAGCCTTAGGAGCACTGGGCAGCAGCCACTCAGATCCCTGTGGTACCAAATACAGACTTTAGCATCCAAGCACTGTCTTATGTTGGTGATTAATAATAATAATGAGCACCACTTCTATAACACGTTAGTTTTCCAAAGCAGCTTTTTTTATTTTTTTTAATCTGTTATCCTGGCCCTGCTGTTTACAAGCTGCACAACTTTGGGCAAATAACCCACCCTTTCTGAACCACAGTTTCCTCATTTGTGAAATACGAGGATTCCTGTGTAGTTTAAATGGATTAATCCAAGTGCATAGAACAGAGCCTGATAAGCGCTATGACCAAGAAGTTCAGCTGTTCTTCCTACTGCCTTTCATTTATTACTTGGGACAGTCCTGTGAAGACAGTGTTATACCCAGTTAAGAGACAAGAGCTGAGGGTTCAGGGAGGTCAGCGTTATAGTTCGTAAGTTTGTGTGTGGTGGGGAGGGGTCTCAAATCCCAGTCCCAGCTCGGTCCATGCAAGCACCTGCCTTGCTCCAGGTAGGTGTAGCTTCTTTTGCCTCAGATGGACGGATGCCCAGGAGATGCGGCCTCAGATTCCATTCACTGCCTTCGTGATTGCTCTATAGACTCCTCAGAAGAGTTGCAGCCCTCTGGGTGGTGGTAGCACGACTGGTCAGGGTGGGAAGAAGGAAGGATATGGAGTTTCCACAGGGAAGAAGGCAGCTCTGTGTGGCATCCCCACAGCTGTCAGTTTGGTGTCAATGCATCTTTTTCTCCTTCCCCTCTAATCATTGTAGAATCCAACTTGTGAAGATCCCTATTAGGGACTCAGAGGAGAACATGCTCATTAGTGACTTCTAGTTTTAAGTTTCTGACTGAGAAATAACCCTACCCTTGTGTCTGCAGTAGAGTGTTGAAAAACACCAACAACACAAGCAAACCCTGTAACTGTTATCTGTTACCTCCTTCCAGAAGGTTTCCTGACAGCAGCCTGACAGCTCACCAGGTCACCAGGTTCTAACAGACCCTCCTTTGTGTCGACTATACCCTTAGGACAGTGCACTTTGAAGGACCTGTAGGTCTGAATGGCATGGGGGCCCTAGTGTTTAGAGTCAGCCCCTGCCCCCGGCCCTGGCCATGCACATAGACAACCTAATGTAATGCAGCACCGCGTCTACCTCAGGTCTAGTTCTCTGAAATGGAACGCAGAGTGTGTGTTTCCGTGGAAACCCTAATATAAATGGTGGCTATGTGCAGTTAAAATAGCAGTGTTTGTTTTTTGCTGCAGGTACAATCTAAGTTCAAAAGGCTTTTGTGGGCTGGCCTGGGAGTCTAACCATCATTTTAAATATGGTTTCTGTGGCTACATGCTGGCAGGATTCTAAAGAAATTACTTTTAAGCAAACCTTTAGAGCAAGTTGTTTGTAACGGGGAAATTGGCAGTCATTAATTTATGGTGTATTTTCTTAACCGTCTTGTGGGGTTTCTCATATCCCAGGATTCCAGATGGAGAGTAAGCTCCTGGGAAGTCCTGTGACAGATGGATGGAGTTGTGGCTCAACAGTAGCATGTTCTGTAATAGCGTCAGGGTGTTGGTATGAGTCAGTGTGTGGTGCCAGATACTATGACAGAGCAGAGAATCCACCAGGAACAAGGTAATGGTGTGGAGTGCATACCTGGGTACCAGTCCCCAAGACAGGCTTAGACGGGATGTGAGTAATAGATGAAGAGTTTGGGCCTGGAAGAGAGAAGACTTGGGAGGAACTTAATAACAGTGTCATTATTTGAAGCATCATCATGTGGTCCCTAAAAAGAGACTGATAAGAGAGACATTTTAGTAATTACAGGAAAGAGTTTAACAGCCCAAACTATTGAAGACAGGAGGAAATGAGTTGCTTTAATAGAGAGTTCCCCCATCATCAGAAGTATGCAAAGAGAGGCTGGCTGGCCATTTATGGAGGGTTCTGTAGAGGGGATTTAAGCTCTGGATGCGTGATAAAACTAGACTTCAAAGATCTGTGCTAGCCTAGAGCTTCTGTGATTCAAGGGCACAGGTGGAAAATAAATGTAATTTTTTGGGGGCCTCCTATTCAGGGTAATTAACAGTAGCTACCTGGAGCAAAGGTGAGAAGGGTTTGGGGTTGGCTTAGTCTGGGCTAAAGCAAATAGAAGCTTCTTGATCGATTAGCAATAACTGCTATGGCAGGAAAGCCAGGTGGCAGGACACCCATTATTAGCCATGTCCTTCCCAGTGGTGATTGTTTATTGGTGGACTTTGACTCAGGTCAAGAAGAAATAGGGTAAGCAGCCATTCTGGTTTGCCTGGGATCAAGGGGGTAATTGGGACCTGGATTTTTAGTTTTAAAACCGGCAGTCCCAGAGATGGTCATCAGTGACTGCATATTGGACTTCTGTTTCTGCTCGTGATGCGCCATGGCCATCATTATCTCCTCTGAGCACGAGCATGAGGCTCTGCCCTCAGCAGGACCCATGTAGACACATGCAGAATAAGTGAGTTCAATGCAGTTCCTGGGAATGGTTGCAATATCCTTGCAATTAATTAATTTGTTTAATTAATTAAAATGACTTCACTAATTATCTGTACAGGAGATTGCACATTTCATTAGACCGAGCAGATGGCTTCACTAATCATTACCAAACCCTGGGGTTGCGGGGGTCTGGGCGGGGGGGTGTCAGCATATGAATTGGTATGGAGCATTTAAATGCCATTCTTTCTACACATAAAGTTCAAACTCCTGTCCCCATTGTGTCCAAGATGCATGGAGGAGGAGGCGTTTAGTTTTCTTCTCATAGTGCCAGGAGGTAGTGGCAATTTGCTCTTTGTGACTAGTGATCATTTTCTTCCTGTAGCAGCTGGCCATGGAAGAGGTGTGGGCTCCGCGCCACTCAGGGTCAGACCTGGGGCCCCAGCGTCGTTCAGACAGTTGGCTCACCACTGAATTGTGATAGTAAGTCAGATCGCCCAGAAAAACAACAGGCATCTCATCTCCTTCTTCCACTGCATTGTCCAAACCTGGCCCCTGCCCTCACCCTCTCCCATCCCCGGGGCATAGGAATCTAAGGCAGACCCGTGGGTGGGAGTTCTGAACAGAGACACACACAGACCAGGCAGTACCTGTACTTAAGTGACACATAGGGGAGTGAGTGTTTCTGGAGCCGTTTCCCTATGATGATAAGGATGTCATTATTGGTCATTGACCAGTACTTGAGCATCCCCTCTGGGCCAGAAACTTCCCATGCTATCTGTAATCCTTTAAAGAGCCCTGCCTGGAAGTATTCGTTGACAGATGAGTAAGTCAAGACTTGGAGAATGTGAGTGACGTGCCTGGGGCCACACAAAGCGGGGTTTACACCCAGAGCTTTCTGATAATACATCCCCGTGTTGTTTCCACCACCACCCCAACTCTGCTGGTAAATGATTTGGGGTTCATGAAAGTCCCACACCCAAATCTGGAAGGACATGTGGGAAGCCAGCAGGCTGGGCTTACCACTGCACACGGCAACGGCTGGGGAGCTCGTCACCACCAGTGGGCTCTTGGCACCTTAACTGGCAGGAGGAGCCTTGGAGTGACTGGTTCTGAACAGTTTCCCAGCCCCCACAGCCAAGTGCTGGGTGCATAGAGATTACTCCTTAAAAACCAGTCAGCTGGGCATGTTACGAGGGAGTGAGGTGCTGGTCAGAGGAAGTTCCAGAAAGAAATGGATCATTTCTGGAGAATCTTGAGAATGTTAATTTAATGTGATCTGCTGAGAGAGTTTTCTCTTTTGCTCATGTTCACGGTTGGGGAAAGGTGACCCTTCTGAAGCTTCGTGCGTGGATGTATGGTATGTGAACAAGAAAGAAAGATAAGACGGGGTTTGGGGGGAATACTGCGTGTAAAAAGAACAAATAGATCAGTCCATGTACTGAAGAATCAATGTTGAACACGGCACCGTTATTCTTATTCGGGCAAATTGCAGTTAAAAACACTCAGCCTTCTGTGAGGGTCCTGGTGAACCCCCATCCCTCTCGTGGTCTGCCTGCTGACCCCCAGGGTAATCTTGGGGCACTTGTCCATCCCTCGAAGCTTTCCCTCCACACCCCTTATGAACTAGAGCAGGAATGGGGTGGTGTGTTTGAGTCACAAAAAATTGTGAATTATTCTTGAAATGAGGGAGCCCTGAAAATGTGACTAATTTCTGTACGTACAGGTAAGAAATAGCTGTTTGGTTGTGACTAGCAGCTGCCATATAATTTCTGATTTTGACTGGTTGCTGTTGTTTTGGGGATGGGATCAGACTTGGCCCTGCAGTGGGTGCAGTGCGGAAGGACACAGTGCCATTTGGACACTGTTCTTGCCTGGGAGCACTGCACAACCTGAAGGAGGCCGAGGCATGTTGATAGTTGCAGAAAACATTTCAGTTTGAACATATGTTAGGTGGTAAACCAAAAGATGGAAATCTGAAACTTAACAAAGGTTGAGGTATATCTTTCCAACGATACATCCAATTAAATGCTGGAGAGAGGCTTCAGGCCCCAGCCGGTAGGGTCCAGATGACATCAGTTTACGTTGGGAAGGGCACTGTGCTAATTCATAAAATGTGTCTGTTTGCACATCTGTTCTCACAAGTAGTTACTTATTCAAGGCCTTCTGTCTCTGTTGATGTGTCAGCCTGGATGAGTTGACTGAGTCTTGATACCTGCTAGAACACTCAAGGTTTGTTAAGTATAAATGCACTTGAGAGAGAGCGTTATGTACTTTAATTAGTTTATAAGGGGAATCCAGGAAATAAAAAAATGTAATGGAATTTGCTCATTGTTCTTACAGCTTTGGGAAAAATTTGTGTGTATGCTAAAGTTTGCAGAGATTAGACGAGGTTGCTGTGTGAGGACCGAGGATTGGACGTTCAAACTTGACGTTTCGGAAGTGGGGTTTGGGCGTCTGACCCTACTGTTGTAGCTGAGGAGGTGAAACAAACAGAGGGAGAGGAGTGAGGATAAGAAAGGAAGGACCACAGGCATGCTTTTGGCTGTAAGTAACAGAAACACGAATAGTGCCCTAAGGAGTACATTTTCTCCTAAGACAGTATGTTTGGATGGAAGCCATGGTCATCTGGTGTTGGTCTGGCGGTTCAGTGATAACATAAAGAACAGGAGGTTTTTTCAGTCTTTCTCCTTTGCCCTCCTTCATGTTTCAGCTTTTTTTGTCTTCTTGCTTCCTGTGTTGTCAGTGCTGGAAGGATGATGTGGTTTCCCGCTAGCTGCAAGGGAGGCTTAGCTTTTCCAGGCTCGGTTGTGGAGGTGGGCAAGAGGGGTTAGGAGTGGCTGGTGGGTTTTCCAGCCATCTTTTGGGTACAGACCAGTTGTGTGTGTGTGTGGGGGGGGGGGGTGGTGGAAATACACACACACACACACACACCACACTAACCCATCACTATAAAAAGTCATATGGTCCTCGGAGTTTCCTATGTGTGGGCTGTGAATGGAGCCCCAGATAGAAACCCTATTGTTAGGGTGAGGAGGGCCTCTTTTAGGTCCCATTGCAGCAATGTGGCTGATCGCTACCCCAGTCTGTGTGTGCAAATGCAGACTGGATTCGAGGAAAGCCATCTTACGTACCTCTGGGTGGGAAGGGTGGTCAGAAGACAGAGCCTCTGTGGGTACAATTAACGCCTTTGTGGATCTACCTGTGCTCCCGTTTCTAGCCCATACTCTCAGAAGCAAGACTGCTGCTTTTCAGAAATAAATAGTAGAGCACTTGTTAATTGCTTCTTAAATTCCATTTCAGTAAAGAGATGCATTTAATTTAGGACACTTGGCTTTTGGTGATAGCTCGAAGTCTCACACATCTTTAGCTCCATTTTGAATTTCACGTCTCTGTGCATGCGTGTGTGCGTGCGTGCGTGTGTGTGCGCGTGTGTGTGTGTGCGTGCGCATATGTGTTTGTGTGTGTGCATGCGTGTGTGCGTGCGTGCGCATGTGTGTGTGTGTGCGTGCACGTGTGCGTGTGTGTGTGTGTGTGCGCGTGCGCATATGTGTGTGTGTGTGCGTGCGTGCAGCCTCTATTCACGTCCCTATGGCCCAGGTCACTTTTTCCTCTCATTGCTTCCCAGAATACCAACCTTGTCAGAACACCGGTTCCCTGCCCCCCAATTTCTTCCCTCTTTTCTGTATCTGTGCCATGTGGTGACCCTCCTTCCCTACGGTGTTCAGCAGAGGCCATGTCTCTGATACATGAATCTTGCTGCTTTTGGTCATTTGGTTATCGTTTTGAGTCCTGCTACTTCCCCACAGCAGTGAGCCAGATGCCTTTGATCAAAAAAGAAAAAAAAAAGAAAGCTGGCTCATTTAAATGCAACTCCTTGCTCTTCCTCTAATACCCTAGAGCAGGGCTTCTCAAACATTAACATGCACACAAATCACCCAGTTAGGGATTTTGTTAAAATGCAGATTCTGATTCAGGAGGCCTGGAGCGGGGCCTGAGACTCTGCATTTCTAATAAGCTCCCATATGATGCTGATGCTGCCAACCAGGTATCAAGGATCTCAACCCTCAGGCCTGGGAGCTTTAAATAAATACTGGTATTGGGACCTCACTCCAGATCAATTACGTCAGAACCTCTGGATATCAGGTCCTGGGCATCAGTCTGTTTTAAAAGCTCCGAGGGTGATTTTAAAATGCAGCCTTGTTGAGCACCACCGATCTGGGACTTTCCCACTTCCGTGCCTTTGCTTGTGCCATCCCCGTGAAAGTTCTATACACGCTTCGAGGTTTAGCTCAGAGGCTATGTGTGTCTCCTTGCCTCCATTCTCAATCCCCGCCGTGCTCTCTCTCTCCCCTCCCACTGCACTCTCATGGTGGACATCTCAGCAGCCTGTCTTTGCATTTCTGCCTCACAGTGTATGTCTGAACAGTCACCTCTCTGTAGCCTAGGCTGGCCTTGAGGATGGTGACCACACCTATTCATCTACAAGTGGGTACTCGGGAGTCAGTTGGGTTTTTCCGGGTCCAGAGACAACCTAGGGGGCTTCAGACCTGCTACAGCTAATTTCTCCTGAGTCTCCTTGAGGAGCAGAAGTGGAATTAGAACTTGAAATCCAGATTTTCCAAGAGGAAAGGGCCTAGTGGGAAGAGGTGCTTCAAATGTTGCAGAAGGTCTCGGACATCACCGTTCTTGCTCCACACTGCCCTCAGGCTGCACACAGCTGATCCAGCTCAGCTCTGAGATAGGTCCCTGGCCACCTGCCCATGGGCCTTCTCTGACCTCCCTGCTGGACCTGGAGTAGCACCTCAGCAGAAAACCTATCCCAGGCTCCTCATGCTCACATTTGCACTAAGCAGCTCAGGATGCCCAAAGGATGCCTCCGTAGCTGGAGTTTCTCTGACATCCTCCTGCCTCCCTTCTCTCCCCTTCCCAGATACCCACTCTCCCTCACTCCCAGGACCACGCTGCCCCCAGATGCCCACCTTAAAGAAAACCATCGTGCCTTTTTCTTCTTTTTGGTACTTGCCAGGGACTGCAGGAGCCATGACAATCCTCTGCCATACCCCTAGTACCTCACACATAGCCTGGACAAAGTAAGAGCTTAATAATTACAAGCAGAATAGACATTGGGCACCAGGCCTGTGAAGCTTCATCAGACTGTGATATGTTAGTGGCAGGACTGAAATTGATCCCAGGCGGTGGACCATGCCCCCCACCCCCAGTCTGGGGTGCTGGGAATTTGCCCTGAACCATGCAAGTCATGCTTCTCAGCCAGGGGGTGGGGGCGAGGGTCTGATAAGATGATCTCCATTTGCCCCCCTCTGGTTTGTGCAGGTGTGTTGGGAACCCCCAAAGGGTACAGGAAATGCAGAGCTTCGAATGGGGAGTGAGGGCTGATGATCCTTCTTTGACCTAACCTTTCCTGCAGAGCGTGGCTTGTCGACCCCAGTGCATCTGCTGTAGGTGGAATAAGACAACCTATAAAGACATGCACTCTGGGAAAGAGTGGGGAGGGATAGACTTGGTCATGTGTGGCACCCTACTCTAATGGGCCTCAGAGACTGGGGAAAGTGGAGTGGGAAGCTGCTTCAGGGAGCCTCTCAAGACCTGAATAGGGTGTGATGTCAGGGATGGTGGTGTGTAGTAGGGTAGTGGTGGGGTAGTGTGGAGGAAGCAGGAAAGAAGGATGAGGCACCTCCCGGGATCCCTCTCCTCTCTTCCTCATCCCCTTTCCCCTTGTGTGTGCAAACATTCATTCCTCATTCATTCATGTGAATGTTTATTGCGTCCTGGCTATGTCCTTCTCTGGGATACTGCAGGGCAAACCAGGGCCTCCTGGGGATTAGGCCTGCACCGCCCAATACAGTGGTTACTACTAATGCAGATATTAAAACTTAAATTAATTAAAATCAAGTAAAATCTAAAAGTCAGCCCCCCGCTAGTCAAATTAGTCACTTAGCCAGATTTCAAGTGCTCCACAGCCACATGTGGCTGATGGCTACCACGTTGAAGAGCACAATGTAAAATATTCCCAGAAAGTATTATGGGACAGCACTGGCTTTGAGTCTGGCGAGGGAGAGAAGCGTTCATGAAGGAAACACGAGCAAATAATATAGAGCTGTGGAAAGCAATAGGAAGATGAAGAGGGAGGGCATGTCAGGCCAGAGTCTCCTTGCGAAGTGATGGTTGAGCTGAAGTTGGATCAGGTTGTCACCGGGTTGACTGGGCAGTTGGAGAGAAGAAAAGAAGGGAGAGAATACTAGAGTTAATGCACGAGAAAGTGCCGGACGTAGCATGCTGCTGGTATGCGATAAATGGCAGGCCCTGTGCACGTGCATGCTGACTGTTTAATACAGAACTGTGTGGAAGCACAGGCCCTCGCTATCCCTGGTGAGCACAGACTCTGGGTCCACGTTGCCTGGGTTCTATTCGGTTTACCTAAACTCTTAGTGCCTCAGTTTCCTCACCAGAGAGGCTCTTTTTTCTAACCAAATCCAACCATAGCCCTGATTTGGTCCATCCGAGCAATTCTTGCTTGTAATGAGATTTGAAACATGAGATTAGCCTGTGTAAAATGGTTAGGTTATGTAATTGTTGAGAATATTAGAGTTGGGACTTGAGTTGCTTTAAAATTTCAAAGAGGGTAATAATGGGGGAAGTTGCTAAGGAGCCTGAGATCAGCTGTTCTGTGTGAGCGGTTGCTACAGGCAGATCTCGGGGGTTCCTGTCGTAAGCTTGCCGTAACCCCTCACAGCTCGGCCACCTTCAAAGCACTGGGCTCCACTTGCCTTTCCAAAGTTTTCTTTGTTTTATTTTTAGATTTCCACATTTATCCTTCCAGGGTTTCCTAGCTTATACATAAAACATACACACATTGGTAAGTATGTGTATGTGTACCCCTTTGAGTGCGTGTGTATTTTGTATTAATTTCCATAGATATGTTTGTGTATACATATTATAGTTTGCATTATATATGACTATACATTGTATTAGCCTCCATATATGTATATGTACAGACATACACACACACACACACACACACACATATATGTTTGTCTTAGTGGCCCACGCTGAAAGCCTACCTAGCACAACCAACCTAAAAGAAAATCTATCTTTGCTGCATCCTTGACATTTTCCATTTCTTTATGGCAGGAGGTGGTCGGATGTGGCCGTTGGAATTTGTCACTGCCCTTGGCCTGGGCATCTCAGCATCCGTTGATGGGTGTCTGTGGGGCAATTTCCTCTTCACGTTAAGTAAGCACTAGAGGGGCCCATGTGGTGGCCCTTGAAGGTGCCAGTGTTTTCCTCCTAATGAGGCTGAAGGCAGGAACAGGCCCCCTTTGGACCTTGTCGTTATTTTCTACCCCTTGTACCAGTTAAAATGGGGGCTGGGAGGTCTCTTTCCCTAAAGGTGGCGTGAACTCTGCATTCTCATTCAGAGACCAAGGTCAGTTCCTGAGGCAAAGTGAGCACCAGCAGGGAAGAAGCTTAAGTGAGCAATGCGTCAGATAGAAACACATTGCAGAACCTTCGGGAAACATCCCCCTGGATGCCCGATTCACCTCTACAAGACCGATGGCAACTTACTCATGTGTGTAAGGCCTTCAGCATTGACTGCAGTTACTATAGGAGCTCCCCAAAATGTCATCTCAACCCAGCTCCCCAGTTTAGGTGGCATCCAAGGACGATGAAAGTGAGAAGTGAAATAAGCTTCTAAAATTTAAGACACATTTTCTTCAGTGATGATTTTAATCAGGAACCATCCATGTTAACACAGGATCGGCCGCTGTTAAGGAACAGGCCCTTCGCTGATGAGCGTGTGTGTCTGTGCTGGGCTGGGGGCGGCCGGGTCATTCTGTTGGCTCACACACCCAACTTCTATATTAGCCTCCAACCCCGACACTTAACCAGGGTCTCCTTGGGGGCAGGATTGGTTCTTTTGCCTTACAACAGTCCCTGGAACATCACAGGTGCTCTCTCTCTCTATATATATATATATATATATTTGTTGGAAACATGGCAGAGGGCTGTCCTTTGCTTTCTGCTCAGTGGCTTAGAAGACCCTCATTTTACCCAACGAGAAATATTTTCCCTCCTTGACCTAGGTCTTAATGGCCAGAACAGAGCCTTCTGGAATTCTTCGCGTGAACACTATGACAGAGAAACAAGTACTGACTGTCCTTAAGAAGCCGGTGGAAGCAGCCTTCCTCAGGCAGGCCCGGTGTCGTTGTGAGAGCCATTAGAGCACATTTATGGAGGTCAGGCTCATGGCGGTGGGGAGGGAGGTCTAGGAAAAGAACAAGACTTGTCTCCTTGCCTTAGACGGGACTGTCCCATCCATCTGGGACTTGAGACTGTTGGCCTGCCTAAATGGTGAAGAGAGATGCTCTTGCCCTCGGCCCCCACCCCCATGTGAGTTCTCTCTCTTTCGGTTTTGCCTGCAGCCCCAGCCCGAGGAGCTTCACCTTTAAGAGAGCCTTGACCGTCCCAGGGAATCCTCTTAATGTAACAGATAGTCCTTTTCAGAGCCATTGTTCTTGCCCTGCAGGAAAAACTGTAGTGGGCAAAGCTTCCTTGGGCTCAACCCTGCACGCCACATCCCTCCTCATCCCTCAGCAAGGCTGTCACTCCTAGTTTAGAATATTTTCTGACTTCTCAGGGAAAAGAATGGCTGGTGCCAGATACTTTACTTCCCTGGAAAGTTCTCCGTGCCCAACTGTTTGGCAGAGTCAAGAGAAGGAGGGAGGCTGAGGACAGAAGGGACTGTCCATGTGGGTGGTGGCCTGGGGATGCACCTGTCCCTGGCAGCATTGCTAGTCTCACTTTACTCAGGATCTAGAGTGGCCCAGAATGTCAGGGCTGGAAAGAGTGGCAGCCAGCACCTGCCCAGTGTCCCACAGAGGTACCCACCACCCAGTTAAGGTCAGACCCTACCCCAGGCACCGAACCCCCTTCGCCACCCCCTGCCGTCACCCCCACCCCAGCACCCGGCAGCCCTTCCCTCTCCTGTGTCTCTGACTTAATGGTTAGCAGCTGGGGAGCTTATTTGGGTGATCCATGGGGAACTGGGCACTGCTGGGGATGACCTGTTTGTCATTCAGTTAATCTGGAAATGGAACCGCCAGCCCCCTATGTGCAAGGTGCACCCAAGTGGGAGGGAGGGAGTGAATGAGAGAGAGCAGTCTTCCGTTATCTGACTTGCGGTTAGTCCCCGTTTTCAGTCCCATCTCGTCACCCTTCCTTGCGTTTCTTACTCTGGAATATGCAGAGCAGAGCACACCCTTGTCCTCATTCACCGCTGTGGGCCGTCTGGCCTGCTGCCGCCTCCTGTTCATTTGCTACCCTATCTTCCTATAGTGTGCTGTGAACTGCCTCTTTCCTGTTCTTTTGAGTGTTGTAACTTTATGCAATTAAAACATTCCTTTGCTATCATTTTAGTGGAGCCTTAGAAGGCAAAGGACATAAACACATGTTTGCCATCTACCACTTTTAAACCGGAAGTCCTGCAGCATAATGTGGAATGGCCTCGTCATGTTCCAGTCTCTGTACCTTCTACTTGCCCATTCTGGCATTTTATACATTTGTGCTGTACTCACCACCACCTCCTATTAAAAGAGTGTGTGAACATCCTTGTAGCTACATCTTCAGGCATATTCATGATGACAGTTAAGGATGAGTTTCCATAGGTAGGAAGAATTTCTGGGTCGAAGGATATGCAAAACTTTAAGATATTTCTGGTGCATATTGCTAAATTTCTCTTCATAAATGTGATACTATTAATAATTTGCATTCCCACTAGCAGGACATGAATGCACCTGCTCCACATGCTTGTCACTGCTAGGTCTCTTGGAACATAAATTTTTGTGTACATGTGAGCATTCTGTAGGATAGGTTCCTGGGTCAGGGTGCATGCACATTAAAGTTTAGACAGACACGGGTCCATTTACCGTCGGTGTATGAGCATGCTCGTTCCCTCCACACTCTTGCCAGCCCTGCAATATGATAGAAAAATCTTTTCCAATTTGATGGGTTATTTTCATCTACATTTTATTGATTTCTCCTGGGACTGACCATTTTTCATGTATTCATGCCATTTCTATTTATCCTTCTCATGGATTGCCTGTAACCCAGTTTTTTCTTGATGTGTTTATCCTTTTCTTATTGAATTTTTTAAGCTTCCTTTATATATTAAGGAATATCAATATGCATACGGCAAGTTATTTTTTTCATTCTGTTGACATTTTGTTTACCCTTCTTTGTGTGTTTCCACATACAACTGTAAGTTTTAGGTAGTAAAATTTATCAGTCTTTTGCCTTCGAGATGTGCTTCCAGAGCTCCCCGAACCCTGGACTTCGTGGACCTCCTGGGTTTCCTTTACTTTGTTTGCTGCGGCCTGAGCAATGGGCTACCTGCAAATGTGCCTGCAACTGAGTTCCAGGTTGTGGTCCTCGGTTCCTTCAGGAGAAAGGCAAGCTCATCATTCAGAGTCCTTCCTCTGGGGCTGCCTTGTGGGGGGTCGGGGGGTGGGAGGTTGGTCCTGGGAAAGGAAGAGGCAGTCACACCCACTTCACACTGGGGTGATCCAGAAGCAGAGGGTAACTGTCATGGGGTGGAGGGGTGTGACATGATGTGGACAAGCCTGGCTGCGGCTCTCACTTGTCCCACCTGCCGCTAGCGGCTGTGTTGACCACTCGAGCTGGTGGTAAGAGGAGACAGGCTGCTGCTGTCCAAACCCATTCTCACTGATTGAGCCTAAAAGGAAGTTAGGTCAAGACAAGAGGGACCAGGGCTTTAAAGAGCCCGTGTGACCTGGTTCCACTCAGGCTTCCTGGGATCATAGCATAGCACACCGGGCAGCGTTGTTTCAATGTGGTGGCTTTACCTTCCAGTGTGTGTCTCTCCCCAGCACTTACCGCACTGACCTGCCTCCTGCCTCTGCGTTTACCAGGTCGGCTCCCGGTGAGACCTGCTTGGGGGGGAGGCGACTGGGGGTGGACGCTGATAAATGGCTCTCAGCAGCTACTGTTGAGCGAAAGCAGGACTTCCAGGATTGAGGTGACTTGAAGTCCCGTTCTCCCCAGCCTGTTGTCCACGGGCCAGAAAGTCAGATCAGTTTTAGAACAGTGCTGAAGGGATTATATTTTTTAACTTTCAGCAAAGCAGGTCCTTTAGGCTTATTTGAGATACTTGGACCAAATCTCCAGAGTGGCCTTTAGGACAGCTTACTGTGGGATGGCTCTTCAGGTGGGTAATTCCACATTCCCTCCTAAAAACTAGGGATAGGAATTGGGGCATAAATGCATAATAAGGCAGGATAATTACAAAACTGCCCCTTCCTTCTTCAGGTACTCCAAGTTCATTCCCACATCCAAGCCTTGGCCCTTGCTGTGCCTTCTGCCTGCTGTGCCCTTTCCCAGTCAGGTTGGGCTGACTCTTTTGTTCACTCTGTCTTGTTCCAATGTCGCATCCTCAGGAAAGCCTTCCCTACAACCCTAGGGAAGGTAGCACCACCCCCCACCACCATGCCACTCATCCTCATAGCAGTTACAACATCAACAATAGTAGTAGTAGCTAATATTAGAGTACCAACCACGTGCCAGGCAGTATTGTAAAAGCTTTGCTTACGTGAATGCACTTGATCTTAACATTAACCTTATGAGAAAAATATTGTTATTTCCATTTTAGAGATAAAGAAATCGAGTCCTGAGAGAGGTTAATGTAGTAGTTTGGTACCAGGAGTCCTCTAATTAGTAAAGCATTCCCGAGCACTTACTATGGGCCCAGGACCAGGCTCCATGTTAGGATCTGGGGATAAGAAATGAGTAAGTCACAGCCCTTGCATTCAAGTCATTAGGAGACCAGTGTTCTAGAACAGGCTAGTCAGTGACTCCTGGGGCAAGATGCTTACACAAATACTGGGATGCCAAAAATATGTATACACATTTTAAGAGATGTTATCTATGTATTACTTTTCGAAGTTGAATTGAATTATGGTAGCATGGTATGTAGTATGAGCATGATGTTTGCTCAAAAGATGGCATTAATCAAATGAACGGTAGTGTCACCATGCAACAGGCAGGACAGTCAAAGAAAATAGCAGAAGCACATTTGTCACAGGAGGAGCGCAAGACCATTTTGAAGTACTATTTGAAATTTGAGAACCTTGTCTGAGTTTCCCACACATTCTCCTGACTTAATTACGCCTATGGGGGACCTTAAAGGATGTGGTGTACCATAGCAAACTGGCTACACTGGCGGTACTTCAGGAAGAAATTGAAATGGCATGTGCAGTGATACAAGTGGACACTCTGGTCAGCGTTGCTCAAGCAGTAGTTTGCCATAATCAGACGTGTCTGGACGCTGATGGTAACCATGTTGAGCACCTCTTGTCATTGCAGAAGTCAAATGTGACTTGTAGCCATCTTTTGTTATTGGTGTATATTGAGTATTACAATTTTAATACTGGGTTTTTTTTTCCTTTCTTAAAATGTGTATATATTTTTTTGGCACCCTCGGTATGTGCTTTAATTTCCCATCTGTAAAATAGGAATAAAGGAACGTGCCCTAGCGAGTCCTTGGGATCCTTAGGCGATCTGTTGGTGAAATCACTTTGGGCAGTACAGATGCAGAGGGAGTCACTGGGCATCCTCACTCTGAAACCAGGAGACAGTAAACATATTCTTTCTTCTTACTTGGATGAAGGAAAGATCGGGAATTAGCCACCACTCATCTCTGTCTTGGTGGTCCTAAGTTCTTACCAAATTTCACCGTCTCCCCTTATTTGTAGGCATTTTATAGTATCAAGGGATTCTTACATGTCTCAGAGACTCTAGGTAGAATCTCAGAATTATTTTTTTGGTCCACTGCTGTAAGTGATGCTGTACTTACATAACCGGTCAATAGGATTACAGTATGTAGGGCAGCAGTCCCATCTGATTGGAAGTGGTGAGTTTTATTGTCCAGGGATCCAAAAGTCCCTTCCTTGACTACTAATGGCACTTTTTCAAGGAAGTTGTTCTTACTTGTCATTAGGTTACCAGCCTAGCTGTTTAATTCCAGCAGCTGGTGTTATACTGGAACCTAGTGCAAGAGCACTGTTTTGCTC
Source organism: Lyroderma lyra (assembly GCA_004026885.1). Classification (NCBI taxonomy): domain Eukaryota; kingdom Metazoa; phylum Chordata; class Mammalia; order Chiroptera; family Megadermatidae; genus Lyroderma; species Lyroderma lyra. The sequence continues at coordinate 121,108 of PVJL010000346.1, read as the reverse complement.
TTAGTGGTTTTTCCAAGACCATTAGCTAAAAACAAGCCCATGGTAATAATGGTCTGTGGTGGGGAAACAGCCCTGTGGGAAGGGATTCTTGCTCCTTGTCATCCTCTCGAAATGGCTATAAAGAATGAAATGACCCAGTCTTTAAAGGAAGCAAGCCACCGTGTCTGACCCCATCCTCCTAAAAAGTACGTGAGAGGGTGCTTTGGTCTCTGGTTCTTGCCTCGGCCCCACCTGCCTTTCTATCATTCATGGTTTGTTTCCTGTGTTTAATTTGTTGCATGATCTGTTAATAATCAAACATGCCCTCACAAGCTGGAAAACATTTGTTGAGTGATAAAGCAATTATGTTATAATCTCCTACTTTCCAAAAGAAACAGCCATCAAGCCTGCACCCTGATGATACCTGGAAGTATCCAGGTATTGAATTTTATCAATTCTACTGTTTCATTCAGTTGTGTTGTCACCACTCTAATGCAGGCCCCTGTTACCCCACCATCTGTCATCCGTCCATCTTTTTATCCGTCCCTCCATCCATCCAGTGGAGCACTTCATGTGGGCCAGGTCCTGAACTAGGATCTGAGGATATAAAGATGAGTAAGTCAACAGCATCCTTGCATTCGTAGGATTCATACATTAATAGCTGGAAGCATGAGTTCATTAAAGTGTTCCAACCTCTGATAGTTGGGGTCTAATATTCCCACTATCAAGGAAAGGCAGGGTTTGGGCAAGAAAAATTTAATAGAGGAGATGACCCTGTAGCTGCATCTTAAGAGACAAGCCAAGTGCTTCCCTGTATCCATCTTCCTTGCCTCTCATCCTTTCATGGATATTAAGCATAGGCTGACTCGGTGTACTATTTTAAATGGACAGAAAATAATGGTACTATCCTGTTTCAGATGGTACACATGGTCAGCCTAGTCTCACTGGGCTAAATTCAAGGTGTCAGTAGGCTGACCCTACATTTGAGATAGGGCAGTACCATTGTTTTTTCTGTCCTGTTTAAAATAGTATGTCTGGTCAGCCTAATTTAGCTCCTAGTAGGAGCAAGTCTTCCACCTTAGTGTACCCACCTTCTCTCTCATTGACACTGGTTCAGGTCCTACCCATATAGTTTCCCTTCTACTTCAGCATGTCACTTGATCCAAAAACCTCAGCAGCATCCTCTTCCAAGAGGAAAGTTCCAGCTCCATTTGGATGTCCCGGTTATGCTGCCCCAGCCTGTATTTTCATTCCTCTCATGATCAGACAGACCTCGCTGACATGTCTCACACGCCTCCTCTCTTGTCTGTCTAATTCCACTCACCCTTCAAGGGAAGAACAAGACTCCCCTGCTCAGAAAAACCTGGGATGGCACGCTTCCTCCTGGTGTGGGGCTTGGAGGCATGTGTGGGTGCACTTTCCCGGGGATGCTCATTACACCACATTGTGTCACTCGTTACCTTTCTGTGCGGTGTGTCTCACTCTCCCTTTGTCAGTGGATGGGATTCTTGCTTCATATACCTTGTTTCTCCTCTGTGACTAAATGCAAGACCTACATGTGGAAGTCATCCATCTATGTTCCTTATTGAAAATTGGTGGGAAATGACACATTCTTCATCGCTTCTTCCTGGCCATCCCTTAGTTCTGCTGCTGAACTTGACAAGGTCAAAAATTGCCAATTTGTGGGCAAATGTGTGGTTTATCCAGTCCACATTTTCACTCTTAGATGATGGAGAGTATATAATATGTGCTGGTTGTTCGCCATCTGTCCCTCTCCTGCCAGTTTCATTCTCTGTCCTCTTGTGTCCTGGGAGCCTGGCCCCTGTGGATTACATCACCTGGCACCTTTCCTTTACCTGGTGGGTTTCGTTGGGCTTGGCCAGTAGGAGACACCAGCAGGGGATCCAAGAACAGGAGGAAAGATAGGTTGGAGTGTAAGTATCTACTGCTCCATTGAGCTCCAGGAGCACTGTTCTTCCCCCTTGCCCATCACACTTAGGGGTGGGAAAGCCTTCTTGCTGGTGTTAGTCTCTATGGGTGCTGTGCTATCCCTTAACCCTCCCCCCATGTCTGTGACTGGTCCATTCATCAAATTATTTTCATTTAAACCCTTTGAGTGCCATCTGTAGTATCTTACTGAAAGTCAGCTTTGCAAGTTTAGTTATCTGGCCCAGTAATCAACCCCATAAATTGATCTGTTTCATTTTCTTGTAAAAGGTTCCCCCTACCCCTGGAATGGGGGAGACACATTCAGAAGGATTTATAATAAAAATAACTTCTCTTGGCCCCTTCTCTCCCTAACCCCGTCCTGTTCCCTTGGGACAACCACTTTTAACTCTTTTCAATTCTTTTTTCTGGCATTTAACTCCATCTTTTAAAATGATGTAGTTTTATTTCACTCCTATTTTAGAAATTATCAACTTACTTCCTGTTGTGATAGATGACAATTTAGCTCACTTTTACCACCCTTCTACCTCCTCTCCCCACATCCTCACAACCTAGTTGTATCGTTATTTATAGTTCCTCTATTTGGTTCGCTTGATAAGTGAGATTCTTCTATCATAGTTCTTCACTAACAACAGTATCTCTTGATTCCCTACTCAGTGAGACAAAGATATCAGTGTCCTTACCCCAACTGCCTTCCACGTTCCCATTTCTGTCATCTCTGTCTTTGCTTGTGCATTGTTAAGAGTGGTAACGTTTTCATTGGGTCACTGCCACTAAATCTTCTGTTTTCTATCTGGTTGATCCTAAAGACTGAAAAACCAGCACATAGAATTTGTCACGGTGAATGCATAAACAAGTTGTGCATTGGCAGGGCACCCTTGAACATACTTGCTTGGTTTGCCTAGTGATTAAAAAAAAAAAATCAGCCAACATTCTAAAAAAGGGAGTTTTCACACAAGATTTCGAGCTTGGGGTCTTGTTCTAAAAGTTGGGAGATCTGGCACGTATGATCTACCTTCCCATCCAGTAACACTCTGCTGGAGGGTGCCTGCTTTCTAGTGGGCATGCCCACTCCAGTTTGCGACAGTCCCTGCTACTCATGCAGTATGTGCATGTGCTCTCATACCTAGCCTGCTTGTTTGCCTGGCCCTGAAGACATTGAATGGGTGACCCTGATGCCTGCTCTCTTACATACTTTGAAGCCAAGTAATATATTATTAATATGAATTATTTTCTTTAACAGCTTTTTATTTTTCCAAGAGTATTTGTCTTTTTTTTCTTTAACCATTTGCCATTATCATATCCTCATTTTTCTTTCTCCTCAAACTCTCTAGCCAGTTGGATATTTTTTATATTCTCCATTCCTCCCGGAGTTCTCTGTTCTCCCCGAGAGTTTGACTGGTCTCTCTAGTCCTGCTACCCAGCTATCATTTGGGATTTTCCTAGACTGGTTAGTTCTGCTGCTTCCTGGATCTCATATCTTTTGTTTGGGTCCATTCAGTTTCTTCAGAGAAGGAGATTCCTTTCTTTTGCTTTGGAGAGTACATATCTGGCTGCTCCTATGAGCTCCCTGTGGAGGACTTCGACTCTTGTGACTTCAGATTTTATATAATCCCCCTGTTCGGCCTTCCATCTGATCCCTGCCCTCCAATGCCCTGCTGAGTCCTGAGCCATTCTTCCAGGCTGGTGCAGTCCCACAGTATTCAAGCCCTTTCCAAGCTCAGCCTTCATGAGCCTGCATCATGAGTTCTAATCTTCCATGGTCTGTCTTTTCCATAAAGTTATTTCAGTCTCTTTCCCAGTAGCCATCACCTGTTTTCTTTGTTTCAAATTATGCCTTTAAAAGAAATGCTTTCACTCTCATCTTGGTGGTGATATGTTAAGATGTAAAGGATATAAATGAATACAGTTAACTTGTTGCCCTTTTTTAATAGATTGCTCTCATGAATTGATCTCAACTCTTCTTAAATCATTTAAAAATATTTGCCTATATCACTTCAAGAGCTAACAAGCTAAACTCTCCCTCATCTAAAGTAGGGGCTTTTAATGCTAAATTTACCTCCTTTAGGATTTAGGAGAGGTCCCCTGTTGTTTATACTATTACATGCTTACTCAACCTGTACTTTTTTAAAAAAAGGATCAAATTTATACCTTATAGTAACATGTTGTGGTAATGGTAGCATCCATAATCACCTCCTAATTTTGAGGGGATTAAACATGATAGAAGGCATTTCTTGCTCTCAAATTGCAGGTGCCAGCCAGTTGTGTCCAGCATTCCTCCCCAACATAATTTGGAGACCCAGGCACCTTCCATCTTGTGACTCTGCTATTCCCTGGAGGATACATTCTCAATGGGGCAATATTGTATTCAAAAGGGCAAACAATTATTATATTCTTACACATAAATCAGTGATATATTAATACATATGGTACCTAAACAGATATACAGTGTGTTTTGGTATTATAATTTATGGAGGAAGGAGACTAAGATAAAAGTGTCTAAAAAAGATCCTTACAGAGGGAATAATGATGAAAAAAAGGATGAGAAACATTACAGCAAAGCCTAGGAGTTCCTGAGTTCGGGTGGAAGAGAAAAAAGGAGGTGGTGGAGTCTTACCTACTTCTTAACCAGGTTGACCCCAAAATGACACATCTCTTAGCCCAAATTTGATTGGTGAGAACTAACCATGGAGTCCCACCTTGTTGCAGGAAGATCTGGGAGATGTAGTTCCTGGCTAGGCAGCTGCTTCTCAGTGACAACTGTCAGCTAAATAAGGGGAAGCATGGATTTTGGAGGATGGTTGACCTGCAAGCTCAGGGGTCAGCAAACTTTATCTTAAAGAACCAAGTAGTAAAGATTTTAGGCTTGCAAGCCATATGTCTCTGTCACAGTTACTCTGCTCATCATGGCTGAAAGCAGCCATAGACAATATTTAAATGAATGGGTGAGGCTGTATTCCAATAAAGCTCTATTTACATAAACAGGGTGCTGGTTGGCCTAAGGCTGTTGTTGTTGACCAATCCTTGCATAAAGCTGTACCTGAGGGCCATTCAGAGCTTTTCCATTGCCCACATTTTCTCTGCTTCTCAGGACCTAATCCATGTTTTCTCCATTCCTCATGCCTAAATAGGACCTGGAACATCCCTCACCTGAATGAGGAGGGTGAAACCCTGGTTTTCCTGTGAGAAGAATAGGGTAGGATATGACCCTTAACCAGGTGAAGTGTAGAGATCCCAAGTCTACAGAAAGGGAATACACTTTGCATGTGCCAGTGTGATATTAAGACAGTTCATTCCCACATCTAATCCGCACAGACACCTGACATAGTAGGAGGCAGTGTTCCCAGCACACGGTAGTAAGAACTAAGAAAATGGTGACAATTCCTGTATTCAGCGCTCTGGGGTCACTTAAAAGTACCTGCACTAGATGAGTCCTTGGAGGATGTGGGCCTCTATTTCTCATAACATTATACCATTGCAGTTAAGGAATATCCCATAATTTCCAATCAATTTTGATTCAATGGTTAAAGCTAGTATTTACAAAGACCTTTTACTAACATGGCAAAATGCTTATGTTAGAAACAGGATACAAAATTATATATACAATGTGATTTCAACCATAGTGTCTTAAAAGTTTAGCCAAAAAAAAAAAAAAAGGAAAGAAAAGAAATATTCTTACAAAATGAGAGGATTATGAGTGGTTTTCCTTTTTATTTTCTATATGTTCACTAAAATTTTTACAGTGAACATGTTTTATAGGTGAAGATGAATAAATGTGATTTTAAAAAACTACAGAGGAAAGGAGCTGAGTGAGCGTGTTAGTGAGGGGATCTACTTGCCCACACAAACACGGACCTGAGGACACCACCAGAGATTCTGTTGGAACAAAGTTACTGTGAGGTAGGCTGACCAGACGGGCCATTTTAAACAGGACAGAAAACAATGGTACTACCCTGTTTCATATGGTACGTAGGGTCAGCCTCGTCTCACTGGGCTAAATTCAAGGTGTCCGTAGGGGACCCTGCCTGCCATTTGAAATGGGACCGTGCCGTTGTTTTCTGTCCTGATTAAAATAGGATGTCTGTCAGCCTACTATGAGGCAGCCCCTCCTTCTCACCACCCCCTGAAATTGGGAGGCTTCCCCTACATGGTGACTATAGAAGGATTCTGGCCTGCTTCTACACTAATAAATTCTCTTGCCCCTGAGGCGGGGCCAGCTTCTCCGAATGAATCATCGAGGTTATCAGTAGGATGAGGAGGCGCATGCTTGCAGTTAGCTGCATATCAGAGTCGTTGGTCATCTCCGCCACTTCCCAGACCTATGGACTTACTTGACTTGGGGGAAGAATGCAGTCAATTGCCACCTTAAGTGCTGTCTGTGTTGACTACTAGCCAGGAAGCCTGATTTCCAGGTGCCTCCACTCCCAGTGGAGCACAAAACAACCCATTCTGTAGTAATAACCAAATCTGAGATCGTATTGACATGCCCCTGATTTTCCGGGCCCCTCTTGGTTCCTTGTTTGCTTCTTCCAGCTATTGTGTGGCTGTGCTTGATGATCTTCCCCCCTCCCCCCGCCACCCCATATCAGGCTCACCCAAGTTCCTTCTCAGCTCATGGCTGTTTCTCCTGGTGACATTCTTGAGTTCTGGGCTATCTACACACTGGCCTCAACCTATGCCCTTCCCACTTGTCAGACCTTTGACCCTTTGCTGCCAAGAGCTTTCTTCAGCCCTTAGCCCCTTTGCTGCAATAGAGTGGCTCCTTTCCCCCACATCCAGAGTCCTGCCTTGACTCTTCAGGGACATCAACTGTTTGAAAACCGCTCTCCGTGTCATCTGTCTGCTTGCACATAACCTCAGTGGCCCCCCAACTTTCAGCTTCCTTTGTCTCTGCTCCAGGAGCTCGCTCTCGGCTCTGTATTAGACCAGGGTGACCTTACCACAGCTTCGTTGCTCCCCCTGTGACTCCTGTGTCCTAGCTGATCCTAGCATCCTTTTCTTTCATCTCCGTGCACATACCCTGCACCAAGGTGTGATAGATATGCCCTGTGTAAGCGTCACACTCTGGCAGGCACAAGACATTAGTTAGTCCTCTGTGCTTCTGTGTGTACATAGACTTCTTATCATGACTTGCAACACTCTACACCAGCATTTCTCGACCTCTACTATTGAGATTTTGGGCCAGGTAATTCTGTGTTGAGAGGGGCTGTCCTGTGCATTCTAAAATGCTTAGCAGCATCGTTGGCCTCTACTCACTAAATGCCAATAGCACTTCCCCAGTTGTCACTACCAAATATGTCTGCACTCCAGGTTGAGAACCACTGTCCTCCGTGATGGGAACCCTGCCCCGCCCCACTCCGGACTGCCCCACCCACTGTGCACCTGCCCTGCATGCTCCCCCTGCCTCAGGGCCATTGCTCCTATTGCTTTGAATGTTCTCACATCTTTTCGGATCTTCACGTATCTCCTGGGTCTCAGCTCAACTGACACCTCCTTACAGAGGCCTTTCCTACGTTCCCTATGTGAACAATTTGGTCGCTCCTTCACATTTATATTTCTGTTTTGTTCATTTTTAAATCTTCCTTAGACTCTCTCTGGCCTCATTTCGTACTCCTTTCTTCTTCATTCTCCCTCTTCCAGCCCTACCATCCTTCTCCCAATTCCTCAGTCACATTAGACTTGTGCCCACCTCAGGGCCTTTGCCCTTGCTGTTCCTGCTACCTGGGATCCCCTTGCCTCTTTCACGTTGTTTTTTAGATGTCACCTTCTTGGCTACTACCCATTCCATGCTTTCTTTTTCTCCATAGTGTCTATAACCATCTAATACACTATGTATTTTAATTATTTACTTTATTTCCTGTTTCCCCTTATTAAAATGAAAGCCCCACGAGGGTGGAGAGTTTTGTCTTCCTTGTTCACCATTGTATCCTGTCACAGAACAATACCTCCCACATAACAAATGCTCAACAAATATTTTTGGGATGCACAAGCTTTCTTTTGCAAGGCACTGTAGTGTCTCTGCCCTAACAAAATTGTGGAGATTCGAAAACATGGAATGAACTTGGCTTCTTGTTGTGAAGCCAGAAACTTAATGTTGATGAAGAGCTACAGTCAGGGTAGAATCATGCTCTAAAGCATGTTTTCTTATGAACAGGTATGCAGGCCTTCCTCACTTAATGAGTTCTGTTTCTGCAACTAGGTTTTTAAACAAATTGGTCAATAAGCATAGAGCTTAAAGGCAGATGTCTTGTGGTATGTCATGGCACTATAGGGTATATATTGTTCAATAGATACTATGTGACACCGCACTTACAAATGAAATATGTAGTCTTTCGTGATTGCAAACACTTCGTGTAGTGAATACTAACCGACTCTGGGAACAAGACACAGACTGAGAAAAGGGATTCCTGAGACTGACACAGACTGACAAAGGGGATTCCCCATGATGGAGAACTGGTTGTAAGTCCCAGCGGTCATTAAATGGGTAGGTCGTTAAGTGAGGAGTAACTGTATTTACAAAACACAAAGTGAGGAATTTGCTAGCAGGTCTTTTACTAGCATGAGGCAGAGTTATGACCTTACCCGTGACTTAGATTTACCATGCCTTGGTTGCAGTTTTTATTTCCTAATACATACATGCACTTGTCTATTTTATTATTTTATTTTATTTTATTTTGGGTAGCTCTCTCACCAGGAATCGAACCCAGGCCATGGCATTAAGAGCACCAAAGCCTAGCCACTATACCACCAGAGAACTCCGATTTGTCTAAAAGTAGTTGTTAGTTTGTTCTTAAGATAAGCCACAAAAGAGCGGGACTACTGCCATGATGGCCCCCTATAAAGGACCATGTTTAATAAGTGCTAAATAAAAACTGATGGCCACACCTCTGCCTGTCCCCTGCTCCCCAGAATCTTTTGATTCTCATCTTTCCCTCCTCCCACCTTGTTCCTTTGCTTTTCCTCTTACTGGCTGTCTTCTTTATCTGGAGATGCCCATCCATACCTCCATGACCCCTAAAGACCCACATCTTCCAGAAAGCTGAGAGGAAGTGAGTCAGCAACACCTCCCCTCCTGGAGCCCAGGAAGCCCTAAAAATGACCAGGCAAGTTCCCAAAGTCACACAGCTTGGATGTCCTAACATTTTGAAATGTAAGTTCTTCCAAGAAAGCCCCACCACGTGTGCCATCGGGTATCTGGCCAGGCCTGCCAGCCTCCCCGCCGGGGATTCTCCCTCACATGGTCATGGTGCCAGAAATCCCACCCCAGGGACTCAGTGGAGACTCCTGGGGCTCCAGCTGAACTCCTGATTTTAGGGAAGACATCCAGGAGAGGACACAACCAAAGCCCCTATGAATCCTGCCAGGGGTTACCCAGAAAGCTCAGATTTGGAAGTGACAGTTAAAGGGGGTGGGCGGGAGCCTCAGGTGGTTGCAGTGAAGACCCTCTCTCCAGCTTATGTAATCACCTTAAGGAGAGAGAGTGCACTGGGGATCAGCAAATGAGTTCCTGGCTGCTTGTCATGTGAAGAAAACTGATGTGAACGACACTTGCCTCCTCTGCTTCCTGCCCTGCTTTTAAATTCTTTGTATGTTGAATAATGTGAATACAGGAGCCTCATGCTTGGAGTTATTTTTACAAGATCTCTTCTCTGCTTCAGATGACTCAGAGCTGAGGCCTTCTTGCAAAGAGGTTCTCTGGGAAGTGCTGGAGAGATGCTGTGCCCCAGGCGAGCTAGGGGTCAGGAGTGGGTGTCCTGGTCCCCTGCCCATCCTGGTCATCATCTTCTCTTGGAGTCATGTCCACTGCAGGGAGGAAGTGGGTGCTGGAAGGAATGCCTGGCTGCAGGCAAAAGCTTCTCCAGTTTCCTTCTGCCCCACCAGTCCAGCCTTTTTCTCACCATCTTTTTCCACTCGAGCAGAAATGACCAGGCAGTCTGGAGAGGAGCAGAGGTCCCTGTCCCCAGTGTGGGTGCTGCAGGCTACCAGTAGTCAAGGGGAATTTGCAGGCCCCAGAAGGCTGGTGGTTCTAGTCTAAAGGCATGAAATCTATCTTGACAGTGAGTACCATGCACCGAGGGAAAAGGAGGATTAGAAGAACCTGTTTCCATGTCTCCTGCCATGGACCAGAAAGTGTCATCACTCTCAACATAGTCACCCTCTGATTGGATCCCTCATAAGCACTCTGAGAGACAGGGGTCTTGTTTCCATTTTACAGAGGATCAGGGACATCAGGTGGCATGCCCGTTGCTATGCAGTTAGGAGGAGGCACGGCTGGCTTATTCTGCCCTAGATCTGCCGACCCCATGTCTGTTTCCCTGACGTGGCTGTGTGGGCCTGAAATCTCAGAGACCCCCGAAGTAGAGGCTTTCCTGCCTTTGGAAAAGAGTCCACACTCTCCTCCCTCCATTCACCGCTGCAGTGCCACCCTTCTGGGAGAACTTTGCCTTCTGTTTTTGCCTGCAGCAGAAGAGCCGGGTCTCATTCATCCGTTGCCCAACAACCCTTGGAAGAATTACAATGGGAAGGCCCATCTCAGACTTCTCTTCTCCGATGGCTTTGCAGAAAGGGGACCATTGAGGAATACTCCCTTTTCTTCCTGCAAATCTGCCCTAGCCCCATGTCCCTTTCACACTGTCTTCTCCCAGGTCACAGCAGTTCTCAACTTAAAGCCCAGGTTGATCATTTGGAACCCAGAATGCTTTTTTCCCTTAGACATAGTTTGAACTTAATGCTTAGTCTACCCTTGATATAACTGAGATAAATTATTAATGGTGTTGGCCAAAGAACTAGTGTTAATACTAGCGATTTCGTTGCTTAATTCATTCATAATAAGTCATCGCCATCTCTTGCCTAGAAGATCGCTGCAACCTTGTACCTGGTCTGGTCTTTTCTACTCATGCCCTCACATAGTTTGTTCTCCACGTGAAAAAGTTAAGTCTGTTTTTCTTCTGCTCAGAGCTGTCCAGTGGCTTCCCGTCCCTGCTGCCGGGCCCTGGCCTGCCTGGCTGACGTCACTGCCAGCCCTCTCCCCGCCACCAATCTCGTTTCACCAAAGGCCCTGCTATTCCCTCTGCCTGGAACGCTTATGCCACCTTGAATTACCTGGTTCAACCTCAGTTCATTCCGGTCTCTGCCCAGATGTGACCTCTTCAGGGGACCTCTTCAAAGAGGTGACATCAGATGACCATCCCCCATCACTTCCCTGTCCCCTTACTGGCTTATACTGCTTGTGTGCTGTTAGTCTCCTCCACTAGAATGTCAGCTCCACAGGGCAGGAACCTGGTTTCTTTGATTCACTGCTCTATTCCCAGCACGAGAAGAGTGCCTGACACATAGTACGTGCTCAGTAAGTACTAGTAAATAAATGGATGCATGAACAAATGAATGAACGATATCTACACCTAACCAACAGACAGTCTTTGCTCTCCTGAATGCCAAAAATGAATGTGTGCCTTTCTCAGCCCTTGAGACTTGAGGTGTAGGGACTTCATTTTTATTAATGTGTTCATAGATTTTTCTAGAAACCAGGACTTCCTTTTCTGCATTCTTGGCAAAAATAGATACCTGTTTGCTTAGGGGTTGTGGATTTTGTTATGGAGGGGGTGGGGCACATTGGTCACTTGAGCGGTCTGCTTCTGGTGTTACTGGTAATGACTGTGTTTTCTTGACTGCTTTAGAGCAGGGTTTCTCGCCTTGGCACTGCTGACATTGTGGACCAGATAAATTCTTGGTTGTGGAGCTGTTCTATGCATGACAGGATGTTTAGTAGCATCCCTGGCCACTACCCAGTAGATGCCAATAGAGACCCCCAGTTATGACAACCAGAAAATATTTCCAGACATTGCCAGGTGTCCCTTATGGGGCAAAATCACCCCAGATGGAGAATTCCTTGCACTACCAAGTGCTGGAAGCCCCTCACAACAAGGAATGATTCTACCCCAAACATCAAGAGTGCCAAGATCCCCTGCTCCAGAGTGGTGCTGTCCAGTTGAACTCTTTGCAGTGATGGAAATGTTCTATTCTGCGCTGTCAATATGGTAACCACTCAGCACATGGGGCTAGTACAACTGAGAACTGAAGTTTTAAGTTTATTTTATTTTCATTTTAATTTAAAATAGCCACTTGTGGCTAGTGGCTACCATATTAGAGAAACGGTGCTGCTCATACTGTAGTGTATGCACGGATACCTGGTAATGACAGAGTCAGATTCAGCAGACCTTGGATATGGACTGAGAGTCTACATTTCTTGTAAATTCCCAGGGGTTACTGAGGGCCACGCTTTGGGTAAGATGATCTAAGTCTCTAACCAAGAGCATTTTGTGCATAATAAACACAAAAATGACTTTTCTACCTCCTGGAAGAGCTTGTTAAAAGACACCATGGCACATAATACAGAGTGATGGGGAGGAAATGGGGCTTGTGGAATCAGACAGTATCCCATTAGTCAGCTGTGTGCCCCGAGCAGCTTATTTAACCTCTCTGAGCCTCAGTCTCCTCATCTCTGAAACAAAACAGTGCTCATTCCTACCTTGCAGTGTGATTCTGAGATACTGTATTTGAAAGCACCAGCCTCAGTACCTGGCACATACTTAGCACTCAGGAAATAGCAGCAATTGTTATCGATTCACCTGAAATAAAGCCATCATTTGCACAAATTAGCCCTCCCATTTAGGCTGTCCCGGGGACCCCCATGTCAGAATCACCCAGAAGATCTTTTAAAAAGTAGGCAGGGGCCTACAGATTCAGAGCCTGTCATGCTGGGGCCCAGGAAGCTTCTTTTTATTTTTATAATTGAGGTAAAGTTCACATAATGTAAACATAACTGTTGTCCAGTTTAAAGTTTAGAAGTTGGTGGCATTTAGTGCATGTACAACGTTGTGGAACCATCACCTTTGCCTAGTGCCAGGGCGTTGCCATCACCCCAAAAGGAAACCCCACACCCATTAAACAGCCACTTCCCATTCTTCCCTCCCTGCGGCTCCTGGCAGACGCTGATCTGTCTCTGTGGACTTACTTATTATGGGTATTTCAGATAAAAACAGTTGTACCACATGTGACCTTTTATGACTTGACTTTTTTCACTTAACAAAATGATTTCAAGGGTCACCCATGTTGTAATATATATCAGTGCTTCATTCCTTTTTCTGGCTAAATAATATTCCATTGCGTGGACATACCAGATTTGCTTATTAGTCAGTTGGTGGACATTTGGGTCATTTCCATTTTTGTGGCTGTTGTGAATGGAGCTGCTTTGAACATTCATGAACAAGGTTTGCTTGTTTCTTGTTGTTGATTACCTGTTTTCATCTCCTTTGGCTATGTACTCAAAAGTAGAAGTATGGGATCATGTGGCGATGATTCTGTGTTTAAGGTTTTGAGGAAACACCACACTGTTTTCCAAAGTGGCCACACTATTTTCTCATTCCTACCAGAATGTTTTGTCTTTTCATTATATGGCCAAGTGGTGCGAAGGGAAGCTTTGTCCTTAAGTTCTCTGGGTGGTCCCTATGGACATGAAAGTTGGGGAACAGCTGCTGGAAGGAGAGCTCACCCTACAGTTAGTTAATTAACAGTCTGCTTCGCACAGGGTGGTGGCACGCGTTGAACAGTGCTTTGGTTGAGCTGGTGAAACCATCAGGTCATTGGAGTTGTTACTTCGTGTGCTGTTTAAAAGGTTGGATTTTCTTTTTCACAAATCTTACTATCTTAGTCCATTCGCGCTGCTGTAACGAAATAGCACAGACTGGGTGGCTTATAAGCCACAGAAGCTTATTTCTCACCATTCTGGAGGCTGTAAAGTCCAAGATCAAGGAGCCAGCATGATTGCATTCTGGTGAGGGCATGTGTCCTGGTTCATAGCTGTTGCTTTCTTTTCAGTGTCCTCATGTGGCAAAGGGGCTAGGTTGCTCTCTAAGGTGTCTTTTATAAGGGCACTAATCCCATTTATGAGGGTTCCACCTTGATGACCCAAGTACCTCCCAAAGGGCTCACCTCCTAATACAATCACTTTGGGGGGTTAGGATTTTAACATATGGATTTGGGGGCAGTGGACACAGACATTCAGACCATGGCACTAACTCCCTCGCCTTCAGGAAGCATAACTGAATGGGTGGGGACAGCTTGCTCTTGGTTTTCCCTAGAAAGGCTTGCCCCCATGAGTAACTTCTCCCACTCAGTGTCCCATGGGTGAGTTTTCGCAAAGCACTTATATCTGTGGCCTGGGGCTGGCCTGGAAGGCCTGTTCTAGCACTAACTGGCTTTCAACTCCTCTTTTAATGAAATTTAATGTAAAGTTTTCCATTTCACTGCATAGTATAGCTGGGCCTGTTTTACCTTCCTTTTTTTGTTTTTAAATTAGGGGATTTCACCGAAATGCTTAAGTGTATTTCAGGAGCACATCAAATTAATCTGTGGTTGTAGGATAAAGGTAACAAACCAGGGTTAGTGGACAGAGGCGTGGCAGGGGAGGAACTGCAAGAGGAGCACTTCATGAAAGGACTAGTATTCCTCCCTAACAATGAGGAGTTTGTTTCCCTCTTCAAAATTTCTTCAAATTTAACCTCTGGGGTGAAAAACAACATTTAAATTATACATTGTATCCACACAAGCTAAGGAAGCAACGTCCTGCTGTAACTCCCTGGGCCATTCGAAGGTTGCAGTAAGACATAAGCCCAGCCCCACCCACGGCCCCCTTGAGTCAGCAGTTCTCAGCCTTGGCCACATATTACAACCACCTGGCAAGCTTCAAACACTTAGTTAATAGGTTTGTTTTTTAAAGCTCCATAGGTGATTTTGATGTGCAGTCAGGATTGAGAACTGCAGTGCTAACCCAGGGGACACAATGGTGAAAAAAATCAGACATAGCCCATGCTTTAGTAGGGCTTACAGTTTGAGGACACCAACGCATTCATCACATAATTAGTTAATTGCAACTGTGGTAAGTGTTGCTGCACATTTAAATTTCTGGTAGGTCAGAGAAGTCTCCCGTATGCTATAACCTGGGAGCTGACCGGACATGAATGAAGGAGGAGCTAGGAGAAGAGCATCCTACTTAGAGGGACAGCATGTGCAAAGGCCCTGGGGTAGGAAAGAGCTTGGAGTGTGTGGAGACTTGAGAGAACCTGATTGGAGCTGTGAGTCGGGGGTGGGAGGACTGAGACGGGTAGACAGAGGATGGTGGCCTGCCATCTGTTGTCAGCCTACGATGTGTCCATCTGATGTGATGTGCTCGCAATCTTTGAGTTGCACTGATATTGGTGTGAATGGCCCAGCTTCCGTGTTCTGGAATAACCAGATGCATAAAAGGCCAGATGAAATGATCTGTGTCTCTGTCTCATAATGATCTGGGCAGGACCCACCTCCACCAGTGCTTGGAAATTATTCTTTTCCCAACCTCTGTGGGGGTTGGGAATGGGGCAGCAAAAGAAGAGAGATGTTTGGAGAGGGGATGGGAGTTTTCCCCACATCTGGGAAGTTTTCAGGCTTCCTTGACTTTTGGGGGACTGGGAGTGTCTCCCTTGAAAATTACGTCTTCTTCTGTGTCATCATCTCTGCGTAGGAGAACTCACTTGACAGAATGCTTGGCCCTCAAGTGACTGGAGTCTCAGATTTCTCATGGCGTTGATTACTCTCCACACTGTTTCTTAGTGTTCTTAGATTAAATCTACAGATTTAATTCTTCCTCCTCCTCTTCCCTGTTCTCCTCCCCCTCCTCCTTTCCCTGCTTTTTAAAATCCCTGCCAGCTTCTATTGTATTTTAAGTGCCATGGAAGGAATTCTTCCCAATTCATTTGGTCCTGCCTTCCATTTCAGACTCTCCATAGTTTATATGCTGTGTCCCCTCCCTCCCCAGGCTGCATGTCCCCTCCCTCCCCAGGCTGCATGTCCCCTCCCTCCCCAGGCTGTATGTCCCCTCCCTCCCCAGGCTGTGTGTCCCCTCCCTCCCCAGGCAGTATGCCCCCTCCCTCTGGCCCAGTGGGAGGTGAGCTCTTCCTTTCAACTGCGGTGTGGCTAAGGGGAACCCTTCCTCTTTGGTTTGGGCTTCTTTTTTTTTTTTTTTTTTTTTTTTTGGTTGGTTCCCTGAGTGGGAGATCGGACCCAGGCCATGGTGGTGAAGGTGCTGAAGCCTCGCCACTACACCACCAGGGAACCCCCCTGGTTTGGGCTTCCTGACACCCATTTAAAGAGTTCCTTTCTGTATGTTATCTTTTTCCCTCCCCAAGACCTTTAAATCTTCATTCCCCCTCTCTAAACTCTAACAACAGTGCGGTAAGTAAGACAGTGTGTGTCACTGCCAATGTGCAAAAGAGAAACTGAGGCCCAGACAGCAGTGGGGGCAGTGGGAAGATGGGCTTTGCCTGGTGACTGGCCAGGCGTGGGTCTTTGGAAAGGCACACGGCCTTCCAGGGCTGTGTCCTCACTGATCATATGGGAAAGAGACAAGTAAGATTTCCGTCCCATAAGGCGGTACGGTCATGGAGGAGAGAGGACAGCCTTCCGGACTCCACCACTCAGGTTTGTGGTCTTGGACAAGTCAGCGAGCCCCAGTTTCCTCACTTGTAAAATGGAGTCTGCAGGATTGTGTGGACTGTGTGCAGTCAGGATTGAGAGCTGCTCTGCTAGCCCATGTGACATAATGGTGACAAAATCCGCTGTTGCCTTTGCCCTAGTAGGACTTGGAGCTCTCTGGGAAATCCCAGCACAATTCCTGGCCTGTGTGCGGCCTTCAGGATCGGGTAGCTCTTCCATGTCCTCTGCCTTCTGGGACTCAGCTGTTTGTCCAAGGGCTTCCCAGTCACTCATTGTGGATGTAGAACTAGAACCCCCATCTACTGGCTTCTGGCCCACCTCCTGTGGGGAGCTATCCATAATTCCCCGGGGATGGCGTCTGGATTTTCTAGAGATAGAAAATCGGCCTGGGGCCGACGAGTTGTGTGACTCAGGGAGGGACAGCCCTGGTGTGGAGTGCAACATCCAACTAGGTACCCTCAGCACAGTGTCTGGGGATCCTTGAGGGCACACACGGAGAAATGGTGAGTCATCAGGATCACTGCCCAAGCGATGGTTGACTGCTGCGCCCTTGCAAACCTGCTTTGCAGCCCCCGTACTGGCTGAGAAATTGTTTCATGGATTTCTGTCTATTTTCTGATTGAGGCAGGGGCATGGCTGTCCTCACACACTGGTGTGCGGTGATGATAATGCTGCCACTTATCCAGGGCCTGCTGGGAGCTAGGCAGGGTGCTCAGTGTGGGCCCTGTGTGCTTGCTGAAGTCCCTGGGACCACTGCAGGGAAGGCTCTGCTAATCCTTCCTTATGGAAGAATAAGGCCAAATGTCCAGTGAGGGGCAGGGCTGGATTTGAACCCAGGTCTGCTTGGCCCCGGAGCTCATGTTCTGTATGTGCAATTGTATGATCTTTTGTGAGGCTTCTCCAGCAATAATTTTAATGATAGAAAGCTCTTCCACATCCCCAAACCCATATTCACTGTGTCAGTCTTACGTAAGCATTGGCTAATTTTTGCCACTGGCCAAATTGGATTTAGCCAAGGTACTACTGTTGAAGAGAAAATAGATGAGTCCTAAAACTTGTTATAAAATAGGGTAAGGTGGGCCCCTATTTTGGATGCCTTGTGCCAACCTAGAATGAGGGAGAATTTAGCAGATATGCACCTTATTTTCTCATAACTTCATGGAAACTTTTTGAAAAACTTGCCCATCTTTAATGCTTGACCAGAATATGACAGTGATGGAAGCATGGTGTACAGTCAAGAGCCTATCTGATCCTTATTAGAGCCTCCTCTCATAGCTAGAACGGGCCACATTTCCTTCTCGCCACAGGACCTTTGCACAGGCGCGATTCATTGTGCTGGCACCACCTTTCTCTCTACCATTTCTTCTGCCTTCCCTAGTTTGCTTCACTAATTTATTCTTAGGGCTCAGATTGAAGACTAATATCTTAGGAAAGCCCACTCTCTGATCCTTTTCCATGCTAGGTCTACCCCTGTCCTATGCTATTTTAGCAATAGCCATACTGCTTTAGAGCATATCACTGTTGTAGCTATTTCTAATTTGTTAATGTTGGTTTCCCCCACTATACTATAAGCCCCATGAAGGCAGGGACTACACTGGTTTCCACTGTTGTATGCCTACTGCCTTGCACCTGCCTGGTACCTACTAGGCACTCAGTCAACATTGGATGGATGGGTGGATGGGTGGATTGAGGTTCTTAACCTCATTTTCTTTCCCTTAACTCCACCTAGTAGACTTTTTAACATGGAAGGGGAATTGTAATTACCTGCTTATATGTTCCTCTTGGGCTTTTTTGAGGAAGAACCCACTTTGAGAGCCCTAGGTCTAGCCCAGCACCTGACATGCAATCGATGGCCAAGAAAAAGTGACCAATGGTTGTCTAAACTTAACACTTGCCCATGAGACAGTTATTCCAAGGACTGACTCCTGCTGCTGTGGGGAACCTTGGAGAGTCACTTATCCATTGAGAGGTAAGGCCACCGCATTTATTCATGGCAGCTGGGGCAACTACCTTCCTGCTTCCCACCCCATGCCGTGGTCTGCTATTCAGGTTTCCAGCTACTATGTGTACATAAATAGTTATTTTTTTGTATAAATAGTTATTTGTACATAAATAGCTATTTCCATAACCTTCTCTTCGCCAACATTCAGAGATAAAGATGTACAATCTTTGTAACATCACAGACACGGCTTCAAAAGCATTCTGTTGCTATAGGAATGTTTATGATGTGCTTATCGCTAGTATTTCAGGAACAACAAGCTCCCAAATTGCAGATGATTTAGCATTTGAAGCAGGGAGTAAAAGTGTATGTGTGTTTGCATTAAAAAAAAAAAAAAGACTTTGAAAAGAATTTTTCTTCTGCAGAGTTATCTCGTAAAGTTTAAAATAAGAACTACTTAAAAGCTGAGAGTTTAGAGGAATGAGCACTTTCTCTTAAACATTCAAATGGGTGAAAATGACTTGTAATCTCTCCCTCAAGTATTAAGGCAATAGGCACTTAAAGGCTTTTTTTGGAGCTGGCTGTCACAGACAAAGGATTTCTCAATTAAAAAAAAATCATTTTGATAGCATTAAATAGTAGGAATGTGAACACCAGCAGCCCTCTTGACATTTTTAGAAATGATTTATTTTCTAAAATGTCCCGTTGCATTTTAATAGATGACACTTTGTTCTTCCCATTTGGAGTGGGAGCTTCAGCTGGGGTTGCCATAGTTAAGGTTGGAAGTTCAGGGTGGAGGCACTTTTGACCAGTCTATGAGCCTTCTTTCTGCTCAGTTACCCAAACCTACTGCCTCTGTCTGAGCACCCCAAAGCCACATGATCCCGCCATGGCCCTTCTTCCTGGAGAGAGACTCACTGAACTCTCTGAATCAAGAGATCAGTGAGACATCTTAGGAAAGTTGCCCTCCGTGAACTTGTACTATAGCGATGCTACCCGACTGTGGTTCGTGGGGTGGTCTGGTCTGCAGACGGTTTACTGGTGCACGAGATAAGCACAGATTTTAAGAGTAAGCACTTAGAGACTTTCATACCGATTTAACAGAGTAGTTGGTTGGACCGAAATAATTATCAAGTAGGCTGTACTTTGTATGCACATTTTTCATTTCATTTTTCTAGCAGTTCATTTTCATTATATTTCATAAAAGTATTCCTTCATGATGGATTAGAAATTAAAGACAACTGGTCTGGTCCTTCATCACAAGTGCAGAAATTTGAAAATCCTTGTGTTGTAGCACTTGTAAGCTGCCTCCGCTCCCTGTGGGACATAGATAGGCTGTTGAATGAATTTGGGGAGATCCCAGCACTTACCACATTATATTATAATGAAACAGGTGCCTCTCTCTTCTCTTCTCTTCTCTTCTCTACTCTTCTCTTCTCTTCTCTTCTCTTCTCTTCTCTTCTCTCTCTCTCGTTTCTGGAAAGCAGGGACTGCATCTAGTTCATCTTCGTAGCCTCATTCCTTCGAGCCCTGCCTGGCACCTTGGAGGGCGTGGGAAACATGTGTCCAGTGCATGCCTGCCTGCTCCCCAATGACATGCAAGAGGGTGAGGCCAGCCTCGGAAATTCCCAGGGCTTCTGGATAGTGTCCTCTACAGGCTGGTGATGGAGAGCTAGGAGCCAACGAGGAAGAAGTGACCTTTCCTTCTCTGTTTCCCACAGAACCAGGTCTCCTTTTCCCACCTGCCCAGCAGCATGAGAGCAGCATGACTGGCCGGCCGCAGGAGAAGCCCCCAGAACCAGGCCCCCAACTCAGCCATCTGCTGTGGAGGTCAAGGTGAGCTCACTTTTGTTCTCCTGGGAAGTTTAGGAATTTTCATTGTAACAACTCTGTTGGCTTTTGTAATCCCTCACCACATGCTGGGAAAATAGGGCTTCCTGGGACATGTCAGCCTAACGGGGAAAAATGTGCTCATTTTGGTTAGTGGAGAGCTTGACGGTGGAGCAGATAGGACACTAGGGACGGGAGCTCTCACAATTCCTCCCCCAACTCCTGAGTCTGGGACCTTAGGCAGATCTTTTAGGAACTGGGGATCCAGGGGCTTTGGGGTGAAGAAATCTCTACAATAGGATGGAATTGGAAGGACAGTCAGTCTGGGGGTCTGGGACTTCCAGGACATCCTGGACAGACACCCCTGTCCTACTCAGAGTTGTAAGGGACCTTAGAGGATCGGCCAGGCCAATTCCCGGCCAACACCGAGAAGTGAATTGTTAGGAAATTCTTAATATTGGACAAATTCTTCCCCTCGGGGATTTCTGTCTGCTCTGCCACGTGGAACTGCAAAGACGGGGCTTTCAAAGACTCCTCCACGTGACTCTCTCTCCGGATTCGAAGATGGCTGTCCTGACTCTGCTCTGTTTTTGTATAAATTCTCCCTAGAGACTGGCACCTCTCACCTTGTCCTCTGGTTCCCCTCTGTGCTGGACAGGACCTCTAGTTCATTACCTCCAGTTACTTTCTCAACCTGTGCCGTGCTCAATAGAGAGCCTGAAATACGCATTGAACCATTTCTCTGTGTTTCTTTTCTATATTTTATCTCTTTTCAGTTGTTTTCTTTAAGTGTACCATGAGTGAAAAGAATGTGTATTCTCTGTTATAGTTTTCTATATGTAAGCATCAAAATAAGTTAGTTCATTGTGTTGTTTAAATCACTTACAGTAGGTCCTTTTCTGTTTTTGTCTGATTAATCCATCAGGTATTGAGAGAAATGTGTTCAAAATCTCCCACTGGATTTGTCCATTTCTCCTCGCAGTGCTGAGATTTTTGCTTGATGTATTTTAAGGCAGTCTCTTTGGTGCATAGATGTTTAGAATAGGTGTATATATCTAATTTGATGAATTGGGATTCATTTCTACCATCTTTAAACACTTCCCATTTCGTCTGCTCTTTCTGTTTGGTTAAGGTATTTTCCCCACTCATTCCATTTTACCTCTTCTTATTTGGAAATTATATAAGGGCTGTCTGGAAAGTATCCAGCCACGTAATACGGAAAATAGAGGCATTTATGGCTGGGTTTTTT
The DNA here is from genome assembly GCA_004026885.1 of Lyroderma lyra. Classification (NCBI taxonomy): domain Eukaryota; kingdom Metazoa; phylum Chordata; class Mammalia; order Chiroptera; family Megadermatidae; genus Lyroderma; species Lyroderma lyra. Next base: position 99,635 of record PVJL010000346.1, on the reverse strand, counting down.
TTATACAGCCCTCATGTGCTCTGTATCCCGTGGTTACACCAGCTATTTTAACAGGCATACTTAACGAAGTCTAAAATTAATCAGTGTCTTTACCTTCCTTCCAAACAATAGAAGAACCATAAACTAGTTTAACTCTAACCACTGCCTCTCCCAGTTCATATAAAGTTATCCTGTGTTTTCATTCTATCCTGCTTTTTTCCCCACAAGTTAGATGTTACTGTTTTATACACTGTATAGACTTACCCACATTCTTAATATCTTTTTCTTGCCCTTCTTTCATGAATCTGTGATCATTTTCCTTCTGCCTTAAATAAATCCTTTAGCATTAATCCTATAGTGAGAGTTTCTTGGTGGTCAACTCATGTTTTTTCTCTTTTCGTTTGGTTTGGTTCTTGTTGGCTTGAAAATAATCTTATTTTGCTCTCAGTTTTGAAAGGTGGCCTTACTGAGTATGTTCTACTAAGTCACTGAAACCATTAACCACTGTCTCTAACTGTGAATGTTGCTGTTGAGAAGTTGACCATCAGTCTATAATAATTGCTGTTGATTTGTAAGTGACCTGGCATTTCTCTCTGGTTATGTTCAAGATCCTGTTTTCTTTGGTGCTGTATGGTTTCATTGTCATGTAATTAGATGTAAATCTCTCTGTCTTTATTCTACTTGGTTTTGCTGGGATTCCTAGAGCTAAAAATGGGTGTCTTTCAACAGTTCAGGAAAATTCTCACCCTTTAGTTCTTTGAACATCACCTCCTTCCCACTCTCTCTAATATCTCCTTCTGGAGCCACAATTAGACTTACAGTAGAACCTACTCATTCCATTCTCTGTATCGCTTAACTTCTCATATTTTTAATCTCTCTGTGTCTCTGTGAACTTGGAATAATTTCTTCAAATCTATCTTCCATTTAATTAATTTATTCTGTGTTCATGTGCTGTCTAATCCATCCATTGAACTTTTTTTTTTTCTTTCCAGCTCCTTTATTTATTGTTTCTAGAAGTTCTGGTCCATTATTTTTCAAATCTGCTTGATGATTTTCTGGTCTCTTATTTTTTTGCTCATATTTGCAAATTTCTTTTTCTATTTTTTTTTATATACCTTGAAGTAGCTATTTAAAATTGTAGAATTCCACATCTGGTAATTCCAGAATCTGAAATCTTTGCAGGTCTAATTCTGTCATCTGTTGTTTCTGCTGGCTAGGACTCACAGTGCCTCGTTTCCTGTTTTTGTTGTCTTCTGTGAGCTGCTCGTTTCTGTTGCAACTTTATTTTTGAGAATTATTTGAGTTACGGGTTGATGTTGATTTCTTTCCAGAGAGGCTTTACATTAACTTCTGCTAGTTATCTGGGGGTACCACCAACCAAAAACCACTTAAGTGTTCTACCTAGGGTTTTTCTGGCTGCATACGAGCCTGCATTCAAACTCCACCTTTTGGTTACAAATTTTCAGGAGAAATTTCCTCCCAGTTCTACCCAGCCCAAGGCCAGGTTTCCTTGTAGTCTGTTTCTGTGTTGTGCTTTTATTTCTCATTCACTGAGTGGACTCCCAACTTGATGGAGGGACTAGGCTTTTCCTCCTATTTACTGAATCCTGTGCAGCTGCCATAGGGGACCTAGAATCTCTAGGGTTCAGCAGGAACCCCCAAGAGTAAGCTAGATTACCTCCCAGGTTTTCTGCTTTTGCTTTGTTTTTGGTCTTTGAAGAATCCTTCCATTTGTACCCACTCAACAATGTGTATACAATTCTTACATTTCAAATTTTATCCAGCATGTTAGTTGCTTCAATGGGGTAGGTCAAATAGGGTATCTGGCTAAAAAGTGTACATTCTTTCTTCTCCACCATCGCCCTGCGGGGTTATGACTATTCCTTGTTCAGAGAAGGTGACCCAAGGCTCAGAGACGACATGGAACTAGCTACAGTCACAGGGCTAGCAGGTCATGGACAGGGAAGGAGCATGTCCCTCTCCTCTCCTTTCTCCACCTTCCCTCTTCTAAAAATAACTGTGGACCGTTTTTTAGGAATCAGCTTTATGCTCACAAAGGATATGAGCTCTTACCAGAACACTTTAAATAGCTGGACACTTTTGTAAAATTTGTTTATGAATCTATTGTTTATCTTCCTTGGAAGAGGAAATGACTTCTGCATATTTTGTGGCTTATTTCTCTGGGGGTCACCAGCAACTTTCCTGCTTCATTCCCATTCCGCAAAGGCCTCCTGGACCCACAGCCAGATCCCAAGTGCACCTCCTCCAGACCCCGGGCTTCCTTTTGGCCTCCTGCTCCTCTCTCCTTCTTCTCCCTTCCCTGTGCCACCCCGCCCCCATCCTGCCTACTATTGGTTTTCCTGTCTCCTGGGGGTGTGCCTTCATCTGAGAGGAGGCCTCAGAGCTCAGTAAGATGAGACTTTGGGCTCTGGAGGCAAAGGAAAAGAGCTGAATTTGAACGTAGCTCTGCCACTCACTGGCTTCAGTTTCTTCCTCTGTGACATGGGGACAATAAGGGGAGGTATTCAAGGACTAAATGAGACAGTGGACATAGAGCTCGTGACACAAACTGGGAGCATTGTAAGCACCCAGCCCATGGTAGTTCATGTTGTTATGGCTGAGAACAGAGCCCCTTAAGGCCCTAGCTCCTGTTTAATGATGCCCTTACGTTGAAAGAGCTGGCCTACGAAATGTGATGAAAATGGAGGCAAAAATCGAAGGTCAACATGCAATTCTCAGCCTCACTATTACTTTCTTCAAACTGGGGTGTTTTTAAAAATAATACAAGGGAAAACAATACACTGGTCTGACTGGTGTTTGCATGGGTTCTGGAAATGGGGCACCCAGCATCTTGGCCATCCCTCCGAGGTGTGCCCTCTGTCCCAGAGCCATGAGGGCCTGGAGCCTCATGACACCCCTCACTGGGGAGTTTTCCCCTGTGGAGCCCTCAGGTCAAGGGATGGCACAACCGCTCTACCCACTTTACTTCCATTCTTACAGCTGATGCAACACTTTTTATTTCACACACTCCCTTCTAGTGAAGTGGCTGTATATCACTGTCAGATTTGCATCACTTCCTGATTTGATATCTATCAGGCAACAACTTTTTCAACACCTGCTATTTGTAGTACAGTGGGCAAGTGGTATTAAGGAAATGCATAGGTTGCTGTGACTCTAAAACTACTCTAAAAAAACAAAGCCTATTAATTTAAAAAGACTTTAGGACCAAAAACCTACACAAAGGATAGACCATCTTCATGAGATGAAGTCTCAGGTATTCAGAGTGGGTTTCCAAGGGGGACAGTGCAGTGTCTTTGAATGGGCAGGAAAGGTTGGAGGAGGTAGGTGGGATCTGGCCCTGTTGGGGCTAGGGCGGGTAGGATAAGGCAGCTGACAAGGAACCCAGTACATTCTGTGTAGCAGAATGTGAACTGAGGGATAGAGATGGGCCTTCTCATGAACCAGTGAACTCAATGTGGTACTTCCAGCTCCACAGATGGCCTGGGTGGAGAGTCACCCCATTATCTTATCAAAGGCCCTGAGAAGTCCTGCAGTTAATGTTTGACAGTGTATCTCCAGGTTTCCCAAGTGTGCCTGACCACTCATGGCCCACGAATGTGGTGGTCTTGAGTGGATTTGCATTTGACTTCTGTCTCTCTAACAATGTTTCAATTCCAGGGATTGGCAGCGTTCTTTAAAAAACTCAGTCTGTGAACACTAAAAAATTATTTGGAGTCAAACACTTGTCTTCTTTTTCCAATTGTTGCTCAAATATCTGGAAGATGAGGGTTTCTAGGAGCCTGATCATGGATGTTGCTGGACTTAGGGAGAGGCTTATTTCTCCTCCACACTCCCAGGATAATGTTCAGGGTACTGTACATGCAGCAGCCGAGGGGCCAGGCACAGCTCCACCCTATCCCCCACCCTGCCTGCTAACCTCAGAGTCTATTAACTGATGATGATTCATGCTTCCTGTCCCACCTCCATTTTAGTTACTCACAGCTGTGAGCCAAGATTGACTGCTTACACCATCCAACTGGCCTTGCCCATGGAGAGCCCAACTGGTAGATGAAATATTCTCCATTGGGGGACACACACCCCAGGTTGAGTTCCTATTCGCCAAGCCGTTCCCAGTGAAACAAAGGATTGTCCTCCTAGATGCCCACGTGGAGACCATTTTCGGAACCAGGAAGTCGGGGCACATCGTGTCTGGGGCTACCTGAGGAGTCTGGGGAGCTGGGGTATTGTAGGTATAGAGACAAGAGGCACCCAGGCAAAGGATTCATGTGCTTGCACAGCCATGTAAAAGCCAATGGAAACTTGTTATGAACTGAGTCTTCGTGGTGCTGCTTGGAGATTGACCATCATTGCCTTCTCACTATTGGGTGGTCTCCCTTCTAAAAATATTTTTAAAATCTTTATTGTACTAATCATATACATTATTGTCTCTCTCTCTCTTTTTTTAAAATGAAAACGCTATAGCTGGAGCTTAAGGCTGCTCTGAGAAGCTCTTCCACTCATTCCCTTCCCTTTTCTGAAAGATAGCAGACCTGAGACTGAAACTACGTGCCCTGACTCCGAGAGCTCCTCCGCGCGCCCCACCCCATAAAACTGAGATCTTTAGGGATCAGGTGTCAGTGGTGAAAAACACTACTGCTTCAGTATCCTGGCTCAGGATTATTGGGTGTCCCTGGGACAGACAGGGTCTGGGAAGGTTCATCCAGCTGCGCCTTCGTAGGTCAGAGTCAGAGGGACCTTCTTGCAGCCCATCGGGTCCAAACTCCTCACTCTGTGGAAGCTAAGTCTGAGGTGTAGGGAGGGGAAGTCATTTGCCCAACAAGGTCACAGGGCCGGTCTTCTTTTCTGTTTGGTCCGGGTTATCTCTATATTGGGTTAGCATTTCCTGAATACACAGCAACTGGGTGGGAGGTGGGGGTGGAAGGCAGGGGAAGTGGGCTTAAAAGAACCCCGTCTGAGAATGTTTAAATTTCCTGTGAGTGTCCCATGAAGAGGGAGATAATCTGTCTGCACACAATCAAGAGGGTAGGGGGGTCCTTGGTTTAGGTCCAGAAGACCAAGACTGGACAAAGTGAGAGCTATTCAGAGAAGGCTATGACATTTGTATCGATGAGATAGAAGCAAACAGGAGTTTGTTTCTTTGCACTTCCATGATGCCTTCTCGTTTGTTTTTTCTTTTTGGAGAACACTCAAGTCACATAGAGGCTCTGGTCTCATTTTAGTGGCAATGGTTTTGTGGTTTCTTGGGGCTCTTTGGCCTGGGACCAGAGGCCTCTGGCTCTCATCTCGCTCAGGTTTACTTCTTACCAGTATATGTGATCTTTTGGAAATCTCTTTCTCCCTCCAAGCTTCCATAACTTAGCTCAAAATGGGAATCCAACCTCCTGCTGAGAGTCTGCCTCACAGAAAAGCAATGGCGGGGAGTTCCCTGATGGTGTAGTGGCTTAAGGCTTCGGCGCTGGCGCTGTCAGCACTGCGGCCTGGGTTCGATCCCCAGTCAGGGAGCTACCCACATACCAAAAAGCAAAAAAAAAAAAAAAGAAAAAGAAAAAGAAAAGCAATGGGTGCAAGCGTGTCCCCAAAATGTTAAGGGTTAGGTTAACCTCAGTTTTTCTTCTCTCACCTCTGCGAGGCTGACATGAGCTCTGAGAGAGTCAGGAGCTCCCACCAGGAAGGGTCCACCCGATCAGGTAGCGGAGGTAGGCCACCAAGGTCACCCCAGGCCTGCTTCCCTGGGACAGCCCCGTCAGACAGCGTGTCCCAAGTTCTTTAAAGGGGACCATTGTTTAAGCAGGCTGAGAGGCAGATATAGACAGAGTTACTGCCAATTTCCTAGAATCTGAGAGCTGGAGGGCCCCCTTGAAACAGGAAGGGAAGTAGACTGTCTCCTTATCTGGTGTCAGAAGGGAATGAAATGACTCTTTCCGGGTAACCAGGGCACACCCCTTTAAACATTTTTCTTTAATGATAACCAAAGATATACTTAAGCTTTAGATGGCCACGAAATAATGACTTTTCTTGTCCTCTCCTGGGGTCTTGAACTGCTTGAGATTTAGGCCCCAGAGGGCAAAACATGCCTTCATTTCCAGTAACCACGTTAGACAAGCTGGCCTGACCTGGGGCCATGCTCAGAGTCCCTCATAGCCACCTCCTGAATTGCACTGATCCCTGGAGCACTATGGGCCTCTCTTGCACAAGCCATCCTGCCTCAGAAAACTTCCTTCAACAGTAAGTTATGTGAGCATCTGTCTGCACTCTTCTGTTTATTTCTCTGCCTAGTGAACAAGACGTTAAATGCTCTAAGCCTTTCCGTGATGTCTCTGGATCTTTCTTATGGATACAAGTGAAGGTAGCCTGATACAGTGGTGCTTTTTAAGGGGTGTCAGGGCATGTGAGGTTGTTGGTCCCTACCCCAAAGGGCCCAGACCACTGCAGTTTCCCAGTAGATGATTTTTTTCTCTTCCTTTCTGTCTCCATTTCTGTCCAGTCCTGCCCCTGAGCACCATGCTGCTAATTAAAACAAAGGGAGGGCTGAAGGTTGCCCAGGAAACAAATAACAAAACTGATTCAGTCACAACTGAGTCATTGAGCCCAAACTAAACTGTACCCAAGTCAAAACAAAACAACAGAAGCCCCACCCCAGTGGTGAGCCTCCGTGAGTCCTCACTGGACACCACACATGTTCTGTGTATCCTTTGTCTCATCTGCACAAAAAACCTGGACCAATAGCTATTGTTATTCCCCTTTTACAGATGTCAAAACTGAGGCTCAAAACAAAAAGATTAAAGCAGCCTGCCAGTGGAAAATGAGTATTTGAACTCTGGTCTTCTGACTCTAGAACCAGTGGTCTTGGTATTTCTGTGAGGAAAATGCTTGCCTTTGTTTATCTCCAGTGAGAAGTTTCCAGGTAGCTGTGGAGCTTAGCTCTTGAAGCCTAGGAATACAAAGGATTTTTGGTGTAAAGTGCACGGTTTCTTTCAGAGTTCAGGGCAACAGGATTGAAGGTTGCTAGGAGTTGGTGGCTCGATTCCCAGGGCATGTCTATACTGTGGTATAAACTGGCTGTCTTCCACCTTCAGAAGTCAAGGATAGAGCTGGAAGGATCCAACAAGGGGAAGAGCTTCATGCTAAGCTGATCTGCAGTGGGGAACCCGGTGTATCAGGGGTTTGGAGGCCTAGTCGTTTGTCACTAATTGTGCAGCCTTGGGCAGATCATCTGCTGCATGTGAATTTACTCATCTTTCAAATAGAGAAAATAATTCTGACCTCACAGGCTTGTAGTGGGTACAAAATAAAACACATGTCTGTGCTTTGTACCATGCTTTTCAGAATGTTCCTATTGGCCATGAGGACATTCACACCCTCCCATGGACTCTTCAGTGTCCCTCTCAGAGACTCCACATTGGTCCAGAGGATTCCTGGCTGTGGCCCAGGGCGCTGGTCTGCTCTGAGCTTTGGTGACATCAGGCAAACACACCCCGTGATCCCCAGGGCAGGCCTCCTCATCCCATGCTGTTAAAGAGACAGAGCCATGAGCTCCTGACTCTTCTGTTCCAAAAAGGAAAGAGGACAGAAAAGAAAAGAGAGGGAGAAAAAAAGGGTTTGCTTTAACCTGTGGCTTTTTCCTTCCTCCCTCCTTGCTGTGAGTGGGATTGCCGCTTAACTCTTTTTTTTTTTTTTTTTAATTAAAAAAAAAAAAATGAAGTTCTGGGTGATGGAGCATAATATTTAGACATGTTGAAGTGACAGCTGATGAGTGTGTTGTCAATACACCAGCGCCACAAATCATGTTCCAGGGGTGGGTGGGGAGCAGATTTGTGTGTGTAAATGTGTGTGTGTGTGCGCGCATGCGCAAACACACGTGGAGACTTAAAGTGACTGTGAGGGTCCAGCGACCCTTGTCAAAGGCAGCTCCTAGGGAAGCTTAGCCACCGGAGCTGGTCAGCTCTTCAAAGAGGGAGTGGAATGGCTTCCGTTGTGCACGGAGGGGATCTTCGTGTGGAGGCAAGAGGTCCCCCTTCCTCCTTCTCCCCTTCCTTTCCCGTGTCCTTAGCACCCAGTGGGTGCCCATTACTCTGACCCCTAAAGATGGAGTCGATGAGGCATGCCTCAGAAGAGGTCCCAGCCTGATGGTGACAGCAGATAAACAGTCAGGAACAGTATGCTGAGTGGTATATGATGAAGACACGCAGACAGGCCTAGGCCCATTCTTGCTTGCTCTCTAGATGTCTTTCCTCATGGTCCTGCCTTCACGTAACAGCCTGTTGTTAGGAGACTTGCAGACCTCTCTGAGCCTTGGAGTCCTCCGTCCTGCTGACACAGGGACACTCCCTGTTGTAGATCTCAAAGCAAAACTAAACTTTCATAGTGTTCCCCATCTTCCCATGTGTAAACCTAACATTTGGGTGTCATCTTGACACCCCCCCCCCTTACACCCCGTGCCCATTCCATTACTAAGTTCTGTCAGAATCACCTCAAAATGCCCTTCTAGTACCACCCTCATCCAAGCTGCCTGGCCTGGACCATAGCAAAGCTAAGTCTTTCCATATCCCCATATCCTTGCTTCCCCTCCCCCCATCATTGTTTGCACTGGAGCTCTACACACTACAGTCCATGGGCCAAAGCTAGCATTGCCTGATTTTGTACGAACCATGAGTCAAAAACGGTTTGTACATATGAACATTTGAAATATGGGAACACTGACTTTGAGCACCAATTAAGCAAAATGTGATCTCTCCAAAAAACAAAAAAAAAAAATCCACTTTTCTCATTAGTAGATCTGTATTACAAAAAGTTATATCCAATTACTATTACATTTTAAGTGTCCTCAAAAAAAAATTAGTAGAAATTTGTTTTTCTTTTACTATGTAAGCATCTATAGCAGGCCTGGGCCAGAGATACTTCTCCAAGTGTCATGATCAGTAGCTATTTCATTATTCAGGCGGTCACTCCAAAATTGCTTGGTGGTCCACTGGTGGACCACGATCGACGTCTTGCCCAGCCCTGGTCTACAGCGTAGCCTGTACTTTGTCTCTTGGCTGCGAAGTCTAGAATACATATAGACTATCTGACCCTTTACAGAAAAAGTTACTGATCTTGGTCTATACTGAGGCTTTTTCAAAATGGAAATCCAATCAGTCACACGTGTTTGTGTGTGTGCGCGTACACACACACACACACACACACACACACACACTCAAACCCCTTGAATGTTTCCTCATTGCTCTTAGGATAAAGATAAAACTCCTTACCCTCAAGATCCTTGGGTGGTCAGGCCCCTGCTCCCTCACCATGTTCCTTGACCCTCCATTCCCACCAGTCTGGCCTTCTCTTAGCTCCTTATGTCCACCATATCCCCACCTGCCACATGGCCTTGACTCTGTCTGGAATGCAGCTCTCCACACTCTGTTTGCCCTGTTTAAGTGACCAGAATCGCAACATCATCTTGACCTCCTCAGAGGCTCCTTCCCTGACCTTTCTGCTGAGGACATGGTTCTTTATTATGGCCACTCATCACAGTCACAGCATGTATGTTTGTCCATGTCTGACACTCCCCACGGCCCAGACTGCGGGCTGACACCATGTCACGTGCCCGCCCCCATCCTATCCACTGTGCTCGCACAGTGTTACAGTGACTGGCTGAGAATTTAGGAAGGCTTCATAAAACATGCTGTTAAGTTTGAACTGGGCTTGTAGACTGAGAAGAGGAAGAATGGGAGGAAGATTTCAGGCAGAAAGACCAGCATTCTGGACACTGTGGCTCAATAGGTGAGGGGTTCCAGGTGTAGGTGAGGGGTTCCGGGTGTGTGTATGGGGGAATAGTAGGGTAAAGATTTTGGAAAGGTAGGTGGGGCCAACTCGTGAGGGGCCTTGTGTGCTAGCCTGAGCTGATCGAATGCTTCTCCTGTTGGCAGAGGGAGCATTGTCTGTTTTAAGCAGAGGGGTGCAGTGGTTGCAGTGGGTGAGGCCCCCTGTGAAGAGACCATACTGTAGATTGGGCAGTGGGGATGAGAAGAGAAGATGGTCAGGGGAAGGCTATGGAGGACAGGTCAACAAGAAATCATACCTATTGGAAATGGTGGGGAGGTGGGCTCTTACAGTCCCAGATTTCTGAGTCAGACTTCCCCAGTTTTTAAGATGAGTGAAGAGAAAAGAGTTAGGGCAGGCATGGAGGGGTGAAAGTTTGTTTGGGGGCCAGGAAGCAGAGAGGGTAAATGTCTGCAGCCTTCATTTTTGTCTGTGAAGTGGGGTCAGGGTCACCTCCTGAGACAAGGCTTTTTGGGTTCAGATCATGAACTCTGGCCTCTCCCCCCTTTTTCAAGCAGAGGGTGCCATGTGGTCCCTAAACCATGGGGGGATTCGCATCAGCCAGGAGCAGATGTGTGCTCAGACTGTAGAACTGTATCCCAGACAGCTCCTCTGGGGGTTAGTCGTATACTATCAGGTTAGTAGGAGATCTTACAGACCTACCTTTCCTCATTCTTTCCTGAAATGTGATGTCTAAATGTCAGCTTTGTCAGAAATCCTATCTTGAAGACTTTGGGGGGAAAATGTTTCTCTCTCTTCAGAAAACATTCACTGAGGGCCTATCCCACCCCAGCTCTGCTCTGAGCACCACAGTAACCCAGCTCTCTGCCCGCAGAGCCTGTGCCTGATCCAATCCATAGACACCTAACGCGGGAAAGGCATGAATAACAATGCAAGAAGCCCTACACAGTTCAAGGACATGGTGACTTTTTGTAGCGTATTAAAGTTCACAAGGCACATTCACATAGGTGAAGCTGTCTTTAACCAACTTCTACCCAATGGCTGGCAGCTGACCTTCCTCCACAGGTCCCCAACTCCTGCACACGTAGTGTTCCCCAAACCTGCTTATGCCCATCGTATTTGTCATTATAATTGCACAAATTAATTACATGTGCTGTGAACTGATGACCTATGAATGCAGAAAATAAAAAAGGAAATGCTGTTTGTGTGAAAAGTAAACTGAATGTTTTGTAAAGAATTTATAAAAGCGTGGCATTGAAAGGAACTTGCTGCCCAGTTAGCCGTCAGCGAGACGATTGCTGAGGACGGGCGCTCTGGGAGAGAGAATCTGAGCGTGTTAGAGGATCTGCACCAACGGTTCCTCTACTCGTGTCCTCGACTTCTGGCCTCCTTTTTTACAGAAATGCAACTGGAGAATGCGAGGTACTGCATTGTGGGGTGACTTATGCATAAAAGACAGATGCAGAGCTCAGTTCAACAGATCTCTGAGCAAAGAAAAGGGCTGGACTTTGCCTCAAAAGATTAGTAAGATATTTGTGTTTTAAGTTAAAATAAAATTTTGAGGCATGACTGTACTATTTTAAGTGTACGTGCAGGGTTTTTCACTGTTTTGTTACATCTGTTTATTTTTTGAAGAAGTCATAGGTTCCCTACATTTTATTTAGAAAAATATAAAAAGCTCTACAGTGAAAAACCTCCTCCCTTACTCTTCTCCCCATTCAGCCCATAGACAACTATTACTGGTTTCTTGGATCTTTCCAGATTTTCTTTATGCATAACAAGCAGCTATGAATACTCGTATAACATTGATCCTTATTATCCACTGATGCCACATTCGCCAATTCTCCTGCTCTCTAAAATGCACGTGTAACCTCAGAGTTAGTACTCATGGCTCTTTCAGAGTCATCAGTAAAAAATTGGAGTCGCCGGCCACCCAGCTGAGGTTGATCAAGGTGACGCTCTGCCATCTTGTTCCAGCTCTCGTGCTGTCAGGTGTTACGAGTCTCTGCTGTAGCCAACTTCCTCACTAGAAAGGGAATTCTGCACTCCTGGCCACATATCCTACCGAAATTCTCACAGAGGTTTATAAGGGGACACACTGAGGATGTTCATCCCCAGGTGGCAAGGTGTGATGCATGCACTTCCCCTCCTGGTGTGGGCGTGGTGGGGGGCGTGTGAAGGGCCGGCCACCATGCCTGCTAGCACCCAGTCCATGGCAGCCATCGTTGTCATTCTTGCCTCCCCTTTGCTCAGGAGCATCTTAGTCCAGCTCCTCAGCATAGTGCTGGGCGTCTCTCCCAACCGCCGTTCACCCCTCTGTGATCCAGCTCCACACAGGGCTGGAGGGTGCCTGGGCAGTGGTGGGGACATTTTCATGCTGGCGTCCTAGCCGTAACACTGGGCCACATCGGCTCCCTGCGGGAGGGAGTGGCTCCTCCACTCCCTGATCTTCAGCCATACACATAGGGCTGGTGTTTGACAAACTTGTGTGATGCATTTCCTAAACAATGAGTGAATCTACGTTAGTCCAAACACCGCCTGTGGCATGATGGGAAACATGGAAACAGAGGGAATAAGATACAATTCTACTGCCGCAGAACTTAAAATCTAGTCGTGGTTGAAAAACACAGCACTTGGGGTGACTGGCTGGCAGAGTAGTATGCATGGGCCTGTAAAACCTTCACTGTGATTCAGTCTTCCCACTCTGTCCTAGGCCTCTGGCTCTGGGGGCCTCAGGTCTGCTCTTTCCCTTCAGCTGCAGGGGCCCCTCGTGGGTGCGTCACTTCGGTCCTCTGGTTTCAGAGCAGCAACAGGAAGCTGTTTGGGCAAGAAATTGGGACAGTGAGATCCTGAGGGCCAATGGCCAACAGGATATCTGTCTTGAGCCTGTCCAGACAGGTTTGGGGGCTTCCCAGGGGGAATGTAAAGGATTAGCAGAGGAAGGAGCAAGCTCAGAACAGACCAGGTACCCTCTTGATTCCCTGAGTCCCCTCAGTACCATTTGGTGGTCAGAAGCCAACCTTGGGATCCTTCTACACCTGCACACAAAGCTCCTACCATTGGGAATGTCAGGTGAGGGGAGTGGTAGGGAATGTTCACTTCCAACTTTATTCTAAACTCTTTGAACACTGGTCTCGGCAGCTCCCACTGACTTGTCCCTCACACGATGTCTTCGCGATTCGCTCCCTTGATCTATTCACTCCTGTTCCCCTCCCTCAGCAGCTTCCCATGGACCCTGGGAGCCTGCTCAAGGTTTCTCCTGGGGCGAGCGAGGTTCCCCTGGACACGTGAATGCGGAGCCCCTCTCATCAGATTGAGAAGGCTGCCCCCAGAGAGCTCACACCTGCTGGGAAGGTAGGGATGTAAGGGTGATGGGTGATGATCTCTAGGAGGAGGCCAGAACCCAGTCCACAGGCGCTTGGGAGAGGGAGCGACTCAGGAGGTGCTGCTCGAAAGGCCTCCAGCCCCAGACACCAGAGGTCCTAGTGGTTTGTTTCTTGACTCCCAGAATTCCCCAAGTCTTAGATCTCTGAGCCAGAGGGACCATGGGGGTTGCTTGTCCCAGCCCCTTATCTTACAAGTGAAGAGCCCTGGTGGCCTTTGCATTGCCCCAGGATGGGGCCTGTGCTGCTGCTGTTTACAGAAGGCCTTGGTGTGGCACTCATGTCACGACCTGGGGTCCCTCCCATCTGAATCACAGGCAGGAGAGCTCAGAGAGACGGACACCCCAAGCACAAGAAAACAGCAATGCACAAGTTAGTTTGCATACAAGGGAGCATTGCAGACTGTTACCCAGTGAGCTGTGAGCTATTTTCCAGGAAGAAGCGGGAGTGATTTCCCCGAGACACTTACCCCTTCTCTGGTGTCTTTGAAGGCCACAAGCCAGGCCAAACCTGCTCCTCCATTTGGGAACTGAGCCCCCGCTAAGCACAGTAGCCTACCTGGAATCCTAGGGTGCAAAAGTGCGGGGCAGGTGTGATCCCAGGTGGCAGTGCTGGCCTCTCCTCTCCCCATCGCTCTCCACAGAAGCAGCCCGACCTGCTGGAGGCTAGGCCGCTCAGCAACCAGAGTGCTGGGTGTGGGGCTTAGTGATAGAAATAGAGCCCTCGGGTGCTTGACTTGTGCTTTCTTAGGTCTATAATTCTGAGTCTGGGGACGGGGCCAGATCTGCCCTTCAACCACGACCCCTTCCCTCCTGTCTTTATCACACACACACACACACACACTCACACACACACACGCTGGGTCTTCGTCAGAGCAGCTGGAAGGAAATCTGCCATTCTCCCAGCCCTGCCCTGCCTGGCCCTGCCCAGGACTGCTGCCGGGATGGGGATCCTTTCTTTGGCTGCAGTCACAAGTACTGATTCATAAGGTCTGAGCCCCCAGTCCTCAGGGACAGAAATGGAGGATTCTCCCTGTGGGCTCAGGCCCAGGCCCTTCCAGCTGGCACCCCACTGAGATCCTCTCTGAGTCCCCACCCAACAGCAAGGGGACTCCTGGGCCATGGCTGGAGTGACTTCACCTCCTTCAAGGCCCTCCTCTGCTGCCTCCTTCTGAAATTTCTGAGTCTTTAGGAAGTGGCCCCTCCCCACCCCCAGGCTATAAGCTTAAAGATACAGGTTTGCAGGTTTTTCTCTCCCCTGGCAGAGTTGTGGCACGGCAGGTCCTCAGTGTGAGTTTGTATGAAAGAATATAAAAGACAAGACAGTGCAGATGCCATCACCAGCCCATGAGGCCAGCAGCCACAACCTAGTCAGAATCTGGTACAGATTAGGTCATCAGGATGGTTGCTGATGGGTCTGGAAAGTCTCGCAGCTCCTCCGGAGGAGAAACTCGTGCTTTTGAAGTGGTCAGGATTTGGGTCCCTCGGGCATTCACGTGTGAATTGTTCACGAGTCTCCCCTGCCCTCCCTTCTCTCTGCAGCCCTCTTGTCAGCCTCTAGCTACTCCATTGCCCCTCTCACTGCACCGTATTCACAGTCAGTGCCCATACTCCTCATCTCCCTACGCTGTCCTGGCCATTTGTGGAAGCGGGTAGTTTGAAAAACTGTATGCAGGAATGTATCAGCAAGGCCCCCTCGGCCCATGGCTGCCTCCTCCAGGAAGCCACCCTAGACTCCCGCAGTCCTCTCTCTGCTCCCCATGCCCTCAGCGTTTTACACCCTCGTGCTAGCTAGAGAAGGAGAGAAGGAGTGGTATGTGGCGGTCACCAGGGGGAGGTGATGTTAATTCCCTGGCAGACAACTGCTAGCCCAGAGGCAAGAGCAGTGACAGTGAGGAGCAGGAGCTTGCCACCACAAAGTGAAATAGCTCCAAGCTTCGTTTGTTGAGGCAGAGCCATCCACAAGAAGAAAAGTCCAGATTCTCCGTTTTTGCAGTTTCTCAGGCTGTGAGTCAGGCTCCTTCCTGATTCCAAGGGCTTGGAGAGAGCAGTTGATGCCACAAGGTGTGAGACTGAAGGGTGGAGAAATAAATGTCCCTTGCTGCCCAAAGAAAACTTTGAACAAACCCTCACAACCGAGAGTCAGTATGAAACCCAGGGCAGGGAGCCACAAGGCCATGGAGAAACAGAGGCAGCCGGTCACCCGTGCGGAGGGAGATTTCGGTGCCAGTTGCCATCATTGGCAGGACTCGTCCATGGTCATTGGGTCATGGAATTATAAAATGCCCACCGGCTTTATTTAGACGACTAATCAGAAAGCATTTAGAATAACAGTGCTGTCAAGGAGAGCACGAACCATGAGCCCCCATCTTAGAGAAATACCCGGGCTTCTGCCTCCTTTTGGGAGTTGGGGGAGAGAGCTGGAGTAAGAAGCCTCCCACAGGAATCCAGTTCAGTTCCTTTGACAGACCTGAGAGGAAGGCTTACTTACCTAAAACCCAAGCCAAGCCGTTTGGGGAACTGTTTATACCAGGCTTGTCCAACCTGTGGCCACGGGCCACATGCAGCCCAGGACGGCTTTGAATGCAGCCCAACACAAACTTATAAACTTTCTTAAAACATTACAAAAATTATGTAGGAGCCTTTTTTTTTTTTTTTTTTTTTTTTTTTTTTTTTTTTTTTTTTTTTTTTTTTTTTTTTTTTTTTTTTTTTTTTTTTTTTTTTTTTTTTTTTTTTTTAGCTCATCAGCTATCATTAGTGTGAGTGTATTTTCTGTGTGGCTCAAGACAATTCTTCTTCTTCCAGTGTGACCCAGGGAAGCCAAAAGGTTGGCCGCCCCTGGTGTATACAGTCTCGGAATGTCGGAAAAAGGAAAATCATTTTGGGTTTTCTTCCTCAAACAAGCAGTGGTGGTCTGGCAGGAGCAGGGTGTTACCCCTTCTGAATTGTAAGCAAACAAGTTCTGCTGAGACCTGGGCCAAAATCAACTTCCTCTTTTTCTCTCTCTCTTTCTGGTTCAAAGGATGGTGCTTTTGGACAGACATCCTACTTGTGGACTGTGCTCTATATCCTGGTGACCCTGGAGATGCAGAGGGAGGGGACAGGGATCTTGAAAGGGGGACAGCAAACCATGGCTCGGGCCAAATCCAGCCCACACCTTTTCTTATGCAGCCTGGGAGCTAAGAAAGGTTTTTTACATTTTTAAATGAATGAAGAAAAAGATCCAAAGAACAATACTATTTCTTGACACGTGAAAATGATATAAAATTCAGACTTGGGTGTCCCTGATAAAGTTGTATTGGAACGCAGCCATGCCCGTTCACTTACACACGGTCCGCGCTGCTCTCACGCTGCAGCTGCAGTCGTAGCCGATCAGACGGCCCACAAGCCGAAACGGCGGTAGGCTCTCGGTTAACGGGCACCCATGCCGGATACACGTAGTATTATTTCTTTGGCTTTTCTGTCGGTGGCTTGAGAGTGCCAGATGCTTGAGTTCTGGTTAACAAGGAGGCTACTGTATTTACTCACTGGCCCTGTACACAAAAACCTCTGTGCTGGGAGGTCTGTGCACTTTAGGGCCCTGTGCCTGCGACAGAAACTGGTCAAATTCTGGGACTCGATCCATGTCAGAAGCATGAAAAAAACCCTGCTCTGGCTCTCTTTTGCCTGGGTCAGCATTTCCATTTGGTGAGCATTTAATGAGCATCTGCTGTGTCCCAATCCCTGGGGACACAGGACGGGTAGGCACCTGTCCCTGCCTTGGAATGGCTGCACAGCTAGAGGGGAGATGGGTGCGGAAGCAGGTCGTTGGACTGTGAAGCTTTGGAGGAGCATAGCGGGCCCCTCGAGTTCCGAGCCGGCATTTATTTATTGAGCCCACTCCAGCATCCCGGAGTCTTGCTCTAAGGGAGGAATTGACCAAAGAAATGTGAAAGGACTAGTTCTGTCAATTATTTCATGAATGAAAAAGCTTCTGGTGCCAATTACCCAATAGGAAGTGTACATAATGAGCAAAACAGTTTCCTTATTAGAAAGATAATAAAGACCTGAATCCTGAATGGGTATTATAACAATTCCATGAGATTGGCTAATCCATCAAGAAGAAAGTCTCCAGGTTTTAAGCGATATGTTTAAAATAGCCTTTGGACAGGATAGGGAACTGAGGGCCTGGCAGGCTACCTTCTGTGTAAAAGGGGAGGGAGTGGGGGTACTTGCAAGCATTCTTACTTGGGCATAAAATGTCTCTGGAATATACAAGAACCTGAATGATTTTGGTCCCGGGAGGAGTGCTGGGTATCTAGAGACGGGGGTGGGAGGAAGACTTTCCACTAATACCCCTGTTAAAAATTTTGCTCTAACTTTTCATTTTATTTTCAAGCACTTACTTGGGATAATTTTCACTCTTTTATATACTCCTTTATGCCTTTTGAATTTTGAACCATGTGAATATAGTACCTTTTCAAAATACCTATAAATTTAATGTGAAATCACTAGCACACAGTTTTGCCATTACCTTTCCATGTCTTTTTGGGAAGTCATTTTCCTGCTCTTTCATTTATTTAACGTGATTCTTGATTGCCAGCTCCTGTGAGTCAGGTACTACTCTAGGCTCGGCAGTTACCTCTGGGCCTCAGTTCCATCATCTGTAATGTAGGGAGACTAGGGGACCCGTAAGACAGTCTTTACCTTCAGACTCAACAGGAGGGCTCAACATTAAAACACAGATTGCTGGCCACCACCCCCCACCCCCCAATTTTCTGTTTCAGTAGGTCTGAATGAGGCCTAAGAATTAGCATTTATAACAAGTTCCAAAGTGATGCTGATTCTGCCAGCCCAGGAACTACACTTTGGGAACACACTTCTGACTTTGTGGGGTTCTGTACTTATAAACTCCCTTTCCAGTTCTGAAAATACCAATGAATAAAGAACAGTTTCCATAGGTCAGAACACAAAGTGATCCCTCTCCCCCAGCAATGTGGTAACACTTGACAAAGCAGACACGCTGACAGAAGTAAAATTATCTAGCTTCCATTTCACCCACAAGGGCAGGGAGAAAGAACACAAAATCAAATCATGGTCAGAGTCTGGTGAGTTCCAACAAGTAATTCTTCCTGGAGGAGGTGACTTGGTGCAAGGTTTTCAAGGAAGGTTAAGTGGTAGGCTTAAACTAGGCAGGGTATTTTGAATCACCAAGCCTAGTGCCTAGTATCACTACTGGACATCATTTTAAGCCCCTACAGTTTATCCCTACTTTATGAATTCAGCCTGGTCATTGGTGAGTTCCTGACAAGGACATGGTGCCCCAGTATGAACCCCTACACCTGACTCCATATGCCTTTGTGTACACTGCTCCCTCTTCTAGAATACCCTTCCTGGTCCTCTTACCTCTGAAAGCCCTATTTACCCATTAGGACCAAGATGCAATCTAACAATTCTCCATGAGAACTTAACATCTACTCAGTCTCCAC
The DNA here is from genome assembly GCA_004026885.1 of Lyroderma lyra. Lineage (NCBI taxonomy): Eukaryota > Metazoa > Chordata > Mammalia > Chiroptera > Megadermatidae > Lyroderma > Lyroderma lyra. The sequence continues at coordinate 81,020 of PVJL010000346.1, read as the reverse complement.
TGAGTATCTCTTTTTGCCTATATCAATTCACTGAGGCATTTGTCCATCTTATTTTTTTTTATTTATTGATTCATTCATTCAACAAATATGACCCCTCCTTACTGAAGGGGCTGCAATGTGTGGGCTTGGAAATAGAATCAGACGCAAATAGATATGATCCCGGCTCTAATACAGAAAGAGCCATTAATCAAATAACTGCACAGCGGGGAGTATAATTACAAACCTGAGAAGAGTGGTCAAAGGACAAGAATATGGTTTTATGAGAACATACAAGAAAAACTCCTGACGTGGACTAGACTGTGAAAGTATAGTTTGAGCTGAGATCTAAAGGATGCCCAGGTCTTGGCTAGTGGGGGAGGGAAGCTCTCCAGATTGTGGGGACCAGCGTGAGCAAAGTTCTCATGATGGGAGGCAGCCTGGCAGGTTCAAGGAACTGAAAGAAGACTAGAATGGCTGGGAAGGGGGTAAAGAACGGGAGAAGAGGGACTCGTCGTGAGGCTGGGAACACACTTCACAGCACCCTGTGGATCTTGTTAATGATTTTGATTTTTGACCTGAGAGGGTTAGGATGCCATCTAAGGGTTTTAAACAGTGGCATGATGGGATCAGAGTTACATTTTGAAAATTTTATTCTGCTGCTGCTGTCTGGAGAAGGAACAAGATCGAAAACAGGGAGACCAATTGGAGGGCTGTTCTAACAGTCCAAAGACAGACAGGGTGTCTTGGACTAGGACAGCGGTTCCCAACCTTTTCCCACTTGTGTACCCCTTTTAAATCCATTTCTATAAATTGTACCCCTTCTTTTAAAAACAGATGTTTTTAAATACACTTTTGTTCAATGCCTGTCTTAATGTAAAATAGTGGAAACGAGATAAGTTAGGAAAGAAAAATTACTACACTAAAAATACAAACCACAGATTTAATTTTATAATATTCGTAACAGTTAAATATTGATAATGGTGATCAAGTACTTAAACATTAAATTAAAAAAACTACTTGAAAAGAATCGCACACTTATTTTTCCTCAGTCAATAACTCAATTGATCAAACAGTGCAGCTACGATGTACTTACATGTTTGAGGAAGTTCCAGAAATGTCACAAAAGCATTGTTGTAAAACTGCGTAATGATTGGTAGAAGAGCGGTTTGGGGGAGGGGTTCATAGCCACGCCCTCACCAGTCATTCCCTAATGTGATCTAATTTTGAAGTGTCTCCATTAACAGTGATTCAAACTTAACATTTATTGTTTCATAACTAACATTTTGCATTTTTTTACTTTACTTGTTTTTTTGCCATTACTGATCATTTTTTGTGTGCCCCTGAGTGACCGAGCACGTACCCACTGGGGGTACCGCACCACCACTTAGGAACCGATGGACTAGGGTGGTAGTAGAGGAACTGGAGAAAAATGGGTAGAAAATAAGAGGAGGTAAATGGATAGGTTGCGGTGGTTGGTTAAGGGAGAGGGAGGAGTCAAGGGCGAGACGTTAGAAAAGCATCTATTTTGGGGGTGAGGATGTTGAGTTTGCCTTTGAACATGGATCTGGTGAGGTTAAATAGGCCACTGATCAGGAGCACAGCCCCTCCGAACTGAGGGTAGTCATTGGGTATCAGCGAGGTATGTGTGCTGGGCAAGGATGTCGAGAGAGACAGAGACAGAGACAGGGAGAGACAGAGACAGAGGGAGTGTGTGTGAAAAATGGAGGGGTGTCTCCTCAGACTGGGTTATAAGCTCCTGAAGGCCAGAGCACTTGGAGGAAGGAGAGTCACTTCCCACTTGGCAACTTGGGGATACTTCTCTTATTTCTCCCTCTTCCTGCTCACTATTACCCAAGTTCAGGTCTTAATTATGTCTCACCCGGGTGCCACAGGAACCTGCTAACCCACTGCTTCTCAAACTCTAACGTGCTCACAGGTGACTTGAGGGTCTTGATAAAATGCAGATTCTGATGAATAGATCTGGGCAGAAGCCTCTGAATTTCTAATGAGCTCCCAGGAGATAGGGACCACACTTTGAGCAGTGAGGGGAGTTGGTCTCCCTGCTTCTGAAGCTCACCGCTTTCACAACCAGAATCCTCACGCCTCTGCTCAGAAGCCTTCGGGGGCCATTCACGGCTCACACGGAACTTCACATTCAGGATCTGCTCCAGCAGTCTTTGGCCAATCCTTGTTTCCGCCCACTGCTTCCCTTCACCCACCCTTCAAGCCACCAAACCAAACCCTTCACTTTGAATTTGTCCATCTCCTTCTCTTGTTGTTCCGAAAGGGTCAGAGACCAGCTCAGGCAGGCTCCCACTTGGAAGGGGGCTACTAGCCTCAGTGGTCTTCGAACTTTTCTGCTTAAGAGCCCCCTTAAAAGCATTTTGTAAAACTATGTGCCCCCTTATGAATTTTTAAGTTTACATCTACATTTTTAATCATACATTTGCAGAAGATGCAATTCCCAGTATATTATAAACATTGAGTTTTTAAGTAAAACTATGATATCACTGTTTTAAATTTGTCTGATAGAATCTAAACACCAAAGAAATCTGATACCTACCATCATCCATGTTAAAAATACATGAACACCCTCTTCGTTAATAGGCAGTGTTCCTTTTTCGTCTTGAAATTTTATTTCAGTTTCACTTCATCCATGGAATTTTATTCTAATGTAATATATATAATACAGTTTTATGCTTAAAACTCTTTCATTTGCTTCTCTATCATATTTCTCAGTAACAATTTTATATGAAGTTAAAACTTTTTTAATTTCCTGCAATCATAAAGCTCCTAAAAGTATTAAAATTTTTCTTCTGCTTGAGTTATCATTACAATTATTAATAGTATGCAGTTGATCAAAACAACATAAATGTATTACTAATTTTGGTAAATTATTAATAAACATGCAAACTAAAATTATTTTGAAAATGAATCTCTTAGTGAGCTGGTGGAGCTGCTGGATGATTTAAAAAATGTTTTTCTGTTCCATAAATAATATTTCAAATTTAATTGTGTTAAATGCTAAAAGAAGAAGAACATGGAGCTATGAGAGCAGGGAATAGAGCAGATTTGGTGAGGCAAGAGCATGTTCTTTGTAGAAGTGACAGTTAGGGTCGTACTTGAAGAATGTGCAGCAGTTGGCCAGGTGAAGAAAGAATAAAAGAACATTCCAGGCAAAGGGAGTAGCATGAGGGACGAGCCTACGTTGGACAGAATGTTAGAGTGGTTAGACCATAGTGATATAAGGTTTTTCGTTGACATACAACATACACACCTACATGTGATCAGGTCTGAGTATACAGTTAGAGTTATCACTGAGTGAGCACACCTATGCAGTTATTACCCACATCCAGAATTAGAATATTGCTGGTACTAGGTTATTTCTTTATTTTGTTTATTTACCCAAGAAAGAACATTATGTATGGCGTGAGACATGAGACAAGGCCCAGCATCGATTGTCTTTCCATTTTCATTTATATACACTGAAAACTCTGATTCACATGAACTGGTCGATAGAACTACAAGTTTGTTAGATCAGGGTCACTCCGTTCTTGATCTGCTTCTGAGTTACATGCCAAAAATCACATAGTGATCACTGACAATTCTATTTTAATTATTTCTGTTTGGCCTTCCTAATAAAAAAAGAGAATTGGAAACCACTCAGCTTGCAAAAAAGATTTACTGCACGTTTATTAGAGTTGCTTGCTTTCTCAGTTTTCTGAATGTCCTTCACCGTGGTGGTCAGGGGCTCAATGCCTGGGGCAGTAAACCCAGGCAGGATTTGGGGGATGGGTAAGAGGTTTGCTTTTCTTTTGTAAAGGGAGGGCAGTTGTGAAAGAGTAGCTATAAAAAAGAACACTTTACACCTCTAGCACCCATCAGTTCTAGGTAAGAGCTTCTGTGGAAGTTGAGGTAGAAATTGATTCTCTTAAAACTTTGCATGTATAGTACTTAGAAAGTCTGCAAGTACTACCAAGGGTTTGCATACTCAGTTTGAAGTCCACAAAAAAACGTGTATGCAATTCAAAGCAGACTGGATCAATCTCTCCAAATTTCCTAGTTCATGTTTCTAAGAGACGAAGTGTGATTGGCCCAGCCTATTTTTTTGTGCCAGGCCACATCATAAGCTTCTAGCCAAGTGGTCAGCGCCTGCACAGGTGTTTCCATGAGCAGGGCCCAGAAGGAGGCAGGTAACTAACTGTGGTAATCTAACAGGCAAACTAACAAGTGCATTCCTCCTTAAAACTATCTCCAATTCTGTTCTGGTGGTAAGACATGCTCCAATCTATAAGATTCCATATCTATGAATTTTACCTTTTTGTCACATCCATCTCTTTCCTTCTTGTCTTGTACTTATTCATGTGACCCATCACCTTTTCTAACTGTAAGCTTTTCAAAAGCTGGCCCATCCATGTTTTAATCATTTCCACCAGTATACCCTATATTTTGTAGGTGTCTAATAAGTATTTGTTGAACAGATAGTTGATTAATGAGTGCCTTAAGCTTCTTCATATCTACAGGTCCTAGAATAGGCTTTCAGTAGCAGGTTAACCAGTGAACAAAACAATGAACAAATTAATAAACTATTAAGCCATTGGGCAATGGCGTGAAAATAAGAGAGTCATATCTCACATGAGGGTCAAGATCTGCAGAATCAGTGTAAAGGGTGTGACGTGTACGAAACTGACTCTCTCTAATCGAGTCTCCTGTTCTGAATTTATTTCTGTAACTGGTCATGGTACGGTTAATTGCTCATGGCAAAACATCCACGTAAATCCTTTCCCGTTCTTTGCATCTGTCTTGCAGGTGTGAGTGGCATCTCTTCAGCACGGTGGTGTTTGGTCCGTACCTCAGCCCGGGTGAGGATGTAAAACCCCCCACTCTGTACGTGAGTGGTACAGGCCAACAGGAACACCTGGCTCCAGCCACGTTCACAGACATGTCGGCCGTGGAGTAGTGTGAACACTTTTTCTCACCTTCTCAGGGTTTCGGTCCTTTTGGGTTTGTTTCATTGATCGTTTTTTATGGTTTTTGTGGCTGGACCTTCACGACCAAGGCAGGCGCAATGGGAGATCAGCAACTGTACAAGACCAACCACGTGGCCCACGGTGGTGAGAACCTTTTCTACCAACAGCCACCACTTGGCGTCCATGGTGGGCTGAACCACAGCTATGGGAATACAGTCACAGGGGCTGCAATGGAGGCCTCTCAGGTGTCACCCATTTCCCCCCACTTCCCTCAAGATACTCGGGATGGTCTAGGCTTGCCTGTTGGCTCCAAAAACCTTGGCCAAGTGGATACCTCGAGGCAGGGAGGATGGGGAGGCCATGCAGGGCCTGGAAATCATGTTCAGCTACGTGGCAACCTGACCAACTCAAACATGATGTGGGGGGCCCAAGCTCAGGCTGAGCCCACTGATGGCTACCAATACACCTACTCCCAGGCCAGCGAGATCCGGACCCAGAAGCTCACCAGCGGTGTCCTGCACAAGCTAGACTCTTTCACCCAGGTGTTTGCCAACCAAAACCTGCGGATTCAGGTCAACAACATGGCCCAGGTGCTGCACACCCAGTCAGCAGTGATGGATGGAGCCCCGGACAGTGCCCTCCGCCAGCTGCTGTCCCAGAAGCCCATAGAGCCCCCAGCACCGGCTCTCCCTTCTCGCTACCAGCAGGTGCCCCAGCAGCCTCACCCTGGTTTCACCAGTGGACTGTCCAAACCAGCTCTTCAGGTCGGGCAGCACCCTGGCCAAGGGCACCTGTATTATGACTACCAGCAGCCACTGGCTCAGATGCCAGTGCAGGGAGGACAGCCACTGCAGGCCCCACAGATGCTGTCCCCGCACATGCAGCAGATGCAACAGCACCAGTATTACCCGCAGCAGCAACAGCAGCAAGCGGGGCAACAGCGAATGTCCATGCAAGAAATGCAGCAGCAGCAGCCACAGCAGCAGCAGATACGCCCCCCACAGCCACAGCTGCAGCAGCAGCAGCCACAGCCACTGCCGCAGCGGCCGGGTTCCATGCAGATACCTCAGTATTATCAGTCCCCACCTATGATGCAGCACTTGCAAGAGCAGCAGCAGCCTCAGATGCACCTGCAGCCCTCTTCTTACCACAGGGACCCCCACCAGTACACCCCAGAGCAGGCACACGCTGTCCAGCTGATTCAGCTGGGCTCCATGCCCCAGTACTACTACCAGGAGCCCCAGCAGCCCTACAGCAGCCACCCTCTGTACCAGCAGAGCCATCTGTCCCAGCACCAGCAGCGTGAGGACAGTCAGCCCAAGACCTACTCAAGTGACAGGCAGACCCAGGCCATGCTGAGCTCCCATGGGGACCTGGGGCCTCCTGATACGGGAATGGGAGACCCAGCAAGTTCGGACCTGAACCGGGTCGGCAGTGCCCTCCCCCACCGACCACTCCTGTCCCCCAGTGGGATCCACCTCAACAACATGGGGCCTCAGCACCAGCAGCTGTCTCCCAGTGCCATGTGGCCCCAGGTATTCTCACAGTGGAAGTTTCTCCTGGTATCTCAGCTACAGGGCCAGCCAGGGCTGAGTCTATGCAGTGCCCAGTCCTCTCTCCAACCCCTTCAACCCATTTATTCATTATTCACTCCACAAACGTTAACTTACGTGAGACAGACACTGACTATGCCAGGCACTTGGAATACAAAAGCAATTTTGACTCAGTCTTTTGCCTTTAGAGCTTCTAATCTCACTAAGGAAATGGCCAAAATAATGCATCAGGTCCTGAGTAATACATGTGATGATCAAGGGCCCTGAGTCAAGTGCCAGAGACCATCCACACAGTGGGAGTGCTTGGTCCCCCTTGGGTCTGTGTCCTCAGGGTATGCCCTGGGAAATACTCCCCTTTTGAGAGGGAGAGCACTTTATGACAGGATTTCTCAAAGTTTTACTCAGAACAGGAGTTCCATGGAATGTTTAATGTATATTACTGGGGTGGGGGAGGGTTCTGTGGATAAATTTGGGGTTTCTTCATTAAACTGAAAGAGGTTGCTATGGTGCATGACTTCTCAGTGCCTTTAATATGCTCATGTGCACTCTGAATCTCCCAAAGTGGATTGCACATGTAGTTGCAGAATGGAAAATCTTAGCTGCCCACAGGATCCAGGCAGGATCCAGGGTGGTCGTGTTATGATAGAGGGGTCCTTGAATAGGACCGGGTTAGATGGAGAGAGGGCTGTGATGGAGGTTGAAAGCTAGGGATGAACTCCCCTTGATTTTGTTTTGTTTGGGCCTCAGGCCCAGTAGTAACTGAGAGCCTTTGTGATATAAGAACCAGATGAGGGAGGATCCCTGGTGGTGTAGTGGCTAGGCTTTGGTGCTCTCAATACCGCAGCCTGGGTTCAATCCTCGCTCAGAGAATCAACAACAGCAAAAAAGAACCAGATGACATGATAGAAGAAAAGAATTCCAGCAGGAAGCCTTCTGGCATGGTGCTGTTTCCTGCAGCTGTCAGTGCTGGGTGTCTCACAGGCATGCAGCCTGTCTGTGTGTAGAGTGGGTGGCCTGGGAGAACAGAAGGAATGAGTAGGGGACTGAGTCCCGGTGGACTTGTGTCTGGTGGCAGTCCTGGAGTGGGCATGGTACCAAGTTAGGGCGCAGTCAGGGAAAGAAGTCTCAGGTGTGGAAGAGGGAGTCATGAGCAGCTGTGAGCACGGTCAGTGTCGGTGGACAGCGGGCAGAGTCCTGGAGGTACTGCGCTGGGGTTCCTGCCATGCAAGGACTCCTCCCATCAGAAACACGTTTTTTCTTTCTTCTTTCTTTCGGTGTCCTGCATGGCTCAAAATTAGATGCATCTACCTGATGGCAGAGCCCCGCCAGGGTCCCCTGAGTCAAGGTAGGATGGGTACAAGGAGGCTTGTTGGCATTTTGGGGGATTGGGAGGTCTCCCTGGGTTGTCTCACATGATTCGTTTCCAAATTCAAAATCAATTCCTCAAAGAAGTTTATAGGAGTAATAATAGTAGCTCTTGTGTTTGGGTGCTTTCTACATGCTAGGCACACTATTATGTGTAATAAAATTATGAGGCATGATTACCATGTGCCTAGCCCAGTTTAAGCACCCAACCATTATTAGTTGTTATTACTATTATTTTGCAAATGAGAAAACTGATGCTCAGAGACCTTACATCAAGTAAGTAGCAATGCTGGGATTGACTCCAAAGCCCATGCTCTGTGCACTGTCCATTCATTCAGTCTGTGAGAATTTATTGAGTACCTACTGTGTGCCAAACAGTTGCAGAGCTAAGCTTGGAGAATGCTGCAGTGCATCGTTCAGACTTGTTTTCTGCCCTCTTGGGCCTGGTAAATAGTAAACAGGGACCTAGCCAGAACCTAACAGAATGCTAAAATGTGTGGTCTGGAGGCTGAACCAGAGAACTCAAACACATGTCTCTAAGGGAAGGTTCTGGCAAAGGTGGGCCCAAGCTGACCCTGGAAGGGTAATAAGCCATAGGTGGGAAGAACCTAGCATCTGAAGGTCTCGAATAAAGAAGGACATTTTGTTCAACTCTTACATGACTTTGAGCAAGCCCATTCCCACTTTGAGCCTTAGTTTTCCATCTATGAATTGGGCTAGTACCCCAGAGGGTATTGGGGTGATGCAAGTGGGGCCAGGGATGTGGGAGCACTGGATGAATAAAATGGGTTTGTTGTGGGGTGTGGGGTCTTGCAACAACTCACTGTTCTCCTTCCTCACCATGCATGTCCTCTCTTTTTGGCCCTACCCTGAAGCAGTGGCCAACCCAAAGGAATGTTTGGGGAGCAGTTTGATGCCAAGAATAAGCTGACGTGCTCCATCTGCCTGAAGGAGTTCAAGAGCCTGCCTGCCCTGAATGGCCACATGCGGTCCCATGGGGGCATGAGAGCCTCCCCCAGCCTCAAACAGGTGAGCAGGGGCGCCCCCTGTCCTCCCCAGGCCATGTGCTGCTTGCTTTGCTTTGCTGCCGTCAGAGAGTGAGGTGAACCCCTTGATGGGGGACTGGGGGGAGACATAGTCGTTTCCTAATAGGAATGCTTAAGCTTTGAAGGTGGGAGCCAGTCACGTCAAACAGTCCCCACATCCATTGGCCTCATGAACAAGGATCAAAAAACCAGGCGCTAGACTTCCTTTTAGGGGATCCCAGCCTCCCCACCCCCTGGAGAAGACAGCCAAGAAAACATGTAGATGCAATAGTATTTTTTGCTTCTGCTGCTTGAAGCACCTAAGACCAAGGTCACTTGGGCCTCCCAGATCAAGAGTCAATGGCCAGGGAAAGCTAATGTGACCATCAGCTCTCAGCCAGCATGTTCTATTCACCAGTGCACCAGTGTTAGACTCTAGTATCCAAAGATCTTTAAATACCCTCAGGATTATCCAGATCGGATACCCACGTCATGAAATTTCAAAGAATTTTCTCAATTCTTTGAATATTGTTGATCTTAATTTAAGTCTATGGGGTTAACTCTCTGTTCACCAAAATTTTGGATTATCCAGATCACTCCATCTCCTGACCATGCCAGATAAAAGAGCTAGGTCTTCCATTTGACCAATGAGTAAACTGAGGCCCATAGAATTAAAAAGGTCCTACACAGAAGCTTATGTTTTATTTTCTGATTATAAATCCATATCCTTTTCTATAAAAGCAGTGACAACCACAAAAAATGTTAACATTTGTATTAACGTACAAGTGATCCACGGTCAAGATCCGTTTAATGTAGAAAATAGAGTGCATGATATCGCCCATTGCCAACTGGCATCACATAAGCTGAGGAACTCAGAGTTGCAGGAAGGAAACCACCCTGCAGTGGTCCTCTGTCACCCACGCATGATGTCCTGGAACCTTTCAGGAAAAGCAGAGTGCGTCCCCCCTGTGAGAGCTGCTCTCAGCCCAGGATCAAAGCCTTTATTGTCTGTGTAGGAGGAAGGAGAGAAGGCCCCGCCACCTCAGCCCCAGCCACTGCCGCCTCCGCCACCACCGCAGCTCCCTCCTGAGGCAGAAAGCCTCACGCCTATGGTCATGCCCGTGTCTGTCCCTGTCAAGCTTCTCGCGCCCAAGCCCAGCTCTCAGGGCTTCACCAGCAGCGTCGTTGCCGCCCCCTCCGCCAGAGACAAGCCAGCCAGCTCGATGTCGGACGACGAGATGCCCGTGCTCGTGAGGATGACCCTCTCTCCCCCACACTCACCCCAAGGGGCTGTCCCCTGCACGCCTGCTGTGAGTTGCTGCTCTGCCCCACCTGCCTAGGGTGGGGAACATCCCTTTGCTTTCTTAGAGATGGGGACGGATCATCCCAAGGTCACTGGCCTGAGCTCAGGTATGGGTTGGCCTCTCAGGACTGAGCCCCTAAGGCTGCCTTGGGAATCCCATCCTTGTCCAAACTCCCCAATACCCTGGAAACACCTGTTACTCCACCAGGCGAATGGTCTGGGTTCGATCCTGAGAGACCTGATGGTGGCCCCAGATTGAAACAGAGATGATAACTCAGCTGGTAATCACAGTTATTGAAGTATGGAAGTATTGTCCCAGATAATAAATAGCTATTGCTTAGGGCCCTGGCCTCTCCCACAGGATCTCCAGATCTCTCCACTTCCAGTAACCAAAGCTATAACCAAAGCAGGCCAGTAGCCCTGGTGTTCATTTGATGGTCAGTCGGTCTTACCAGCCACTTAATATTTTCAGCATCACATCTGCATAAATACCCTTGGAGGACCTTATTCATTAAGGTCCCCAAAGTAATTCCACCGAGAGACACCCATCCCCAATCTCAGGAAAGCAAAGAGATTTGTGTTTCTCACTCACTGTTAAGTTCTCCTCAAATTCCAAGTGCTTCACCCAAGCAGCTCAGCTTGGCTCTGGAACAGAGATCTCTATCTCTTTGTCTCTCTTCTCTCTCCTTCCCTTCCCCAGAGAGTCTATAACCCACATGGTTGACTATATCAGATTTGTTCCCTCCCCACAAGTGGTTGCTACATCCTATTTGTCCAAGAACAGGTGGCTGCTGGGATTCCAGGGGCGGTGTGAGGATGGGGTTGGGCCAGATTAGGAGTAGGAAGGATAATTAAGAGAACTAGAAAAGTCCGAAAAGAGCTTTCTTTGGTTCTCTGTTTAATATCAAAGCCTCAGAAGAGGAGAGACTGATGGAGAACTCTGTGGGAGGGAGGCAGGAGGACTCTCATAGGCCGGCAGGACCTAAGGCCAACAACAGGCAGCAAGATGACATGACATAGCCAGGCTCCCTCTTTGCCAAGGGAAGTTTCTGATTTCGTGGCAGAGACACTGTTTCCACTCTTGGAGAACTCTCAGCTTGACGCTGGAGACCATAACGTTCCTAGACACAAGTGGGCAGGGCCCCAGGCAGCATCCCCTGCCCCAGTTCAAGACAGTGAGATAAAGACCTGGGCAGCCCTGGGTGTGGCTGGAGGGGAATGCACCTGGGTAGCTAGAGTGGCGACTGGAGAGAGGCAAGGGAGTTGGGTTTGAGTTTGCTCAGAAGATCATCATAAGGGGAGTTCTGAGCAGGTTTTTGAAGGCAGAGATGAACTTGGCTTTGTGGAAAGGGTGAGACACAGTGTAAGTGTGGAGATAAGCCTAAGTGGAAGCATGGAGGTGGGACTGAGTAAATGTGAGCAAGGTCATAACACTTGATAGAAAGAAATTTAAATGTCCAGGGAGGAGCCCTGAGTTCTAGTCCCATCTCTGCTGCTAGCCCACTGGGACACAGGCAGCAGAGACTCGCCCCCTCTCAATCTCGGTTTCTCCCCAGACCTCCAGGGGTTGGACTCACTGGGGACCATTTAAACCCTCTCAGTACTTGGCCCTGCCTCCAGAGTCTGAATAGCTTAGTAGGGGTAGAACACTGTAAATGCTTCCTCTCAGGTGACATTCTGGGTGGGTTTGGTGACCCAGGGACTCAACCTTGCCTTGGAGGATCAGAAAATCTGGGTTTACAACTGGAGTAACAAGACCTCAAATAGAGGAGCCTGAAAGGGACCTTTAGCCCTATGATCAGAGGTCCAGATTCGGGTGCAGGGTTGAAGTCACGTGAGGATGCTCAGATGACTCCTTCCGCTACCCAGGAACAGGGCATAAATTTCAGGATTGCTCCCAAGGGTAGGGAACACTGGTCTCCTCTCCCCACTCTCCTTAGTCCCCTCTCTCTGCCTCAGCCTCAAGCAATGAAGAGCCCTCTGGTGGAGAGAGGAGGCAGATTGGGGCGCTTTGGCCTAAGGAGAGCCCCCTGGGGGTGAGCTGGAAGCCTACCTAGGAGCCCTCTTCCCCTCCTCCTTCCCTCACCTCCCTGCTCTCCTAGACTGCCCTCCTAGGGGCTGCGACAACACCCACAAGACAGTGGAGCTGAGGGAGAAACAGGAGAGGGCAGCCGGAAGTGCCGAAGGCAGCAGCAGGGGCCCAGACAGAGAGGAGCCCAGAACTGAGGGGTACTGGGGCAGGTCACATGACCTGGAGACAGTTGGTCACATGACCATGGCCAGCCCTTCCCATCAACCCCTGCTGCCTTCTACTCAGGCGCCACCCTGGGCTCAGGAATTGCCAAGGACTGCAGCTGTGACAGGCACTGTCCTGCAGGGCCTGGAAGGCTACCACAGAGTGTCCAGAACCTTTCTGCAGGTATCTCCACAGCCTCTCCCAATTCACAGCTGCCTCTCCAGCCACACCTGGCTCTTGGTGTTTCTAGGCTTGGTGTGATGCTGGCACACAGCCCAAGTCTGTTCGTTTGGCTTTGGCATGCCCTGCCTCTCTATTGACGTGCATATGTTGACTTATTACTATATTATGTATCCATGTGGCAGATCTTCCTTCCAGACTAGACTTGGTTCCTCTGCCATAACATAAACTAACCCTGCTGACAGGAAGCCAGTGTCAGGAAAGGGGTTTGCTACAGATGTGCCACCGGTGCTGGGAGCAGTCGTGGAGGGGTGGGGGTGGGGGTCCACCGGTCCATTTTTAGGAGAGCACGTGAAGGATCGTAGACGGCTCTCCCCCAGCCCACCGTTGCCTCGAAGGGGAGCGCAGTGTGGGTCACCGGCCCTGGGAGCCTTGGCGAGGCCTGCCTGGCCCCCTCATCTGGCCCACAGCTTCCCTGAATAAGAGTATTCTGTCCCCTTCTCCCAGCACGTCCTATCTGTCCCTGATCTCTGTCCCCAGGGAGCAGTGGGGAATTAAAGGGCCCAGTCGGCTGGATTCCTCACACCAGATGGGAATGCAGCGATAAGCAATAAGGAATGTGAATTTATTCCGTCTTGCCCACCCACTCTCCTTTCCACCCCCATCTCCCTCTAGATGTTAGGGCTTGCCTCCAAAACCAAAGGTCCCTCCTAGTCAGGCCACCCGAACCCGCCTGCTCTGAAAATGGACGTGGCTGTTTAAGACGGAGGATGCTGGGTTCAGACACGTGGAAGGCGGTGGCCCTCAACCTGGGGGCGCGTTCTGTGGGGAAGGCGGCGAGGTTTGAATCGGCTCGTTCTCCCCGTTTCAGGAACTTCCCAGGAAGCTTCAGCCTGGCGCCGCCAAAGCTGAGGAGCCCCTCAAGACCGCCCCTGAGAAGAAGAAGTTCCGGCACCGGCCGGAGCCGCTCTTCATCCCGCCGCCGCCCTCCTACCACCCCCACCCCGCCTCCTCCTACTCAGGGGGCGCCACCCTGTACCAGAGCCAGCTGCGCTCCCCGCGCGTGCTGGGCGACCACCTGCTCCTGGACCCCGCCCACGAGCTGCCCCCCTACACGCCCCCGCCCATGCTGAGCCCGGTGCGCCAAGGCTCGGGGCTCTTCAGCAATGTCCTCATCGCGGGGCACGGCCCGGGTGCCCACCCGCAGCTGCCCTTGACGCCCCTGACGCCCACCCCGCGGGTGCTGCTGTGTCGCTCCAGTGAGTCGCCCCCTGCGCCCCCTCGGGGACTCGGAGGGAATTTCACCTCAGCCGAGGCTGGGCGCTGCCCTGGGAGGTCTCGCTTTCTTCAGTTGTCTCATGCCACCAACTTGGGTCGCATTTCTTCTCTGGGGACCAGGCACTGTGCTGGATGCTCGGAGTCCTACAGTATAAGCGTGTTACACGTACCCTCAGGGAATCGGGCTAGCTGGGGACACAAACGCATGAAGCCAGGCATGCAGTCCCTTCGGGAGAAGGAAGCAGCCGAAGTGTGCGTACACTAAGACTGCGGTGTGTGGTCCTGTAAGACGCCCAAAGCAAATGGGCTACGTAGATGTCTGAAGAGGACTCGGTATGATAAGCAAGACCAGGTCTCCATATTTTAGCATGTTGTACGAGGGGGACCCCCCCCCAAAAAAAAGAAACAAAATTTATTTATAAAAAATGGTTTATGTATTCTTCCCTGTTTAAACTTGAGTCACCTTCCAAGTACCCTCCATTGGATGCAGTGCACCTATCGAGACGCATTTTTCTGCTGCTCAGACAGATTTTGAACTTGTCCATTTTGATGCTTTTTAGTGGCATCATGTTTTATTTCACCTCTTCCACATCGGCAAAATGTTTCCCTTTGAGGACTGTTTACATCCGGGTAAACAAAAAAAGTTGGTTGAAGAGAGATCGGGGAAATGAAAGGGTAGGGCAGGAGGGTCATGCCATTCTTGGTCAAAAACTGCTGCATGCTCAGCCCCATGTGGGCAGGGCAGGTGCACAGTTATTTATGTAAATCACCATCATACAAGGGGCAAATGGCATCGAAGAGTCTCCAAAAACATTCACAGAAGCCGAATGCAGGTACACTGATGCAGATGGGCTCCTTGAACACTCACCTAACAGGGGAAGCCTGTACTACAAGGGGCCCATCTTCTAGAAGATAATTTCAGTTTTTTTTAGTATAAAGATCGAGGATGGAGATTCCTGTAGCTGGGATCTCTTTCTAGAGCAAGAACAGTTTTATAGAAATAGTACAGCTTAGACCAGAGTGGGCCAGCTGGCTTCTCTTCACTCTGAGAAGAGAAATGGGTAACCCCAAGCCAGTTTGCCCCACCCTCCACCTAGGTCCTTGCAAACAGTTGGGGTAACTCTGGCGTGGGTTGGGAGGAGAGGGCCTCACTATAACTGTGTAGGTAACTGCTCCTTTACTGTAGTTTCTTCAGTCCTTTTCCCTGTTGACCAGTGACCTCTCGTTTTTGTGCTTCAGATAGCATCGATGGCAGCAATGTGACAGTCACCCCCGGGCCTGGAGAGCAGACCGTTGACATTGAACCGTAAGGAAAAGCCAATTATTCTTTAGAACAGAAACCTCAGCTGAGGAAAGGGATTGAGGAGTTTTGAGAAGTGGAGTTAGTACTTCTGGGGTCAGAGTGGCCACCACTGAAGTAGAAGGTGTAGAATTATAGGATCATGATATTTCTCGGGTACCATTGTTTCCTTGTAATTGTCAGTGTTTCAAGCCCTTTGCCAAAGACTAAATAGTAAAGCATGAATCCCTGTGTTCAGAGAACCCGGCACCCCCATATCTGGCTCCATAGGCCTGTTGGGCTATGGCTACATGCTTTCCCATACCCAGTGACATTGAAGCATCTCACAGAGTACCCAGCTCTCTGAGACTTCTTCCACTTGTCTTTGTTTCCCCAGTTTTCTCCCTAAGATTCTTGGCTCCAACTGTAGGCTGACTAAATGTATTAAACTGGACAGAAAACAATGGTACTGTCCCATTCCAGATGGTACGTACGGTCAGCCTACCGACACCTTGAATTTAGCCCAGTGAGACTAGGCTGAGCATACGTACCATTTAAAATAGGACAATACCATTGTTTTCCTGTCCCATTTAAAATGGGATGTCTGGTCAGCCTGTATGGGCTTGTTGAATAGTGAGTGGATGGTGAGGGGTATAATGGGAGAGAAAAGTGGTTATATTCATGGATAAGGCACAGAAAAGAGACCCTATGGTAAAGTAGTGAGTAGATTTAAGTCAGGAATCAGAAAACCTGAGTTCTAGCACCATTTTGTTATTTGATATTAATCAAATTAACCCTTCTAGGCTGTAATTAACTCACCTATTAAATTATTGAGTTAACTTATCATTGCCTTAATTACATCACAGGTCTTTGTGGGGGTCAAGATAGAATAAGTCTTGTGAAAGTGGTCTGAGAGAGATAAAAAAATGAAATAAGCACTTCGTACTTGTTCCTTTTTCCTGGTTAAATTGTATCATCAGCTATGCCCTGTGCACCTGTTCACTTGGAATTAGCACTGTCCCCTCCCAGTTCTAGAGCTGTGAAGCCCCAGGCTGACTTCTCCCTTGCTCCCTGCAGCATCTCTCCCCAGTCTTAAAGCTGTTCCTTATCCCAGTGAAAAGGCCAGGCCTGGAATCTTAGGATCACACTGAGGAAATGCCCCTGCATTCTTCTTGCAGAAGGAACTGGCTTCCCTCTTTTTCAAGTTCCTGACAGTTGCCCTTGGCCTCAGATTGAAGACCACACTGTTGTTTTTCTTCTTGTCATTAAAGACGCATCAACATTGGCTTGAGATTCCAAGCAGAGATCCCAGAACTCCAGGATGCCTCTGCCCTGGCCCAGGACACACACAAGGCCACACTGGTCTGGAAACCGTGGCCAGAGCTGGAAAACCACGACCTCCAGCAGAGAGGTATTGGCGTGTGGGAAGAAGTGGGCGAGGAAGGCTTGATTCTCTCACAGGGACCTCTGGCTCCAGGATCTGTGGGTTTTTCCATGTTACCGAGCTCTCTCTGATGCATGGCCTCTTGTTATTCCCAACAGTGGAGAATCTCCTGAATTTTTGCTGTTCAAGTGCATTGCCAGGTGGAGGGACCAATTCTGAATTTGCTTTGCACTCCCTCTTTGAGGCCAAAGGTGATGTGATGGTAAGGAACCATGAAAAGTAGGCTTCGCCGTTGATTTTCTTCAGGTTGGAATTGTGAAAAGTATATTCCCAAGTTTCTTTGTTGTCCCATGTACCATGCGACCAGTACATAAGAGGATGACCAGTCAGCATGCCTCCATGTTCCTTATCTCCACAAGTCGGTCAGGATTTAAAACTCCACAGGAAAACCTCCAGGAGGACTTCTGTTTATGCATCTGAGTAACAATTATGGGCACCTCTGTCTGGAGGAAATTAGAATTACTTTTCAGCACTCTGGCGTTTTATATCATAGAATGTCTCCAGTAACGGAGGTCATTGTCCTAAAATATGAACTAGCCTATCGTACTCTGCCGATGCGCCTTCCCTGCTGTGGAAGCTGGCGGGAGGTGACGTCCGTGGAACCGTCGTCTCCCTTCACCCAGACGAGTGTTTGCTTTATTTTTCCGTCCTCGACACAACTCTTTGATCAAACTAACACTTTGGTGCCATCTTCCCAGAATCAGAGCTGACCATTTGCCTGCTCATCCTGGGCTCCTGGGGAGATCCCGCAAGCACTAACCGCAGTTTCCCCTCTAGCAGCAGCTCTGGCTCCCCGCTTTTTGATTTTACGAAAATGTGAAAGTAAGCAAATGTCCCAATACTACCTTCGTATGAGGTTATTTGATACCCAGCGGTATTCAACCTTTTTGGCACCAGGGATCAGTTTGGTGGGTGACAATTTTTGCACGGACAGGGGATTAGGGGGATGGTTTTGGAATGGTTCGAGCACATTACATGTGTTGTGTACTTTATTTCTAGTATTATTGCATTGTAATATATAATGAAATAATTATACACCTCACCATAATGCAGAATCAGTGGGACCCCTAGGCTTGTTTTCTGGCAACTAGATGGTCCCATCGAGATCCCTCTGTGATCCCTAGATCCCTCACATGCACAGTTCACAATAGGGTCACATTCCTATGAGAATCCAGTGCCCCCACTGATCTGAAGGGGGCCGATCTCAGGAGGTAATGTGAGCGATGGGGAGTGGCTATAAATACAAATGCGGATGGACCTTTGCTGGCTTGCCCTCCATTCACCCCTGCTGTGCAGCCCTGGTGTTGGAGACCCCTGTTCTAGGACATTGGAAAACTCTCCTTAACCCTTTGAGATTAGTGTCACGTAGCAGCACTTCTTGACCTTTTAATGTATACACGAATCACCCAGGGAATCTTGTTAAAATGTGGGTTCTTATTACAGAGTTCTAGGGTAGGTCCCAAGGTTCTGCCTTTCTAACCAGCAGCCAGGGATGCCCGTACTGCTGGTCTGTGGACCACACTTGGAGTAGCAAGGTTCTAGACCTTGCTCCGCCCCTAGAGCAGTGTTTCTCAACCTTCCTAATGCCGCCACCCTTTAATACAGTTCCTTGTGTTGTGGTGACTCCCATAACCTGTTTTCATTGCTATTTCATAGCTGTCATTTTGCTACTGTTATGAATCATAATGTAAATATCTGATAGGCATTTTCCGATGGTCTTAGGTGACCCCTGTGAAAGGGTCGTTTGACCCCCAAAGGGGTTGCAACCCACAGGTTGAGAACCGCTGCCCTAGAGCATCCACTACTCAAATCTGGCTGTAGTGTTGTTTTTTTTTTTAAATCAACAAGGCTGAAGGAGGTAGATTTGAAAGGGTTTATTTAGCTAGGCTCTGCGAGGACAGTGTCTAGTATAGTCATCACTGATGCAGCTGTTTATGTTTTATTGCAACGAACCATGATTTTTCTACAAAACAGTTCCAGATCACCCACTCATTTCCTCAGAGTCCTTCCCCTAGAGGTTCAGCCTTCATTCAGAGGAGGCCTCACCATCTCTCTAAGGCTGAAACCCTCACCAAGGAGGGCGTTGGGGTCTCAGACATGACCAACTGGCTGCAGGCATGGGCTGGGGGAGGGTTAGAGCAGCGACCCTGTTGGGTGCTGACCAGAAAGGAACCCAGATTAGGGGAATCTCCCACTGGTTTTCCTTCCAGCACCCCCAACCCCACCTCTGAACTGCTGACCCCTTTTCCCCATTAAATAGATGGTCTCCCCAGGGCACACACATCCATTACTGACTCTTGCCTTTTCTCTCTCATGGTTCTGCAGGCTGCTCTGGAAATGCTGCTGCTGCGGAAGCCAGTCAGGTTAAAATGTCATCCTTTAGCGAATTACCACTATGCCGGTAGGTTGTCAGGAGCCCTGTGCCCTGTTGCCTCCTGGGAGCGGTTTGTTTGCACGTTTGTTTGTGTCGCTGTTTAATAACAGATAGCACTGTTGCTGTCCTGATCACCACTTGTGGTCTCAAGGCCTTTGGGGCATCGCTGTTGGGGCAGTTTTGTCTGTTGGCTGGGCACTATGGGGCATTTGTATGGGCTCCTGCCCCTCATGTGTATGCCAAGAGCTGTGTGATTGTGGGCAGTGCCTACAGGTGGCAATGAGACTGGACCATCGGGGGAAGGAGCCACAGAGGTTACAACACAGAGGCAACAACACAGAACAGCAGCCCCTCAGCTTTAGAATCGGTAGACACAGACTCAACTCTTGCCTTCACTCCGGCCTTCTGCAGCCTTTGTTTTCCCACCTATGAAATGGGGCTCATGCTCCCTCCCTTGAAGTAAAGATTAGAAATAGTGTACAGCCATTCCTCACTTAATGACCACTGGGACTTAAGGACCAGCTCTCCAGTGCAGGAATCCCCTCTTTCATTCTGTGTGAGTCTCAGGACTCCCCTTTCTCAGTCTTTGTCTTGTTCCTGCAGTTGGTAGTATTCACTACACAGAGTGTTCACAATCACACAAGACTACATATTTCATTCTTAAGTGTGGTGTCCTGTGCTGTCTCTTAAAAAATACATACCCTGTGGCATCACCACACACCATAAAATATCTGCCTTTAAGCTCCTCGCTTAACGACCTAGTCGTAGGAATAGAACTCAGTTGTTAAATGCAGAGTGCTTGTGTGTAGCCCAATGCCTGGCACATCCTACAGGTCATTATTATTCATTTATCAAACATTTATTAAGCACATACTGTGTACAAGAGACTGTGCTAAGCACAAAAGTGGAACAGTGAGTGTGACAGAAATAGATGTGCAGTGCAGAGTCTGAGGAGGGGGCAGTTGTTAAATAGCGGATCACACTGATAGCAGGAGAAATGGCACGTTCACATCTACATATGAGTATGTCTTCTGAAGGTGTCGCCTGACAAAGGCATCACCAGTAAAGGGGAGGGAAAGAACACCTTTGAGTGCTGAATAGAGGGAGAATCATGAGAAAGAAGGAAACAAGTTGGGGAGCCAATGGCAAATGAAATTTGAGTCAGCACTTCTATTTCCATTTACCATTATACTGGTGAACCTGTGCATTCTGAGGGTCCCCACCAAGCTGCCTGGATTCTGTCTTTCAGAAGGCGCTGAGTCCCCCAGTGCCCCTTGATTGTTAATCATTTACAGGTTTCCTTGGTGCCTTGGGCAGACCCGGCATAGGTCCCTTCCAAGCCCCAAATACTGTAGTGGGTTTGGGGATTTAGTAATACCTTTTCCAGTCCTTGGTCCAAGCAACCCAATAGGCCGAAGGAGAGGGCTGCTTTAAAACACTAGACAGCATCCTTTCCCCGCCACCCGTGGCCTCACCTAACACGCTCCTCTCATGACCTCACCTTCCTGCCTGTCCTCACAGGGTGGAAGGGCCTCAGAAGCCACTCACCCAAGCACAGCAAGCCCAGAATGTCTGCCTGTATAGACCACTACTTTCTGACCTTTTTTATGCCATGTCACACATAAGTGGACACAAAAGATAAGAAATCTATCATTTAGCCAGTGGCCTAACTGAGCAGTTTTTTTAATATTGTCTCTGTCATTTCCTGCTTGGTGTCTGCCCCGAATGTGGGTGGAAAGATGTGGGAGTTCTCCCTGTTCTGCCATGGAAAAAATTCAATCCTCTCCTAATTCCGAGTGTCATCTGCTGCCCATTAAACTCTGACAGGCTGTCCAGCCTCCTGGAGCCCGTCTCAAGCTTCTTTGCATAGTGGGTGCGACAGTTGGTTAATGAGAAGGAGCTTCTGAACCATCTGCTGCAAGACACAGCTGCCCTCAGCCCTTGGGGTGACTGAGGTGGCCGACACTTCTGGGCTGGTCAGCTCCAGCTGTGAGCATCCTCATCTGGAACTCTAAAATCCCTCTTTAGTTTATCCCGGTGTGCCAAGCAAATATTACCATTTTTTTTATGTGTGACATGACATAAAGAAAAAAAAAAAGATTAGAAAATTAAGGAATAGAAGCCATTCCTTACCCCCAAACAAAACAAAAACATGAAAGTAATACCAGGAATGTTGAAATTAGAGGGTCCTTAACTCTCCTAAAATGCATTGGTCTGTTGGGGTTGGGGGTTTCTAGCTAATCCTGTGCCCATCCCATGTCCCTGCCTCTACAGGCAGACCGGAAGGACTCAGTTGCTTCCTGGAATCATTTTAACCCTTGGAATCAAGCGGTGGGGCTGAAGTATGAAGGGTTGATGTCCTGCTAGCTCTGTGTCCCCAAGAAAAGCATGCTCACCTACATCTATCAGTCATTTGCCTTCTTCCAGAAGTGATCACAGACTGGGCCCCAGAGAATCTTCTAGAATTATGAGTAAAACGGGCAGAGGTCACTGGTCTCCAGAGTCTGACCAGACGCTATCCCCTTAACATTTCCCTTCCATGCGACAGGGAAGCCAGAGTCTCCCCACATCACATGCTCCTTATGCCATTCTCAGGCTCCTTATTTGGCCCAGGAGTGTTGACTGATCCAGCTCTGTGGCCCCATCCTACCTTGGCCTGTGTGCCGGGCCACACTGGGCTCCTCTCTAAGATGACTGTGTCAGTTCATTTCCTCCCAGGACACTCTTCTGGATGTCCTTTGCTTTCTGGCTTGTGACTATGGTCACTGTCACCCCACCCCAACTCCCGGCTCTGACTCTGGACCCCCAGGTCATACTCCAGGCTCCCAGTTGTCTAGAGAGAAAAGTCAGATCTCCCAGACCTGTCTGTGACCTAGAGAGAAGGTGAAGACTGAGTTCAGGGAGGGATGGAGGCTGCAAGTTTGGGGGAGACAGAAACAGAAGCCTGTGAAAATCACTTTCTTTATCTTACTCATGACCTTTTCTTTCCCACCCCACCCCAAGTAGTTCAGTAAGAAAAGGAAAGAATGGCTGATGCAGGGGCCCAGGAGAGACACCAGTATGGGTGGGCAGCTCGCCCAGATCTGGGGGCTGCTTGGCAAGGCCAGAGGATCCCACTTGACATCCTCAGAGGAAGCCACTATTGCAGTGGCTCCCAACACTCTAATCCACACCAAGGTGCTTGGTCCAGCCCTCTCCCAGCACCCTCTACCCAGTGTGGGTAGCAGTTGTTTGCAGTGGCTCCCAGTCAGCGGTTGGATTGGGTGGGGAGGGATTGAGTTTGGGGAGTCAGGATGCCCATTTGTGATGAGAGGGCCTGTAGCATCCTTGGGTTTTCCATTGAGGTGCTCATTCCTGCCGATGGGTGCAGAGTGGAGTGGGTATCAGAACTGGACCTGGGCTCCTTGACCAGCATTCGACAGAAGCTACTCTTGGCTCCCCCAACAGCCCACATACTCACTGGCTCCTGAAGCCTGACCTGACTCAGAGATGGGGGAGACCTGGAGGAAATAAACACCCTTTTGGTTGGGAAAGGCTGCTCTCGGGCTGGGAAGCTGCCCCAGCTTGATGGAGAGACAGAATTACATACTGAAGAGAATACCTTGCAAGAAACACAGCTGGGATGTCATTTTCCAGGCTCTCTTAGCCGGTTACCTGAAAGGCCAGAACAGAGTTAACACTGTCTTGCTCTGCCTGACACAGCACTTGCTGTAAAGGCCAGGGTTAGTGAACAAGCTCGATTCTAGGTTTAGGTCAAGGACTCCATTTCTTGTGCCTCTGGAGGGAACTTGGGTAGCAGCCTGCTTCACCCTGCACCCCTAAAAAAATATTCAGCCTTCACCCACTATGGAAAACCTTCCACAGAAATGAAGATCTGATACAAAAACAGTCCTTTTCTATAATGAACATGTCTGTCTTGTGTAACTGCAATAACAACAGCATCAATAAAAGTTTTAAAAATCTTGAAAGGAAGAGAGAAAGGCCCTCTTTAAAAGATGCTGTGCCCAAACTTGCTGTCATCCCTCCACGTCTCTTTTCAATTGCCCGGGTTCACTCCAGATTGCCCCAAATTTAGCCACAGTCCGGAGCCTGTTTCCCAGCAACGGATGCCCAGAACATTTTTCCTGTGGATACTGTTCCAGCACCAGTTTCCTCCAGCTAATTAGGCTCTTTGTAATTAGCCTTAATCGTCTTGTTAGGGGCCCCTGCTGATAATAGCCCAATAGCCAGGAATCCCCAGGTAGAACAAATGAGGACTGCGGGAACCTCAGCCCACTGGCCCTGCGTGCATGCTGGCTGGACAGCAGGGATCTTAGAGAGGAAGGGGAGGGGAGGGTTTGAGGCAGCCCCCCTGCCTTGGTTTTGCATTTTACCCTGGCCTTTGTCCAAGATGCATAATCTAAGAAGGGCTGGCTTGGAAAGCCCTGTCTAAGAAGGAGGAGAGCGCTCCTGCCCGAGAATGCAGGGACAAGAGGCGCCTGAGCCTTTCCTTGAGGATTACAGTAGGATTTCAGGCTCAGGGAGTGGAGACTGAAGTTAGCAACAGCTAGGGGTACGGCTGTGGGTTTATTTTTACACAGAACAGGGAACACTGGCAGGGCCTGGCAGTCCTCACGGGTGCTACTAAGGCCTAGATCCACAAGGGAAAGCCTGTGTCCCATAGCGTTAGGCTGATTTGGACTCTGCTGAGTGGCCAGTTAAGATCTACAACATTTACTGTGCACCGGCTTAGTACCACATGCTGTCAGTCACAGAGTGACTGTCCTGATTCCCATGTCACAGGAGAGGAAACTGAGACTCAGAAGTCAAGTAACCTTGCGTGGGGCCACAGAAGGTGTAAGTGACAGAACCAGGTTCCCGCATATGGTCTCCTGATTAAAGTCACTCATTTTGATCACAGCACAGTGACATCATTTGGGGAGAGCAAATACAGGTATTATTTCTGTATACCAGGCTTTAACCTGGGGAGTTCAGTCCAGGAGCCCAGGGGTAGAGTCTCAGCCCAGTGGGAATCTCATGGTCCGGGTGCTGTGAAGATGGAGAATTCAAAAACACCGGAAGAACAAGGCTGACTTTTATGCAAACTAGCCACAGTGATTGAGTCTCCCCTAGAGCCCCCAGAAATAGGACTCCCCTTAGAGCTAGGCCTCATATCTTGCTCCAGGCAGCCCAGTACCATTCTCCATGACCATCTACACATCCTTCTTTCTCTTTTATGGAGGAAAAAGACAATTGTCTCATTCAGCCAGCAAGGCTGATGCACTAACCCA
The DNA here is from genome assembly GCA_004026885.1 of Lyroderma lyra. Lineage (NCBI taxonomy): Eukaryota > Metazoa > Chordata > Mammalia > Chiroptera > Megadermatidae > Lyroderma > Lyroderma lyra. Next base: position 56,764 of record PVJL010000346.1, on the reverse strand, counting down.
ACTCTGCAGGCCCTCTTCCCCACTGGTCGGTAGGTCTGTCAGGAACTGGTCCCGCTGACCTCTCCGACCTCTCCTCCCCTCCCTCTGCTGGAACCTGTAGTAGAACCATATTGGATCCCTGCATTTAGAGGAGCGCTTGCTGCATGAATGCTTGCACTCAGGAACATCAAAATGACATAAAAACTTTAGCTAAAATTTGCTGAATGCTTGCTATTTTCCAGTTACTAAGCTAGACACTATGTGCATTATCTTTAACTTTAACAAAATTCCTACGAGGTGGGGACAATCAAAGTTATTCCCATTTGTAGATAGCAAAACTGAGTCTCAGTTTCAATAACGTGTCAAGGTCAAGGCCATACCTGGGATTTGAACCGGATATAAGGGCTGCTAACCATCACACTACACTAGCTTTTTGTTCAAAAAGGAGTTTGATGGGTATTATTTCATTTGCTGAATGGTATATTTTGTAACTTAGCTACTAATGTGGGGAGACCTGTGAAGCTGGAACCAGCAAAGTGGGCAGAACTGTGAGCTGTTCTTAGGAAGTTTGTGTTTTGTTGTAGGTTCGGACAAATGGACCTCCGTAGAAAGAAAACTGTTTAATAAAGCACTAGCCACTTACAGCAAAGACTTTATTTTTGTACAGAAGATGGTAAGAATGCTTTTTGCCATTACTTGCTTGAAACTGAATTTGGGAAATTGTACCTAAAAATATATAGATATATTTGGTTACTTTAATGCACCAACAAAGAAGATGTCCTTCCCCGCATCACTGGCAAAGGATGGCATTTGATATGGGGTGGCATGGCCCTAGAATTGGAGATGTGGAGGGAAGGAGGACATTGATTATTTGGACATGGCAGTGGTGCAAGGTTATTTTTAATCTTAAAAGTGTGTAATTTATAAGTTCTATCAGACTAAATAGAGCTGAGACTTTTGGTTCAGAATTTACATAATTTATTTCATGTATATTTGACAATCTATCATGTTTCTGACAGAATTTTTTTCCTGAGAAATTAAAGAAGGGAAGATGTGTGCCCTCCACCTAGCCGGTAACAGAGTTTCTGGTGTTGGGCCCCTAATCATGACAGTAATAAGAAAAATAATACTTTACATATACAGCATTTCACCACAAAATGGAGCTCTTTCACATAGAGGAAATAGCACTTTATATGGCAGATAATAAACTAAATAGGCCTTCATTGGGTGAGAGGTGGTTTAGGCTAAATGTGTAAATGATTCAAAGAGCGTTTCAGCAGTCCGATGAAGGATGGAGCCGTACTGTATTATTAAGGTCTTTAAGATATTCAGGTCCACAGAGAACAGAGTCACAGGTGACAGCTTCCATTGGCTCCAGGCTGGATACATGTCTCCTGTCCTTAACCTCGAGCCTTAATGTATAAGATCGGAATAGGTGGGCTTTTTCTCCAGTTTGGCTTCATTTCCAATCTGTATTCACTCTTGCCTTGCCCTGCCTTGGAGACCACCATATTCTTTGTCCAGTAGCTCCTCTGCTATTTCTTGACTCTGAGAAGCCCTGGACTGACCTTTCCTAGGCCTCATTCCGTGCTGGCCTCACACCTTGCTGACTGTTGGTAGATTCATGTATCATGTTTGCCAGGGAATGCATGTTTTTAAGCATGAGCTCTCTGGGACACTGTTCTCACTTTCTGGGTGATTCTAGTGTAGAAATTCAAGGTATCAGGTGGATATGAAGGGGGCAACTTGGGGAAGGCAGGGAACTTTGGTTCCCTTCCCATCTCACCATGCAATTGGCCATGTTCCTGCCCCCAAAGGTACCAGCAGCCTTTTACCTGCCTCCAGAAAACCCACTTTATTAAACCCCAGTTTGAATTTAGAGATACGGAACTAAACAAAGAAATTTTTTTCTCTTCAAAATACATTTACCTTTGCCCATTTGGGGAGAACAGAGCAAGGCTTATTTCCTGCAAAAACTGAGCTCTTGTCATTATAACTTTTGTTTTATGTTCCTGTTCAATTACTAAGGAACATTTTTCATAAATAGATTTTGAAGGTCAACAAGTCAGAGAACCAAACACATTCAGGCGTGTTTAATGAAAAAGAATGTGGCTTTATAGGTTAAAAAAAGAATAAACTCTCTATGAACTGACATGAAAACTCTCTAAGCTATATTGTGAAACAGATTGAGTTGCAAAACTACAGAGTGCCAAAAAAATGTATACAAACTTTAAGAAAGGAAAAAACTATTAAAATTGTAATAGTATATACTGATAACTATATACAGAATTACATGCGTTACGATTTTGTAATAAAAGATTGGGTATAGATTACCAGCTCATAAAAAAGGAGCATTATTTGCACTGGACCCTGTATATTATGTTTTGAGAGGAAAATGATGGGTAAGAAATTTTTGTGTTTGTTGGTATATGCATAAAGAAATTCTAAAATGATATCCAAGAAACTAATAAGAAGGGCTATCTGTGTTGCAGGGGTGGGAGGTGAGAACTGGACAGATGGAGAACCAGTGGGAAGGAGGTTTTTCATTATGTACAGGGTGGCCCAAAAGTAGGTATACAGTTGAATCAAATACATATGGGTACACATACACACTGAGGCAACAAAATAAAAACTATACTGTATACCTACTTTTGGGCCTACACACACACACACACACACACACACACACACACACACTGCTGGAGCTGACCTTGAGGTGGCCTTCCTGGCAGGTGAAGTCTAAGACCGTGGCTCAGTGTGTGGAGTACTACTACACCTGGAAAAAAATTATGCGGTTGGGGCGCAAGCACCGGACACGCCTGGCGGAAATCATCGACGATTGTGTGGTGAGTGAAGCTGCGGGGTCGCTGCTTATTCTGGCCCCACTCCCTCCCCACACCCAGGTTAGTAAGTGGCTGACATTTGGTTTGGCTTTGCTGCCAGAGGTGGCCGCAGTGAGTGGGTGGGGGCGCAGTTCCGGAGTCAGGCCTTGACTTCCTGGTGTGAAGAGGCAGAGGGAAGGTGGCTTCCGGTGTGACCCGTAGCTCGGCGTTCATTTAAGGAGATGAAGTGAGGTAGGAACTAGCGAGTTAAGCCAGGGTGTTCCCAGCCTTGGGGGTTTGGTTTATAAGCAGGGGCTCAGGTACCTTGGTTGCCCTTCGGTATCCTTCCACATCCCAGATGCCACTAACCAGAGAACACGGTGTGCCTCTGAAAAATGAAGGAGCCCCGGGCTTTTACCGCGCTTCTGTAACGCAGGAGCAAAGAGGAGCTTTTACCTCCAGGTAGCGCCAGGAATGCTCAGATATTGAGGAACTGGTTAACGCGTGTTATCATTCTAATCCTTACATCAGCATTTATCTCTGATACTGATTTCCTTCATTCACAGACAAATCAAAATTGTCTGCATATTGTGATTAAGTACATACTAAAGACATAAGCTTGAAATCGTCTCCAAGCCCCTTATGTGTGGCTTTGGTCGTTAATACCACTTTCATCCTTATGGTAAACTCTCCTCTCTGCATCCATGGCCAGCTCCTTCTCACCCATGGAAAACATTACCTATCATGCATGTGTATGTAGAAGTTACACGTCTTAAAAACAAGTTCCTAAACCCCAGCCTCTCATCATCAGGGAGCATGTTTGGAATGGTATGACTATTTGTCATTAGACTCATTCCCAATAGTGCCCTAGCCAGTGTAGATGTTAGCACATACGTGGATTATTTTCTTGAACACACATTTACATAGCATTTTCTGTGTACCAGGCACTGTGCTAGGCACTCTACAAATACCGACTCAGTTCATCCTCATCCCAGTTCTGGGAGGTAAGAAATGGAGGCACCGAGTAACTTAGCCATGGTCAGTGGCTGGTGAGTGTGCTGTGAGAGCCCCATCTCCTTGTGTAATACTTCAGAGAGGTCAAATACAAATTCTCTTGAAAGAAGTGAGTTTGTTAATGCTTTAAAGCTGAAGTAAGCCTAGTTATGAAATATATACACATATATAAATTTACATTTAGACTCAAGTATCAGAGAAAATAGGTGTCTGTGGAATAAAATAGGATTGCCATTTTTTCATTAGAAAAGGCCATTTCCTGTGACCAGGGCTTTTGTTTGACTGATTTAAGTAGTGATATCTTGAGTCAGAATAGCCTTTACTCATCTGTCGCCTCTGTTTGTTTGTTGTTAAATTTAGGTCTAATTGTTTTTAAAAAAGCAATGTGGCCTCATCAGGTTCAATCAGCTAAACCCAACTGAGTCCCTACAATGTAAACAGCGATATATCTATAGCACAGTGGGTGAACCAGGGATGTTAGCTGGCCTGTGCCCCAATGCACCCCTCAGAAGAGCATATATTCTAGTTGGGAAGATGTGGCATGCACAAGTGGAAAGTTGACCATGAACCCCAAGAGTGTTTAAGCACAGTATGAGATGAGAACTAGAAAGTCTTCGCTATGGCATTAGGCTCTCTCTCTCTCTCATCCGGCTCCACCATTCCACAGGCAGAAGGTAGAGACCCAGAAAGGGGAAGGGCCTTTCCCCAGGTCACACGGAGCATTGCTTTCCAAATGCATTGAATAGACGGTAAACAAGGAAGCACAAAGAATCCTGGCCTGGGACACCGAGGACCTGGCCACTAGGCTTTTTGACCTGTAAAATGGAGCAAATGACTTAGATGATTTTGAAAGTCCTTTCCAGTTCTGGAATGTTCTGGACTCTGTCTAAGCCATGTTTTGGAAGAGGGCAAAATCGAAGGATATGGTTTCCTAAGGCAAATTGGTGTCTCTTCAGCTTGGGCGTTGCCAAGTGCTAGGACAGTGTCTGGTATAATAGAGGCACTGAGCAAATACCATAGAGTCTCCGTTAACTGGCACTCACGCCAGATAAATGTCGTATTGTTTCTTTTACTGGTTGCTTAAGAGTGCTGGTTGGTTCAGTTCCAGTTAATGGAGAGTCTGCTGTATTTGTTGAATGAATGAGGAAATGTTTTTCCAAGGTTCACAGCAATAGTCCCTGTATAACACTCACTGGAGGGAGACAGAGTGAACAAGAGGGTTCTGAGCAGAGGAGTGCTACTGAAACATGTCGCATGCAAGGCAGAGGCACCGTCTTGGGCCAACAGGGCTTTGAAGGTGGATAGAAAGGCTCGAGCCAGCATGCAGCTTCAGACTGAGGAGAGGCAAAAACGGTGCCCTTCTTGCACTTATCTGCCAGGAGCCAGCATTAGGCGGGGTCAGGACCCTTTGACCTGTGAACTTAGGGAGAACATAAAATTCTGTGCAGAGATGACGCAGAGGCCCACGAAGACAAGAAAACTTCGATTTAAGGTCAGCGTGGTAGCTCACAGCTCCCATGGCGAAAGCACAGTCAGCCTTCTGAGGATAGTTCACCGGGTGCACGTGAAAAACTGGGACCATGCAAGGACTGGAGAGGGTGCAGGAGGTATGTCCTAGGACAGGGGTCCCGATATGTGTCCTCAGTGTTCTATTAAAGGGACAGGTGACCCATTTCCCCCCAGATGGAACATTCTCAGGAGCTTAAGGACTTTCCTGGGGAGAGGGGGAGAAAGGGAGACTTGGTGAAGAACGCTTGCTCTTTAGGGAGCCAGAAGGTCAATAGCCAGAAGCAACAACTGTTGCTTCACAGGCTAGTTGGACTTAGGGCATGAAGCCATCACAGGCCCTTCCACCCTTACAGGTAGAAGAAGGGGGCCAAGGTGGGCTCTGTTAAGGAGGTGGAAGGAAAGTGTGCTGACCACACCTTCCTGTCCCCTGCCCATGCTCATGATCCCACTCAGGACAAATCTGTGGGTCTGGCTGTGAACAAAATTCAGCACAGTTCAAGGAATGAACTGACACAGTCAGCTGGCTTTGGAAGACAGTGGTCAGGGCTGCAAGGGCAAAGCTCACCCACGGTCTAACCCCCTTAGGTACTTACAGCATGGTCCACTGACCTGCAGAACAGTCCACTGACCTTTAAAGGCAACTGGTTCCAAATATAGTAAATAAAGGCAGCTGGTTCTAATGGTTCTGACAGGTGTAGGAACTCTGTATTTATGCTGAAAACCTAAGCCATGTCCAGATGTATAATTTTGTACCTGTGGATATTTGCAGCAGGGCCAAGGAGTGAAGAAGGTGGAGGTTTTGGAATCAGAAAGCCCATGTTTGAAACCTGGGTTCACCTTCTTTATCAGCCATGTGACCTTGAGGAAACTAATTCTCTGACCAATTTCCTCATTTGTTTAAAAAAGAAAAATTGGTATAGAATTGTTATGAGAACTAGAAATATGTGCATATAGTACCTGACTCATATGCAGGCATTCAGTATGTTATCACCACCATCATGAGTAACTGTAACACTCAAATTGTCTTGGAGTAAATTTGGGACATTGAACAAAAGAAACTTTTACTGTGAACACTGCAGGTTTTGAGCACTATGTTAAATATATAACCACCTCCCTGCTCTGTATGTGCCTACCTTCTCTCAATTTTGGAATATTACTAAATGTTTTATTTTATAATACATCATAAAATGGCCAGCTTGTTGATATACTACAAAGTTCTGCATGTTAGGATTTTTGTCCTCCTATCTTTATATACCTTAGTCACTTTAGTGAGCCATTTGATTGGTAATAAATCATTTTGTGACCATGTATAAATGACTAGGTGACATAAAAGCTATCTAAATTTCTGAGACGTATATAATCACAGTACAATCTAATTGAATCTGTAATTTTGTGGCTCCGTGGAACATTTCATCTAAGAGTTCTTAAGCCAAAAAATGGCAATGTGAGAAAGTTGTAATTATCACAAATACCATGAAATAATGCCACTGTCATTTAAAATTATTACATAATTTGTTTTAAATGCCAAGCTGTGGTCTCTGAGCTGCCTAATAAACTGATATTTAAGACCAAAAAGTTCCAGTTGTATAAAGGAATGGAGTGAACCCTTGGAGTTGGACACAGCATGGTTACCTGAAACTCTCTGGATTGGAAGATGGTGGATTCATATGGGATTAAGACCACTTAAGTGAAATCAACCTCTATGTTTATATATTGATAAGAACAGCTGATATCATAAATCACTTTGTAAATTGTAAATATATTAGATCTATATCTGTATTAATCGAAGTCTTCCAGCAAATGTAGTTATTACTAATTAATCCTAATTAATTTATTGGAAACTGGGATCATTTCTTAAATACACCCTGTTACTACCTGATCTCAAATAATTCATATATGATGTTAAATACAGACACCACTGAACCAGTGAAAGGAGTGCTAAACACCCCGTATTATCCTGGCATTGTCTTTCTCCCTCACCCCCATTCCAAACTGGAGAGAGGAAGCTTGTGGTTCTGGATCCCAAGGTACCACTACTTCAGAAATCTTTACTCTTCTTAGGAATTCTTGCTTCTGTCTTCTAAGCATCATAGGCTCACCCAGAGTTACATCTAGGTAAGCCAGCCTGGAGCCCACATGCTCTGGGCAGTGGGTGTGCAAAGAGAGTGTAGCAGAAACAAGTGACCCGTCGGGGTTAGAGACAACTGGGCATTCCTTCTGTTTTCTTGTCTGTAAAATGGGAGGACTGCGTTCATCCTATTCAGGGATGGCAAGTGTGGAAAGCACTTTGTAAAGTGCTACAAAATAGAAGCTGAAACGAGGTTGGTGTAACAGAATTCCCTTTCTCTGGTCCTTAGTCCTTTCCGGGCCTGGAGGAGCTAGCATCCCTCACCCCTGCCCCAACCGCCACCCCCACCCCCAGCGAGGACAGAGACTGCCCAATAAGGTCATTGGTTGAGCAAGTGGTAGAATGTGGGCCTCCGAGATCCCTGACCTCCATCCCCACCCACTCCTGGTATCCACTCCGAGGTGCTCCATTAACTGACACTCTTATTAGCCTCGAAGAAGGAGGGGCCCTTTGCTTAACTCTGTACCTGGTTGTTATTCTGAAGTAGAGAGAGGTGACACAGGATAATTATTCATAGAAAATATTTTTCTGGTTCTTTGTCATAGAATCCCTCTGGAAGGCATTTCTCCAAGCCCATGATCAGAGACCAGGAAAAGAAAAATGCACATGATAAATAAAAGGGAATATCCCTTTCCATTTTCTCCCCTTTTCAAAGTCATGGTGGTTCATTCTTTGACTTTTTGGACGAGAACAGAGCAGGAATACATCAGAACACCTTGTGTCATGTGCTTCCTGCAGGCCAAATCGATGCTGCAGGCGTCGTACGTGGAAGTACGTTAGGCCATAAAACACAGATCATGATAGGTCCTTGGTCTCTCCAAAGGGCTCCAGTGATTCTTACTGCTTGAGAACCCTCCTCAGGACCCTGGGGACACAGAGCAAGACACATAGACACAAGAGGGGCAGCCTGCCTGGCTTTTAGTCAGTTTCAAGGTCTGGTCTGCTGGTCTCATATAGAAATCTCTCCTCCCTGCCTTAAAATGTTTTTGGATAAATAATGAGGGGACCCAGAATGGGGCACAGCAGCTTCCTTGACCTCAGAGTTCCACGCATCCAGTGACAACCTTTGTAGAGACCATGTTTCTGTCAGCCATTCCTTACACAAAAAGAAAGCAATGCAACCCCTGCCGGCGTCCAGCCCCTGTCCCCTCTCCCGGCCCGTGGGTTCTGTTTGTCACTAAAAATGCCATGTGGGGACCTTCCCCCTTTTGCTTTTATTGCCTTAACACTAGACGAGTGAAGAAGAAGAGGAGTTAGAGGAGGAGGAGGAGGACCCGGAAGAAGACAGGAAATCCACACGAGAAGAGGAGAGTGAAGTGCCGAAGTCCCCAGAGCCACAGCCAGGCCCAGTCCTGGCTCCCGCAGAGGGGCCACCCCTGCCGGCCCTTGGCCAGCCCTCAGGCTCCTTCATCTGTGAAATGCCCAACTGTGGGGCTGTAAGTGTCTGCGTCCTCCGTCCTCCGGGGATCTGGGACTAGCGGGGCGGGGGCGGGGGGGGGGGGGGCAGACGTAGGGCCGCGCCTGGCTTTTTAAGAGCTGGTGCATTTTAGCAAGGGTGCACTTTCTGCAGTGCAAGTTGGGCAGAGAGAACTCCATGTTGCTGTGGTATTTTTTCTTTCCTCACATTATTACTCACTCATTCGGCCAGCACATACTTCTGGAGTGTGTGTTCTGTGCCAGGCCCTGTACTGCATGCTCAGAGGTCCTTGCCCTCAGGAAACGTGTGATTCAGAGCTCTGCAGTGCTCTTTAGTGAGCTTGGGCCTCCAAAACTTACACTCCCTGTTTCCTAGGTCCTCCACTCCCCCGGGCTAATTGTTCACACCAGGTCATGCCCGGTTGCATTTAAATGCACAGGGAGAGCCCACAGAGGATTGTCCTTTTATAACATAATTAGAGATTTAGCTAAACTTTCCTTGTATTCGTTAGGGGAAGCAAAAAAGATTTACTAACAAACTAAACATGGAGGCAGGATGAAAGGGAGTCTGTAATTACTTAGCCTGGTATTTTTCAAGTATGGTAGAAGCACCATTTAGCTAAAATAAAACCAGTTCACCATGTGATCTTAACACTGAAGGAAGGCCTTACTAACCTGTATTGGCCTGGTCCAAAGCACCCTGTGCTTTAAAGGGTATTTTTAAAAAGCTGTTTACTTTGAACTCTCAGACCCCTACTAGTCAGAATTATTGAGATTTCCCAAAACAGATTTCTTAAAACCAGGCATGCCTGTACAGGCAAGTTGTAGAGGTTATTACTCAAAAAATGAGAATTTTGCTTCTTTCGCAAGAAGCCTTGACATTATTTAGAACAATACTGTTTTCAGTGTGTGTTGAATGCTGCTTATTGAATGAAGAAGACACAGTCTTTAAAATATTTAGATCCTAAAGCAGAAATTCACTGGATTTACATTTTTAAAAAAATGAAAGGGTTAAAATACATATAAACACACACATACATGTACACATTTTGCATTATCTTTGAAGAGAACATAAGAAATTGCTAGCTTGTTTCTGTCTTTGATGTTTAATGACCTGGATGCTTCACTCCATCATTGCCCTTTTGTATAGAGCACCTCCATTGAGGGATAATTAAGATGTGACTTTAGGTGACAATACTTCCTGGTGAATTTGTTTAGAAGTTGGATGCTTCCTAAATTCACAGTTTTGATGTACAGGAAATTCTTTACCAAGTGGGATGTCATCTTTTACTTTCCCCCATCAGAAGGACTTAGCAAGATGGATGCTTTTGAATGACTTTTTTAAGTCACCAGGGGAAAAAGCATGTTAGTTTTAATCCCTGACTAACCGTGGAAGTTTGGGTTGCTAAATCAGCCATAGATTTTTCCCCCTATAATAACACAGAGCTCATGAACTTAACACAGAGTAACCACCTACATCTAGGCAGTTCGGGGGGCACTCCCATTAGCTGATGCATTTCACAAGCTGGGGGTCAGGGCTCTTGGAATTCAGGGATGGATTATATAATCCTTTACGGCAGTTCGCAACTGAGAATGATTTTGTTGTCCGCCCTGAACATGTAGCAATGTCCAGACATTTTTGTCACAGCTGAGGAGGTAGGTAGTAGCATCTGATGGGTCGAAGCCAGAGATGCTGCTAAACAACATACACAACCGGCCTCCACCGCAGTTACCAACCCCAAATGTCAGTCATTCTGAGGTTGGGAAACCCTGCTTGATGACAAGCTTTACAAAATTGCCAAGGTCTTTCCCATTTTTATCATCCTGTTAGAAAATTTGGGGGACTGAAACATTGCCTGTTAGAAAATTTGGGGCACTGAAACATTGCCTCAGTAATGGGTTCCTGATTGGGGTTTGGATGTAATCTATAGAATATGTCAGAGCAGCCAATCAGTGTCTCCCAAATTGTGTTTCTTAGGATTCTAGGGCTTTCTGAGGGGAGCTGAGCAAGTAGGCTCACTTCTGGGGTGCTGTCTATTTCAGCTAGAGCATCTCTGCTTTTATAATAACTTTGATCTTTTGAATAAGACCTGATTTGTTAAATTAAAAAATAATAATAATAAAGTGAAGAAAGAAAGAAAGAAAGTATAAAAGAAAAGAAAAAGTCGTTTGCTGCTTAAAAGATGTTTGAAAGCTGATCCAACCCCATTATTTTACAGATAGAAAAAAATAAGGTGGACAGAGGGAGAAATGGCCCAATAGCCTCCCTAGTAGACAAAAGTGCTGGATCTAGCTCCTCACTCCTCTGACTTCTGGCTTTGGCCTTCACACTGTGCCATGTTACCTCTTGTCTTCTGGTTATAACAACGATGGGGTATTTTATTGGCACAGCATTTATGAGTGTGGTATTTGAGCTCTTTTTTCTATAGCATATGCCCAGAGTTTGCTTATGTAAAACCCCTGTGTCCTGTCATTAGACAACTGTTTCAAGTATCACAGTTTTTTACCATTGAGTAACTAATAACCCTAATTTCCTTTTCAGGACTGTAGATGTCATGTCACTCCCTTTCTTCCCCAGGTGTTCAGCTCCCGACAGGCACTGAATGGCCACGCCCGCATTCATGGTGGCACCAACCAGGTGACCAAAGCTCGGGGTGCTGTCCCCTCTGGGAAGCAGAAGCCTGGCAGTGCCCAGAGTGGGTACTGCTCAGTGAAGAGCTCACCATCTCATAGCACCACCAGTGGCGAGACCGACCCCACCACCATCTTCCCCTGCAAGGAGTGTGGCAAGTAGGTGGATTGGGCCAGGGACTGAATCTAAGTTATGGGTAGTTGCTCTGTGGTCTGAGGTTTCTTCAACCAGAAAGAGAACCCAGACCCTCCACCTTCTTTCTCATACCATTTGTGGGGTCTGCATGGTGCCTCCGACTGGGTGGACCTTCTCTCTGACTCAGGATATAGTCACTCTGATTTCTTAAAGCCTAATAAGGATGGACATCTTCAGAGAGCAAACCTCAAGTGACATAACTTTGCTCTTTTCCCAGTATGGTAGCTGGGATTCGGATCCCCACTTCTTTCCTTTATACCCATGTTCACTAGTGTTGCTCTGTTGCATCCCTGCTGAGTTTGAGAATGGCTCTAAGTCACCTACTCAGGAGCTCTCTGTAGCAGAGATAGCTTTCCTACCATGACTACTCATTGCTGCACCCAGGGCAGACATCACTAATTAATTACTACACTGTTTGCTACCACATTAAGACAAGACTTCACATCCTTTCCTTCATAGTGCTTCAAGCTGTCGAACCAATTGATCAGAGTTAACTCATGAGATAAAACCTATTTGTCATCCCTGTCCTTTCAAGTATAATTTAAAACAAAACTAAGAGGGAAAAACTGACAATGGGAAGTAATAACAACAGCTAACATTTCCTGAACACTTACTTTATATGTATGAGGTCATTTAATCCTTACACAGAAACTCCAAGTGATGCAAACTGTTTTTATCCTAGTTTTACCAATAAGGAATACAAGTTAGATAAAATAACTTGTCCCTGAGATTTCAACCCAGTTGTGTTCACATGCAAAGCCTGGGCTCCTGACCACAGCTCCATCCTGTTGGTTTGCATTGTTTATCTATGAATTTTAAATAGAAAATGTAGGGGGCTCCCTGGTGCTGTAGTGGCTAAGCTTCAGTGCTCTCACCGCTCTGGCCTGGGTTCAATCCCCACTCAGGGAAGCAACTGAAAAAAAAGTGTAATTAATGGCAAGATGCTCATGGTTTCCTCCCAGCGTCTAGGATAGCATTCCAGCTTACTTCCCAGTGAGTCTGGCTGACTCGAGGGATGATATTACATGGCCATGAGTGACATCTTTTAGGACCCTTGCCAAGTTTCTCTTCCCATGATCTCCAGTGCCTCAGACATGAAGAGAACTGTTACCTGAAGAGATGCTGACCAGGTAGCCTCTAACTCTACCAAGAAAAGAGCCCTAGTTGTATATGAATGAGGCCAACTAGGATCTCTGCTTACAACATGCATTATCATGGTATGTTTCAGGCAACTTAATAGTCACTGCCATTTATCAGGTACTCTATATTTGCCTGGTACTCTCTTTTTTTTTTTTTTTTGGGGGGGGGGGGGGGTGGGGGGTTGGTCCCTGAGTGGGAATCGAACCCAGGCTGCGGCGGTGAGAGCGCCAAAGCCCAGCCACTGCACCACCAGGGGACCCCCCCATCTGGTACTCCCTTAAAGGACTTTTACATGTACTGATCAATTTCATCTTCGCAGTAGGAGCCCTAAAAAGTAGGGACTTCCAGTAGCTGCTTTTTTACAAGCAGAGGCACAGAAAGGTTAAGCTGTTTGTCCCCCAGCACAGCCGAGGAGGGATTCCCCCTGTGCAGGCCGGCCGGGTCCTGCTCCTCACCTCTGAGTAAACCCGACTCAGCTGGCGCCTGCCAGATCAAATGGGAACTAGGGGCCCCCTTCCTTCTCGGAAGGGCAGAGATGGGGGATTTAGGTGTCAGTCCCCTCCTCCCTGCTCTAACGACCTTCAGAGCCAGGACGTGATGTCATCCTCATGTCAGCCTGGAAGAAATGACCCCTGGATTCATCTTCAGACTTATTTACTTGAAATAATGAAACTCGCTCAGACTGACTCCTGTTGTCTCCCACCTGTTTGCCCTGGGGTCACGGAGGTTGGGGCTGGCGGGTGGCATATCGAGCGCTGGCCAGTTTCTTCTGAGAGGAGCCAGCATCTTACACTCATTCTGTTCAGTTTGCAAGTCCTTATTCCACCAGGTGGAGACAAAGGACATTTTATCAAAAATGAGTATTTTGAGCTTTTGGCTCTTTCACTGACATCCAGGAAATGTTTTCCTTGTCTTGTTTTTATGTTGCTTGGGATCTTTTTCTACCGTAACTCCAGTTAAGATTTTATGGAAAACAGAAATATTTTTTCATGGTTTTCTTAACTAGGAATAATAACATCAGGCAAGTGTTTGCAGCATGCCTCTTGTAGCTGCTGAAATTCAGTTTTCAGTCTGCCCAGTTATGACTCATCAACTCTGACTATTCTTAGAAATCAGACTTTTTTCCGTTATGAGCTCAGGAATGAATTGAGTATTTATACCACCCACCCTCCAAAACCAGGCAGTCTCACACATCTGGGCAAACTTTTCTTGAAAAAGGTCCAGATAGAATAGTTTTTTTATGTAGGCCGTGCTGTCTCTGTCAAAAGTGCTCAGCTCTGCCACTGTGTTGCAAAAACAGCCATAGACTGTACACAAATAGACAAGGCTGTGTTCTAGTAAAATGTTATTTGCAAAAACAAGCAACGGACTGGATTTGGCCCATCAGCCATAGTCTGCAGACCCCTTATCTCAGGATTCCTCACCCTCAGCACTGACATTTGGGGCCCGATAATTTCATGTTTTGGGAAGAAGGGTTGCCCTCTGCATTGTAGGATGTTTAGCAGCATCCCTGGCCTCTACCCACTAGATGCCATAAGTACCCCCGACCCCAGTGACAAAAATGTCACCAGACATTGCCAGATGTTCCCTGGAGAGGCAAAAGCACCCCCAGCTGAGATCCACTATCTCATTCTAAAGCGAACGGTCGGCAGTGATACTGGGATGACCGACAGGAAGGAGTCTCAGGCATGGTGGACGCAGCTCAGGAGTCAAGTGCAATAAAGATCGAAGATGGGCCATTGGGTTTGACCACACAGTTACTGGTGACCTTGAGAAGAGCACTTGGGCTGAAGTGGAGGGGACAGTAGTCCAGGTGGAGAGGGTGGAGGAAGGAGGAGCTACAGCAAGTGTGTGCAGATCCTAAAGAATCCCGACTGTGCAAGAACAGGGACTGAGGCCGAGGGGGCTGCTGGGTCATTTTACAGTGGGAACTGTCAGAGCTCAGCAGCATGCGTTGGGGGTCCTCAGGCTGGTAGAGAGGACTTGGTTACTGATGGCAAGAAAGGGGGAGAAAGGACATGTATTCTGGACCACAGATGGGATAGGAAGGCCTTTGAGAATTTTTCCCCCATCGCCACAGGATGGAAGCAGACCCTGTGAATGTGTTTCTGTCCCTGTCCCCTTTCCTTGTAATGCTTAGAGAGGACAGAGGAAAGGTGACAGATCCCCAGGGGAGGCGGTCCTAGGAGGTCGGGAGCTGAGGAGTCAGTCGAAGCCACCCCAAACCATACGTCAGGCCACGTACTCCCCTGTAGGACTCCCAGCTTTCTAAGAGCTCCGCTCTCCTTCACAAGCTCACGCGCTGCTTTTTCTGCATCCTTAGAGTCTTCTTCAAGATCAAAAGCCGAAATGCTCACATGAAGACTCACAGGCAGCAAGAGGAGCAGCAGAGGCAGAAGGCTCAGAAGGCGGCCTTTGCAGCCGAAATGGCAGCCACGATCGAGAGGACTACGGGGCCGGCGGGGGCGCCAGGGCTGCTGCCCCTGGACCAGCTGGGTCTGATCAAACCCATCAAGGACGTGGACATCCTCGATGACGACGTCGTTCAGCAGTTAGGAGGTGTCATGGAAGAGGCCGAGGTGGTAGACACCGATCTCCTCTTGGATGATCAGGATTCAGTTTTGCTTCCAGGTGACACGGAACTGTAAAGCCCTGTTCGTCACCTGGAGACATCGAAAACCCACGACCTCCCATCTTGTTTGTAACCATCTTAAACTACCTGTTTAAAAAAGTGGTCGTTTTCGTCAGGTTTGGGGAAAAATCCAGTTTCTTTTCCTTTTATTTAAAAAAGAAATTGTTTTTGTGGGAGGTTGGGGGGAATAAATAATTGGCACAACTCTCCTTAAAGAGGTGTTTCGTCTGGGCTACGTTCCCACGAACTCATTCCTGGCAGGCAATGAACCTGACTTTCATGTTCTTTGGCTTTCAGATGTCAACCATCCTGGTTGCCTTTTACCCTAAAGCTTGCAGTGAGTGAGTGAGTGAGTGAGTGAGTGAGTGGAGCAGGCTGCCCTCTTCTTGCTGGGGTCTTGGGCCATCCTTTCCCACCAAGAGTTGTTTCTGTTCTGTTCTGACCTCATCCTGTAGTTTGCATTGAACTTGGCATCTTTGCCAGAAGGCTGTGCTAGCGGTTAGCTTTCCAGAGAGCAAAGTAAGCCCTCACGTGCCATGCTTTCCTCTAGCACGCCCATCGGTGGAAGAGTTGACCAAATGGAAAAAGAAGTTTTGTCTTCCCCGCCTTGCCTGTCACTCGGCCCGTTTCTAGGAACTGCCTGCCGTGTAATTTGAGGCTTGCGCTCCCTGGCAACACTTTCCTAAAGGCTTGGTTCATGGAGCAAGTGCCGAGTCCCCTTGCGCGTTCCCTGCGGCCTGCTTGGCGCCACCGTGGGCGGGCCGAGCTGGGTTTCAGCGTGAGCCCACGGGAGGCCTGTCGGGAGGGAGGAACCCCAACCGTTATGTTGCCAGGGCTGCTCTGAGAGGGAGGGCGGCTGAGAGGCACACATTGCAGTACCTGGAATGCAAAAAACCCTGTCCTTTTGCCCAAAAACTAGATCGGAAGATCCCATTCTTTCTCGCAGCACTGTTACTGGTCAATGGTGTTCTGAAATGACTCGGTGCCATTTGGAAGTACTGTGAAACCTCATTCACTTGGAATTTTGCTGTAACTCATCTATGTCGGACCAAAGTTTACCTTGACATGAACTCTGAGGAAAAGGGGTTTTCTAACAAATTGGATAGTAAATACAAGGGAAATAGCATTAAAACCAACAATTATGGTTTCAGATACCACTTTAGCGACGTTTGCATTCAAACTGTGAATGTATTCATTAAAGTCATTTACCAAAGCACTTCTAGAATTCTCCAAGCCACGTAACTCTGCCTCCTCCTGTCCCTGTCATCGGGCTTGCTGTTCATACTTGAAGGTAATGAACCTGTCATCTTTATCTCAGGCTTCTGAGCTGAGTCAGACCAATCACCCCACTGTTAGGGTAAATGAGTGTGCACCTTCGGACAGGGACGAGGCCCCAGCACAGAGAGGACCCCGTGGCGGCCCCCTTCCAAGTTTAATGCTGTCTGGTCTTACCTGCCCCAGGTAGACTGGTTTTCCAGCTCTTGTAGGTGCCGGGCCACTTTGCTGGCCCCTGAATAGTTTGACATTGGAGAAAATGTCAGCGGAAGCCTGAGGATAAGACCCGAGCATCCTTTTTAAGGTTGACCCGCAAAAGCATTTAGCACATACTCGTGACCCACAGCAGCCCCACACAGGCAGTGTTCTCTGCATCTCAGGAAAGCTATGGGCAGAAGATCAATACCAAGGTTCTTTTCATTACTATCATTCTGTTTCAGAAAGGTGGTCTTGGAGGTCCCCTTCATCTTTTCTTCAGCGGGGGAAACGGTTTTATTTGCTGCCATTTCAGACAGGTTATTCTCTCATATGTTTTCAGTTCAGAACTGCCTGGGCGGTGTGCGTCAACTTCATGGCAGAACCGTTCCAGAACCATCCCGACTGTAATGTTGGCCAGTCGTGTCTGTTCCAGTGGCTTCTTCCTTCTGCTTGTGGATTTCTGAGAGTGATTCTGGAAGGGTTCTGCGACTGGGTCTGTGAAAGCTTATCTATCAGAGGAGCAAACACCCAGAGAAGCGTTCATAAGCAAATGTATGTATTCTGTTTGGAGACTTGCCCAGTCGTTCCCGTTTTAAACATTAAAAATAAACTCAGTTGCCAAGGCAAAAATATAGTGCACAATTTAATTTTGATTTTTCATGCAGTATAGTGTAAGGCATTTTTGACTTGAAATAACCAAAGAACTCCTCCTTAACGAGACAGTTCAGATTTTTTGAATTAGTATTTCTTGACAATATCAACTTCAAGAATTGACTTCAGAGTCAAACATTGTACTTATTTCTTTTCTGAAATGACTGCCTGCATGTATGTGTTGTGTTTTAGCTTCCCCCACCCTTCCCAGCCCCAAAGAACTTTTCTTCCTAAAGGTCAATGTCTTCAACCTGGTTACTGTTTACTATCAGATGGTTTTTCATTAGTGAATTTAGATCTCTTTGAGAAAGCTTGTATATAAAAAGTTAACAGATATATTTTATGGAAGAACCCATCTTATTTTCAAATATATTTAACTGCTGTTATATTTTATTAGAGGAAGGTTGTAAATATTTTCTAGGAGTTCTATTGTAAAGAAAAGTATTTTTGAAAAAAATTAATGTAATAAAAATGAAAACATTTTTAAATAATGGTTGTGATTGCTTCCTGTTCTGGCTTCGTTATGTTCTGTTCTCAACAAATGACTTGCATGCCTTCCCATTTCAGGATGTAATTTATTCAGGTTTGCACTATTATAAGTTGGCATCATAATATCTCGTGTGCTTAACTGTATTTTCCCCGGAATGCAGGTCCCTTGGTCCATTTCAAGAGCACTATGTATAGCATATTCATAATTTTTCTTTTGTAATGTGTGTATTTTTAATAAGGATTTTATGTAACATTTTGGCAAAGAGAGGGCAGTATTTTCTAGTGAATTTTATAATACATTTTGCTAAAAATGTTTCTTCCTGGGTCAGTTTTTGTTAAGGTGAACCAAAAGTCTTATTTTACCAGGGGTTTAAAAAGGTTTGAAGCTTGAAAGCAAAGTTATATTTAAACATCATATGTAACAAATAAATAAAGATGTTTTATAGACTTGTCCTAAAAAGGTGCATTCCTTAAGAACAAAAACAACTGGGGCATTCTAAGTTGGTTTTCCCCCTGAGTGGTTAAGCATTTTTTTTTTTATTATTATCATCACAATACCTTTTTCAGAAAGAGAACCAGGAGAATTTTACTTTAAGGGTTCCAGTCATTAGCCTTCTCAGAAATTTATTACAGTTCCTATAGTGAAGCATTCTTCAAATAGAGATGTAACCAAATAGACACTGTCCTATTTATTTGTGAAAACCTGATTCAGTATTGCATCAGCTGCTCTGAAAATAAAATGTTATGTTTTTGCGTTTCATTTGGCTTTAACATTTTTTTATTTCTAGCCACTGAAATGACTTCTCTATGCTGGATAAATGCTAATTTGCCTGTTAGTTCGTTTCTATAGACCGGTTTAGAGACCTGCTAGTCAGATTTAATACTCATTAAAGTGTCTCCACCCCCACCCCAGAGGCCAGGGCATACATTTCTGCTACTCAAGCAATGGATGAGCCACTGAAAGGGGTGGTGGTCTCTAACCATAGTAGCCCAGCTGGGGTTTAGGGGTACTCAAATTCACACAGTTTTCTCACAGTGATCGCTCTACAGTCCACCCTGGTGTACATGCCTTGCTAATCTGGATTTCCAAATTCTAGAAGTATGTTTACTTTTTAATGGTCAACAATGATCTTCAAGAAAAAACTGAAATTCTAAGTTTACACAGAATTTGCTTTAAGTGGGGCATATCTGTTAGTACCTTGTTCTTCTAGGTTCTTTTGTGTGTGTGTGTGTGTGTGTGTGTGTGTGTGTGTGTGTGTTTCACTTTAATTTTAACTGTCCATTTAGACAGTCCTGTATCAAATAAAATAGCTATTCCTCTGGAAGTAATGTGCATTTAGCCAGTGTTGTAAATTTAAATTCTGCTTCCAGGGGCTCCGCTGTCCAATCTGAAGACTTTTTCCTGCTGTTATAGTCATTCATTTAGTACTCATGAGCCCCATGGACCAGGCCCTATTTGACCCTGTTTTACCCATGGGAGAGTTGAGTGTATAAAGATACCTGTGACATCATTTCTTCCTGCCAGAGAATTTAATACTTAGAAATAACGCATGGGGCCCTGGGAATTGATCCAATTCCACCATTGGGAAGAGCAAATGTCGTGTTTTGTTAATACTCTGAATCCCCTCACCATTACCCACACATACACAGCAATTTAAAATAGGTGCTTGGCAACTATTTTTAAAATTAACTACCTTTAATCTTCCAGGTGTGCTTGTGCGTGTGCATGTGTGTGTGTTTGTGTGTGTGTGTAAAACCGCTTCTGAATTTACCTAAAGTCAGTTCTGAATGCCACCGACTCCTCAGCCACAGCCAGCCGGCCGAGGTTTGCTCTAGCAATGAGGATGAGGTTTAATGTTGACAAAAGCAAAATGTAATTAGGAAAGCATGCTAAGAAAATGAATAATAAATCCTTAAATGAACCCTAGTGATCTTCAGATCACAGATATCCTTGTATAAAAGAGCCAAAGGGCTGATTATTTACTTTATAGAAGAAATAATTTTTTTAAAAGGGTTGTCCTTCCCTGATACCACCCCCCAGCCCAAAGGAAGTTTTCAGTGTTTCTATTTTGAGTTGTAAAGGCCAGAACAGCCATGCATGCTTGTTTTCCATTCCAGCATATGAGAGCTGTCAGAAAAAATCCAGCCATTGTCAGTGTAACAAGAATGGTTAGGTGGCTGGATACTTTCCGGACAGCCCTCGTATATATTGTTACATAAAACACTGATCTTACTTGCGACTGTTCCTCTGCTTGTGTAATTTTATTTTTGGTAGTATTGCCATTTTAAGCATTTTATGGAAACATGATTGACATTAAAAAAAAAAACGCTGTACATGTTTATTGTATACAGATGAGAATGGTGATAAGTATATAACCATGAAATCATCATAACCAAGAAAAATGGGCTGTCTTTTAAAGCATGATCTAACTTAGAAATATTTGATGCACATACTTTTATTTTTCCCAGATATAAAGCAAGTTGTACTTTCATCAGCCAACCAGAGTAAGTTGACCTCTTGCTTAGCTACATTGGGCCAGAGGTTTGAAAGTTTAGGTCATAGCAAGAGACCTGTAATAGACAGGCCAAGCATTAGATCACTGTTCTTGCCCACACACCATGCCAAGAGCCTGGTCCACAGCCCCGCTGTTGGCAAATCCTCAGTTTGACCATCACAATGCCTCCCACCTTGCCCCCAGCTAATTGGACTAGGGTTGGAACCTTTTTATGTCAAGCTATTAAGCCCATAGGCCATTTGGTGACATGTGACATGGCTTAGCCCAAGAAAATGGGGGTACCAAATGAAACTCCTGTATTTGAGAGTATGAAGGAAGAAATTTGGTGAGCCAAAGGAAACAAACAATGTTCATGTGCAAAGTGGAGTTCTGAGGGAGTGGAAACTATTTGTAAGCAGAGAGAGCCCATCAATACAGAGCCCATCAATACAGAGACCATGTTTGGGGTTGGGAATGGAGAGGACATCCAGTCCTTAAGGATTCTTTGAGCCTACTTTTTTTAGCTGCAGTGGCAGTCCAGGCCACATGTTTCTTTTAAAATAAAAAATAAGCCCTTTTCTTGCAGGAGGGTGGAGAAGTAGAGATCTCTAACCCTTGAATACAAAAGAAACTTAAATAGAAACTGGAGCTGAAGTCAGCACCAACCCACTGCAGAGGTGTGAAGGCATTTAACTAGGATCTTGAAGATGGTTATTGGTTCAGATGAACTAACTAATCATGTGACTTTGAGTCATTTCATCTTTGAGCCTTAGTTTCCTCACCTATAAAATCAGAATAAAATGTATGTCTTCTTAGGAGGGTCAGATCAGGTAACATAGGTGAAAGTTGTTTGAAAGCTGTGATGTCACTATCACTGTGGCTGCAGAACCCTCACCCAGCTGAGGCTACTCAAAGAGGGCAGAAGCCGACTGAGGAGCCATCATAGTAGGCTAACCAGATGTAATGTTTTAAACAGGGCAGAAAACAATGACTTACCATTTCAAACTATATGTATGGTCAGCCTGCATGTAGAGAGCCTGACACAAACTTTAGAACTGTAACAGAGTTGAGAATCTGTTAGAAAACCCCATTGGCCGAAGGAGAACAGCCAGTTTTAAAGGTCACAATTCAAAGAGGAAGCTAGGTCTGAAAAGGGCACTGGGCAGCCTGCCAAAGTGAGGCACAGCAGAGATGCACACAGGTAAAGTGTGGTGTTTCCACAGGCTGTTGTAGAACCACACTGGGCATCTCTGTCACATCTCCACATGGACTGAATTCTAGTGAATAGAGACCAATCTAAGGAGCAAGAAAACTTGTTTGGGAACTTAGATCTTTCATCAATTTGTGTGATATTGGGCAAATCATCCTGCCTCTTTCTTGGTTCTCTTGCCTACAAAATAGGGTAATACCTGCCTATGAGGAGGGAATAAAAAACCTTTACATTTGCACATACTTCAGATGTTCTCATAAACTTGATTTTTAAAAAATTGTTCATCTTCTCAACCTTGTGAAGCAGGTGAGATAAAGCAACTTTATACAAATAATGGATGACATTTATCTTGCATTATTATGTGCAGGGCATTGTACTAGACATCATACATGGGTATCTCATTTAATCTTCATAGCAACTATTTGAAGTAGGAACTATTATTATTATCTCTAGTTGATGATATATGAGAAAATAGAGGCTTGGGGTGGGGAAGTGACTTGCCAGACACTCGACTGAGTGGTAGACATGGTTTACAACCCAGATGTTCTGATTATAAGTCCAGAGTTTTCCATTTGCATATGGGAAAGCACTTGGGGGAAATAAAGCTTAGGGAATTGCACAAATGGAAGAAAGTTTTATTACAGCAAACTCCAGTTATAAGTCTTTTAGTTAGAGCTAAATTATGGTGGACATTAATAATCAGACCCTCTTGGTTATACTTTTTGTTTGTGGTACTAGGTGAAGGCAGCCATTGTAAATTCTGAAATACCAGCGTAATGTAAGGAAATGAAGACTTGGGAAGCTTCGTAGGACAGTGGTGTACAGGATGGCTGGAGTACAAAAATGCCAGCTGGTGAGGGAAAGGAAAGTAGGATTAAGGAATATAACTACAAGGCTATTATTGCAATGAAGTAAAGCGATAGGACCTGGACTCAAAGGAGTGGTAAACTTTTTCTTTTAATGAAATACAGATTTTGTTAAAATTTTGAAAAATACAGAAATGGAAAACAAATCAACCATTAATCTACTACTCAGAGATAACTGCTGTCAATATTAATTGCATTTTTTTCCCAAGCATCTGTTTGTTATGTTTGCTTCCAACAAAACAGGAACCATAGGATAAACACGATTTGTACTAGAAAATATTGCTGAACTTGGTAACTAGATATGGGCTGAAGGAACTTGATCAAGACCGAGTATCCGGCAGGTAGACGACCCATGTGAAGCCAGCATTGTCAGTCCCACGTTCAAAACGTACAGAATTACGTCTCTATGGTTGTTCCTTGGCCGAAACACAGGGATACACTCTCTCCTTCTGCAAAACTCTATGGTCTGAGGACGCTCTGTGACCCCGGAAGCGATACCCGAAGGCCATTACGGCAAGATGGCGGCGCGAGCAGCGCTCGGAGTGGTGTGCGGACGCCTCTGGCAGGTACCGGGCAAGCTGGGGAAACTAGGCGGACCGACCGGGGCAGTTGCCACTAAGTCTGGCTGCCAGCCGTCGTTCTGCCTATCAGGAGCCTTCTCCTGTGTTTATTCCGCACCTCGGCTTGTTATTTTTGGGAAGGTGGTAAGAAAGGGGCTGGTTTTATATCTATTTCTCTCATGGAATTAAACACAATTTAATGAGTCGGGACAAAGCAGGAACAAGAATTGTAGAATGCCAGAGCTGGAAAGGATGTTGAATATCATAGGTTCTACACTCCTCTCACGTTTGCAAAATAAACCGAGGTGCAGAGAGGACTGGAAGCTTTGCCTCGCGAAAATTAGGGGTGCACCAGCACGAGGGCTTACATTCTTCCCACAGAACTAAACTGAGAGAACCTCGTATCCGGGCGTTCTGAGATTTAGATGAGAGTCACTGAAGTCAGGGGAGCGGGGTAAATCCTCTGCGCGGTTCTTGGGAGAAGCAAAATCTTAAGCGGTTCTCAAGTTTTTTTGCCTCGTACCCCTTTACAATCTAAAAGTGGTCGAGGACTCCATAGAACTTTGGGAGTGTATGGGGGGGGTAGCTGTTGATATTAGCTTATGAGAAAGCAAACCGAGATCTTAAATACTGATTCATTTAAAATAACACTAATAAACTCATTACATGTTAACATAATTAATATTTAAATGGACAATACGTTTTCCAAAACAAATTTAGTGAGAAGAGTGGCAGTGTTTAACGTTTTTGGCAAATCTCTTTAATGTCTGAATTAAGAGAAGACAGGTGAATTTTCATGTCTGCTTCTGTATTAAATGTTACTGTAATATATCACACACTTTTACAACCTCTGGAAAACTTCCTGTGCACTTGTAAGAGAATGAGAGTGGGAACGTTGCAAATAACACCTTGGTTTTATTATAAATAGTTTTCATCTCCAGGGCTCCCTGGAAGTGTCTCAGGGACACACACCCTGACCTCCTGCCCAGAGGTCCTCAGACCACATTTTGAGAACAACTGGAAATTTGAACTACTAAGACACACTTACCAGACACGTCTCCACCCCTTCAAAAGAAAGAAAACTTAAAAACAACTTAAGGTTGATTTGTGGGTGTAACAGCACTTTAACAACTTTTAGAAGCAGAAGTTTATGCTGGAGAATATGATTGGGAAGTGTCATATTCTTTAGACCCACAACTGAATTGTTGGCATTTTGGGCATACATCTAGGGAAGGAGTTTTCTTCGTGATTGTTTGTGGGGAGTGGCACTTACCTCTTTCTATCTTGTGTTGTGCCTGATTTCTTCTTTTTGTTCACCCCTTTGATCCAAGGGACAAAATGAAAGTTTTTATTTGCTTCTATCTTGGGTAAAGAGAGGAAGGGCAATAAGCTAAGAATAGGCTTTTTAAAAACATACTTAGGCGACTCTCAATTGTTTTCATTAAGTTTTACTTATGCTAAACTGTTGTTCTCATCTTCAAGGTATTTTTATTAAAGATCCTAACTTCCTCTTTCTCAGGTTACACTTTTAATTCTCAGAAAGTTTAAAGGAAAAGCAGATGGCAAGTTAAATACACTACTCTCAGTTAACCAGCACCCATGGGGATTGGTAGATGCCAGATAAATGTAAGTAGACTCTCCATTAACTGGAACTCAAGCAACTGGCAATCTCAAACAGCTAGCAAAATCTCAAGGCAGTTGCTTGAGTTCTGATTAACAGAAAGTCTACTGTATTATATGAGGTCTGACACTTAAGTTCGCAAACTCATCCTAGAAAAAGTGCTACATACCTCATTGCTGAATATCACTACAGTCACCTTCGAAGTATTCTCCTAGGAAAGCTATGCACCGATGAGAGTGCCTCGTCCACCCTTCAAAGCAATTTTGAAACTCTTTTTCTGGAATGGCCATGAGCTGTCATAGTATTACCCTTGATGGCCTGAATGTTATCAAAATGTCTTACTTTCAATATTTCCTTTATCTTGGGGTAAAGAAGGAAGTCATTGGGGACCAGATCAGGTGAGTAGGGAGGGTGTGCCAATACAGTTATTTGTTTACTGGCTGTAAACTCCCTCACAGACAGAGCTGTGTGAGCTGGTGCATGGTCATCATGCAAGAGCCATGAGTTGTTGGCGAAAAGTTTAGGTTATTTTTGTCTTAACTTTTTCACGCAGCCTTTTCAGCACTTCCAAATAGTAAATTTGGTGGACTGTTTGTCTATTTGGTACAAATTCATACTGAACAATCCCTCTGATATCAAAAAAGGTTAGCAACATCGTTTTGACTATTGATTTGGACTGATGGAACTATTTTGGTTGTGGAGAATTGGCTGACTTTGTTGCAGGGTCATATTGATACATTCATGTTTCATCACCAGCGATAACATGGCCCAAGACATTGTCTTGCCCCTCCAAAAGGTCTTGGCAAACTTTGACTCCCCTTTGCTTTTGTTCATCGGCGAGCTCCTTCAAGACCATTTTTGCGCACAGCTTTCTCATGCCAAGATTTTCAGTTAAAATTTTCTTAACTGTTTCTCTGTTGGTATTTACATGGTCTGCTATGCTTCTCACAGTCAGCCAATGATTTTGATGCACAAGTTGATGAATTTTTGCAATGTTTTTGTCAGTTCTCCTAGTTACTGGCCTCCCTGACCTCTCTTCGTCAGTGAGGCTTTCTCTTCCCTCAGAAAAAAATGCTTAATTCATTTGTACACTGCCATTTTCTTCGTGGCATTATCCCCTTAAACTAGGACAAACATGTCCCTGACTTCACTTCCACTCTTGCCAACTTTAACAAGAAATTTAATGTTTGTTCATTGCTTTAATTCAAGCTGCAACATTCTCACTACAGCACACAAAAACACACAACAATAATGACGAAAGCCACTCAGAAAGACATCACCATATGTCGACATGAACACAGCTATGTGACTCTCATATATGAATGTTATGAAACCTTTCCAAGTTGTTTGTACAGTGCTGCCAGTGTAAGTGTGTGGTGGCAAGTTAGTGAACTTAATTGTCATACCTGTATACAGTACCATAGGTTTCCTACAACTAGAAGTTTTGATCCACTTGGGGGAGCTGACAATAAAGGATTTGGGAAAAGCTAGATTGTTGCAGTATGAGCCACAGTAGTGGTATAAGATGCGTGTAAGTTTTAGTGTATATTTCGTTTTATTTATAAGCTAGTTATCCCAGCCAAGTCAAGAAATACATATGCTGGAAAAGATGTATGAAAATTTCAAAAGAAAGGTACTTTAGAATTCTTATTTCAACTCTTAATAAATTAAATTCTAAAGATACTTTTTTATTGCTAAAAAATATTCAGGCAAAATAAGTATTATATTGAAGAACATTTACTATGTAAAAATATAATGGAAAAATTAAGCCACTTTTTTCTTTGATACCAACATACCTACAGCTATTATTTTCATGTCAAAATTGATTTTTTTTAAAGTGCTTCTGAGTTTTAAAATGTATAAATTCTCTGGCATTTTGAGAGTCCTTTTTGATTATCAACTCTACCATTGTCCTATTTTATAACAAAATCTAATTTGGCTGTTAATTACCCCAATATCTGGAATAACAAGATAACCCTTTATTTGAAGCATTGTACGTACATCTTTTGATTTTTAATGGAAACTGAATAATCTGGGGATTGACTTTAATTCTAACACATTTCCTTTTTTTAAAGGGTTCGAGGAATTTTTCTGTGAACAGTTCTAAGAGCAGTACAACCAAAAACGGTGGCTTTCTTCTGTAAGTATGTAGTTGGTGCTAAACTGAATAAGAAGATGGCTCTTGTGCTATGGTACTCAGGTTTCTTTTCTTCCCCCCACACAGCAGTACCAATATGAAGTGGGTACAGTTTTCAAACTTGCACGTTGATGTTCCCAAGGATTTGACCAAGCCTACGGTATGTACTCCCTATTTCTTGACAGGAGGAGCTATATTAGCAATAAATTTTCCTCATTAGAGTAGACTCTCCATTAACCAGAACTCAAGCAACTGGCAAAAATTTTAGTGCCAGTTGCTTGAATTCTGGTTAACGGAGAGTCTGCTTACATTTATCCAGCATCTACCAATCCCCATAGGTGCCAGTTAACTGAGGGTCTACTGCATTTCATTTGGGGTTGTTTCCCAAATACTTTATGACTAAAAAAAATTTTTTGTTCTGGAATATTAGCAAATGCAGAGTGTGTCTGAGTCAAGTATTCTCTGATTTCCCTGGATGTTCATGTTCTCTGCTAGGGTATCAAAGAAAGTTCTAAAGGAATAAATTATTTACCTCACATAATTGCGAATGAGTAGACTTTTGCTTTTACTCAAAACAGCGTAATGTGAAGAGCTGTTATAATTAATGATGCAGGATAATTGACATGTGCTAGAAAAAAGTTTTTTTCTATAGCCATCAAGTCTTTGTTTTTATTCTAAGACATTAAGCCTGGGCCTGGACAATGCTTTATTGTTCATTGTGAGAAAAAACACTAGCGTAAGGAAAGAAAACCAGTAGTAGCTGTATAACCAGTAGTAGCTGTTTAAGTAAAAGCCATGATTCTATCAACCCAGTTTTTGTGTTATTTGTAATTTTAATAAACCTTACAAATTTTAAATCTTTCCAGTTCCACCCTTTAGAAATAACCCTCTTTAGCAGTTTGGTACTTTTATTTTATTTTATTTTTGCTTTTTTTTTTTTTTTTTTTTTTTTTTTTTTTTTTTTTTTTTTTTTTTTTTTTTTTTTTTGGTATGTGGGTAGCTCCCTGGCCGGGAATCGAACCCAGGCCGCAACGCCAACAGCGCCAGCGCCAAAGCCCCAAGCCACTACACCACCTCTTTAGCAGTTTGGTATGAATCTTTCTAGACATTTGTCTGCACATAATCATGATTCATGATAACTATGCGCATGCACACCAGAAAGGAATTGTGTTACGCATAATATACTGCTGTTTTTTTTTTTTGTTGTTGTTGTTGTTGTTTTTCCACTTAGTGGATCCTGGATATATTTCCATGACAGTACATATACACCCAGGGTCTCCAACTCAGAGACCTACATGGGCCAGGCCTGTAAGGCAAGGTGACAGGACAGGTGCAGTGGCAGTTTGTGCCCTCCATAAGCAAGACAGCTGCTACTTACTCTAGCCAGTTGTTGCTATGTGGGAAATCAGACCTAGTGATGCCAGATAGTTTAAATTTTCTAAGCCAAACTGAAATCCAAGTTTTTATGTGAAATCTGATTTTTAACATTGATAACATTCAAAATACCTTTAAAACACTATAGGAACCAATCAGAACACATCTTAGGGCTATATTCCCCTTTCCCTTGTCTTCCAACTTAGGAGATAGTATAATTAGAATATTCTGTTTTTCCAACAACCCTATTTGGGGTAATTGAGAGTGAACGTTTGGCTTCCTGATTAGTAAGTAGATCTCCTTTCAGGGGCAAAGTAATTAACGCTGAATCATTGGATTAGTAATACAAATTACTGGTTTAATAGATGAATGAAGTAAAGGTAATTCACCTCTTGGAAGAAAGTCAGAAATGTCAAGCCATTATTTCTAAGATTTTACCTACTAGGGTGGAAGAGGTAGAAGTTATATGTACAATTAGTGTTACAACATTTTTAATTAGAAATGAGTAATTTTTCTATTATGGCAGGCAAAACACACAGAAATAAAACCTAATAAAAATATGAGTAGCAATTGCTCACCTTTATAGAACAGTGTTTTATGGTTGATAAGCACTTTAATCTGTGTTTTCTTACTCATTCCCTAAAGAAATGCTGTGGGCTGTAGCCTCAGTATTCTGTTTCCTAGATGAGAAAACCAAAGCGCAGTGAGATTATATGACTTGCCCATTGTCATCCAGTAGAAGTGGCAGAGTTTAATTCTCAGTCCAGGTCTTCTGATTGGCTACTTTCATTAACAGATCCAAAAACCCTTTCCCACTGTGAATGGGGGCTGAATAACTATTAAGTTAGAAGGTTTTATTAATGATTTTGTAAGTTGCTTTGAAAGTCTTTTTGATTCAAATTGTATTTTAACAGATTCTAAGGTTTATTGTGCAGATCGGAATGTGCCAGTATCTAGATACTTAAGCTAGCAGTGTTAAGATATTACTTAGCATTTTTCTCCCCATTTATTACTAATCTCTGAAGTTGCTAAATTGAGAGTAATATGTTAAATTTTCTAGTTGTAAATATTAGGAGAACTGTGTCTGAAACTTTTCTTTTTGATTTTAAAATTGTAGATAACCATTTCTGATGAACCAGACACATTATATAAGCGCCTTTCAATTTTAGTAAAAGGCCATGATAAGGCTGTATTGGACAGTTATGAATATTTTGCCGTGCTTGCTGCTAAAGAACTTGGTATTTCTATTAAAGTGTAAGTATGATCTTTCCTAATCTGACCTGTCAGCCGCTGTAACACCATCTACTGGGAAAATGGTGCTGATCCCAGCTAGGTCTGAGTTTTTTTAAATGGAATAGGTAGATATAGGTTTGTCATATTATCCTAAGCAGGATCATCCTTTCCTGTCTGCTAGACTGTTTAAATACTAGAATGAGTGAGCCAGAAAAATGGAGACAATCCTTTCTCTACAAATTGCGTAGACCTAAGGAGACCCAAGAAGCCCTCATATCTGGGATCTCCATGGAGCAGGGAGGCAGAATAGGTTAACAATCCTTTTAGATCCTTTGATTTTTATTTTTGGCTAATATATTCATTGTTTCAACACCACTCACCCAGTAATTTCATGCCTGAGCAAAGTGAGCTTTATATGGCCCTGAGGTCACTGCAGGTTCAAGTATAACTACCTCCTTTGTCTTGTCACCTACCCTTCTGATGTAGACCAAGGCCTATTTGGGGCTTTGCCAGTCTTGCCTTTTAACAAAACAGAAGGAACCCATGTTCCCCATACCAGACTGTAGTTTTGTGATTATTGATGTATCCGTAGATTTTCTTAAAATAGTACATACAGCAGACGTTACAGCTCTGTCCAACACACTGGTGCTACTCTACACAGTTAATGTATTAAGAGTGTAAAAGCTGGAGGTGTGCATGCGTGCACATGTATGCACTTGCATGCCAAGGCTCAATTTTGGGTCTATAGAAAGATGTTTCAGTTGCTATCTAAGGTGTTTATTTTGGCTTTATGACAGCAGTTGTTATAGCATAGATGACAGTCTTGACAAATGGAAGTCTGTAAATGGTAGTTAATGCCTATAATTGAGTAACAGCCTGACCTACAAAATTGTGCAATCATGCTTTGATATCAGTGACTAAGGTTTTAACATCACTCAGCTTAAGTATGTTGTTTTGCCCATTAATTTTCAGACATGAACCTCCAAGGAAAATAGAGCGATTTACTCTTCTCAAATCAGTGCATATTTTCAAGAAGCACCGAGTTCAGTATGAAATGAGAACACTTTACAGATGTTTAGAGGTAAGTTTATTTCAGATATTCAGACATTTTTGAAATGCCCAAATTTCATATTAGCATATTATAATTTTCCTTTAACGTCGACTGGGTTGGCTTCCTTTCAGTCGGCCCACACATGCCAAATAGTTGTAGAGACGGTAAAGATCTCTTTGCATTTTGGAAGTAACAGATAGGGGAATCAAACTCAAATAAGGCCATCCTTTATAGTAGTTCATACTTTAACTCAGTAATTCAGATTACGTCGACTAATTTTTATACAGTAAGACAACATGTGGAATAATTTTGCTTACATTTCAGAAACTAAAGTTTTCACACAGTTTTAATAATTCTTTTACAAGCTAACTGGATTTCCATGTCTATGATGGGCATCATTAAGGTTTTTCATTTATCTGTTTTTCATTTGGGCATCCACTAGGGTCAGCATAGTGTTGTAGTTAAAGAGCACATGGGTTTTGGAGTCAGACAGCCAGGTCCAGTTCCTGGCACTTAGTAGCTATGTGTCCTGTACTTCAACTGCTTCATCTATAGAATGAGAAGAATAGTGGTGCCTATCTCATAAGCGTAGTGTGAGGATTAAATGAGATATTTACCCAGAGCACTGAAAATATTTCTGTCACTTAGTAAATGATTGATAAATGTTATTAAAACAAGTATTTGTGCATCTTTTATGATGGAAGCACTGTACTAGGCATTGAGGGTACAAATATGGTTAAAACATAGTCCTGCCCTTAAATGGGGAAAAAAACACTAAATTTATCCACCCATGACCAACAGAAACACCTTACCATGGAGCATGCAGAAAATCTTAACACTACCTCTATCTTATCATCTAGCTTTTGTTCCTTTTGTCTTGTTTCGTGAAACTCTCATGAGTATGCTGCTTTGATCCTATGCTTGCCAGCTGGGTTCCATGGAGCCCTGGCCTTTAGGCATTTGGGAGGAAGGGCCATGCTCCATGCAATTCAAGCAGAGAATCTACACTTTTTTTCTTTTAAATTGAGATTCTGTGTAAGATTTCATAGAGGAAAAAAAAGACTCTACCACTTTTACCAATAAAACCTAAAGTTTCTGCTTTAACAGCATAGCATGAACCAATTTCATGTTTGAAATTTTAGCTAGAACATCTAACTGGAAGTACAGCAGATGTCTACTTGGAATACATTCAACGGAATTTACCTGAAGGAGTTGCCATGGAAGTTACAAAGGTATGACTTTAATTTCTGCCTCTCCTGGGAGAGATCTCTGTTGGGTTGCAGCGTTCTCGGGAGCTTCTCAGGAGCAGTCTGAAAACATCCCTGTATGTGAAGGGCAAGGAGAGACCAAGGAAAGAGACAGCCCTCTCCAGAATGGTAGGTGGGTTTCATAAGCAAGGGAACCTACTTACCAGGTTTGTCTTAGGCAACTGCAAGATGATTAGATTTCCCTACCTACCTTCCAAATCTTAAACATTTATATAGAGGCCCTGACTGGGGCCAGTCATGTACCCACGAGGCCCTAACTGGGGCCGGTCATGTACCCACGAGGCCCTAACTGGGATCAGTCATGTATCCAGCCCAGATAGTCTCAACACATTTCTATTTCAAGGCTGTGTCCTTGTAACAGTTTCTCGGAGCAGGGAAGGCAAGCAGAACACACATTCCAAAACACAGGGAAGGGGACAAAGAGCTTCCTATTGCCTGGGTCCAACTCACAGGTCAAACTGGCAGTCACCACTTCTTTTTTTTTTTTTTTTTTTTTTTATTGGGGTGACATCTGTTAGCAAGGATTACATAGGTTTCAGGCATACAATTCTACAGTGCAAGTCACTTCTTCTTGATGATCTTCCCCAAGTCTGTATTTTTATGATACATTGCAGCCTAGTCCTGCCCACTGAGTAGAGGGGAGGACCTCTGGCAGACCTGGAGGCAGGGTTGCCACAGTGGTTGGGGTCTTCACCTCCCCATGCAGTGGTGGCAACTCAACAGAACCCTCCACTGCAGCCACATCCTCCCTGAACAGCTTCTGAAGTCTCCTTCCCTCTTAGTAGTTATCATGGGGACCATGTGGAGACAACTACTGGAGATCAAATTGAGGATCAAATAGATTATATATATGAGAGTTTTATGTACCATCAAGTGTTCTTCTCTGTTTCAAAGCCCCACAGAAAGATGAGAGGGGTAAAAGAAAAAGAGGAGGATTTAAGGGAACAAAATAAATCCAATTTGTAGCCAAA
Source organism: Lyroderma lyra (assembly GCA_004026885.1). Classification (NCBI taxonomy): domain Eukaryota; kingdom Metazoa; phylum Chordata; class Mammalia; order Chiroptera; family Megadermatidae; genus Lyroderma; species Lyroderma lyra. The sequence continues at coordinate 23,898 of PVJL010000346.1, read as the reverse complement.
GAGTTCAATATTACAGTTTTTTCTCTTTTTAGACAAAATTAGAACAGTTACCAGAACACATCAAGAAGCCAATCTGGGAAACGATGCCAGAAGAAAAAGAAGAGAGCAAGTCTTGAAGTTTGAGAGAGACCACTTGTGCCAGCTTTTGGAATGAGAATGGACCAGCCATATACACTGAAGGAGATGCTTCCAGTTGAGACAGTTTTGAGTTCACCCCACTGCTCTGTTGAGTCCACGTGTCCTGATCAATTGAAAGCAGGGGATGGAATGTTAATGATACAGTGGACTGTAATGAGAGAACTACTTTATTCTTTGATACATGTCATCGTTGTAGTTCTGATTTTAACAAATGTGAGTAAACGATTTTGACTATTAATACTATGCATCAAAAGAGTTCATATTGTTATTCTGTTGTTCAGTTATTAGTTTGTACTGATTTTAATTATGTCATTCATCTGAAAGTGAATGTTTGAACTATTCCTCACACACTTTTTTTCTTTTGCGGTCTCTAGAAGGAACTTTTAGTTAACTTGATTAATTTAACACTGACCAATTAAAGTTTTTAATATTTACCTTAGTGCAGGCTGGTATAATCTCATTTGGGGGTGATGACCTGCAAATTTACCTCATTTAAGCGTTGAAAATAAATATACTTTGCAGCAGGTCCAGAATACTTGTGGCATGCACTAAACTCTTCTTGTAGCCCAGACTCTTACAAGCTGCCTAAAAGGGTCACTGTAATGGAATTTGAGTTCTTAGGAAATTACTGCCTCTATTCTTTGATTCATCCTGTGATCCATTCATTCAACGGGCTTTTATTTTAACTTTGCGCTGGCACTCTTAATAACTACCAAAAATTGAATAGATATAATGGCTTTTGAAAAATTGTGCAAGGCACAGAAAATATTTTCTTTATTAAGTTCCTAACTGATAAGAAGTCCTCTTTCTTTTGGTAAATGGCACTCTTTTTGTTTCGAGATGTCTACTTTTCCGTGAAATTAAATAGTCGTTAGAGCCCTGAAAGAGGCAAGATTACAATGGGCTAAAACTGTTGATGTATCAACCCCAAGGGAGTGATTCATTTCCTTTTTGCAGCAGAATCAGGTCCGTGTCTTTTGTGGTTTCCTTCACATCTTTGGAGTAGTTATGACTTCTCAGCTCCCCACTCCTTAAACTGGAATTCCAGTTCTGTTTTCCTGAGCTCCTATCAGGTATCAGTGTTTTGAATGCATACTGCTTATGTATCAGACTTATATTACTGTCATTAACATGAAAAGAATTACAGCCTTGTGCCCCATGACCTCATTCTGTTCGCAGCTCAGTTGTTGACTGTGTCATTCACAAATGCCTAAAGCATGCTTATCTCAGACATAAGTCTCAGGGTTAAGAACTCGTCAATAAAACAAGAGCCATATAATGGTAATTACGTCTAGCAAAGCAGCCATTTGTGACCCATTTTTACTTTAAAAGAAATAAATCTTTAAAAATAGATGTAGCTTTTTTTGTGGGGTTTTTTTTTTTACAGACAGTATTAATCACTAGTGTAATAGGATAATTTATACATACTGAGCTGCAGTGACTCCCTGCAAACCTCTTTAAAGGTGTACATCCCTTTCCAGCTGTTTTCAGACTCAGCCTATACAACAGATTACTTAATTTAGCACTTCAAGTTATATGTTAAAATTTTGTTTCAAGATAAATATGCAAATAAACTATACACATGACAAAAACTGGTGATATTTCTTTGACAAAAGTATTTGGCATATTTGAAGCCTACTTTTTGTTATAAACAAGCTAATTTCTTGATCCTGGTAAGCTGAGAAAGTTTTTTCTAAATGGGCCTCCCGAGTAAAATGCGTGTTCTAAAAATTAGAATTAATGCCCAAGTCTCCCTTTCTGTCCATAGTGGGGCTGGGAGGTGGTGAGAGTAAAGCGGACCTAATGGTAGAATGAACCAGAAGGCAGGCAGAACATGAGATTATTTTTTTATTGCGGTGTAGCCTTGGACTTATTGTTGCTCTCTCTGATCGGAAGTATATTTTCTTTTTGTATTATATAAAATAATGTTGTGGTCTGTTTAAATTATTGGTAGGACTATAGATTAAACTTGTTCAGTGCCTAGTTTCAGTGTTTTCAAGGAGAATTACGTATTTGTTCCTTTGTCTACTTAGACATGACTTAGTAAACATACAGCAATTGTTTTAAACAAGTAGTCTAATTTTTTTTCCCATCACTTCCTTTATTATATCTAATAGTAATCTTATTAGCAGACTTGGGAAAAATACTAGATATATCAGAAGGAAAATATCATTATATAACTGAATTATTTAAGTCTATACAAAATTACACAAAACAAAACAAAGCAAACATTGCAGTTATGGAAATAGCCAGAAGAAAAGAATGAACAACTAGTTCTGTAGCCTTTCCATCCAGTCTGGGGAACAGCTGAGAATTTGACCCTTAGTCAGTTCCTCTTAGGCCAAACATAGATCATCTTGATCTATCATTATCAATAGAAATTTCACAAAGCTCTTTCTCAAATGTACATATTATCAGAGCTATTAAAGGCAAGGGCCTTGTTTCATTACTTCATGCTCTTTCCCGTTGCTTTTTTTCTGAAGTAGCACTTTTGGATGTAAGAAATAAAGATCAGACTGATGGGGTAAATTATAAAGCAGATGCTTGAAAAGTGTAGTGAGGAAAGGCAGGACCTAGGCCCCATGGGATTCTCTCTGGTATCCTCAGCCTATGTCATACTAGGTAGGAGTCAGCAATGATTTTTGGGGGGGATAAAGATATTGGCCCATAACATCATTAATTATGTTAAATAGAAAGACTCATGAGTAAGGAGAGACTCCAGAGTGCCCCACTTCATGTCTCTGCTTAGACTCCCATGCAGGATAGCTTTCCCTGCGTAGGAGTCTGTATGACGTCCAGCAACAGAGGAATTCCCAGACAATTCAGTTTAAAGCCAGAGTTAGAAGTAGTCTAATATCTTAGCATTTCTATTTGTCAGCTGCCATTCCCCCTTTCCTACATTATGTTAAGTTGGTTTTACTACAACCCTAAGAGTAGCAGAGTAGGATAAACATGGACTTTGGAGTCAGATGGGCCTGAGTCAGATAAGAGTTCAAGCCCACTAACTGCAATAAAATTGGGCAAGATACTTAACCCTGTCAGAACCTCACTTTACTCATTAGTAAAATGTGGCAGATAATACCTACTTATTACAGTTGGAGGGTTTTGTTTGTTGGTTTGTTTTTTTGGGGGGGAGGTAGTTCCCTGACTGGGAATCAAACCCAGGCCATGGCGTTGAGAGCACCAAAGCCTAGCCACTATACCACCAGGGAGCCCCCAGTTGGAATGTTAAATAAGATAACTTACAAAGTACCTCACAGTACTGGGTAGATAATAGACATTCAGTAAGTAATGGTTATTACTAGATGGCAGTACAGATCTGATTGTTCTCCAGATGCTTATGTGCTATACTGTTTAAAAACCAGCTGGAAATTCTCTGTTTAAAAACCTCAGAGAATCTCAAGGGTGAGGATAATACTTAGGGTGGCTGTGAAGTTTCATTTAGATGAGAAAACATATAATGTCGTTACTGTTAGCACCACACTTTATGCCAAGCATTTTACACAGTCATTTACAGATACTATTTTTTTTTTAATATTATATTCATTTCAAGTGTACAACATAGTTCAGGTTCTTTATTTTATGTGGGTAGTTCCCTGGCTGGGAATCGAACCCAGGCCATGGCATTGAGAGCACCAAAGCCTTAGCCACTGCACCACCAGAGAACTCCCTACAGATACTATCTTACTTCATGTTTACAACAACCCAATAAAGTAGTTACTATTATCCCCATTTCACAGGAGAGAAAACCACGTTGTGACTTGCCCATTCAATCACCCTTTCAGCTTACAGATGAAGCTAAGACAAAAAGGGTAAAACTGATGTGTCTGAGTTCAGGTTAGTGAGAGGGACAGCCCCAGAACCTAATTTTTAAAGACTGAGGTACTCTGATGTCCACATATTAAATGCAGAATATGCAAACCTGAAATCCAGATTTATTTCCCCTGTCACATTAGCAAAATGTATTATTTCCCCTAAAGATGAGAAGTAAAGAGATTTACTTGGTGGGGGGCGGGGGAGGGAGCATCTAGTGAATAAAGTATGTAACCGGTATGAAGACAGACAAGAAGTAGTGATACACAAGGTCCTGCGTGTCTGAGTGGGCAACCCAAGAGTTTAGGCTTCAGCAAGAAGGGACCTGGTGAGGAGGTGATGTGCTGTAAGGCTTCGGGCCAGGCCCATCTAGGGCTCAGCCGACGTATGTTTGCTGCTCAAGCATTTCTTTTTTCCTGGAGCCATGCTTATGGCTGACTGCCTTCAGTCCCCAGGGTTCTCTGCAAATCCTGCTCTGTTTCTAACCCTGCCCTCCTTAAATCTGTTCTCTTGTTACTTTAAGCCATCATTTCTCTCTATGGAGTCCTAATCCTCTTAAAACAATGTATTTATACCTCAGCAGCTCAGCGATATTTATGGGGCAGGTCATGGGCAACTGACCCACATGAAAAGCCAGTTGGATTTTAGATTCCTCAGCCAGAGGTTCAACCAAGTTATATTTCATCCATATAATTTCTTCACATGAGCACAGGTGCCATCCTTTGATGACTCCTCAATGTTGCTTGAATAGCGATGAATATGAAGAATTGGCCGGGATGACACCATCTTCACCCTAAGCTGGGTGACTGACGTGCTATTGGTTAGGTGTCACAGCAGCTGCTGGGCACATACCTTCAGGTATGACGAGACAAGGAAAAGGCTGAAAATCACTGGGCTAGATGATCTTCAAGCCTCTTCCAGTTCTAAAGTCCCATTCTCTTTCACATTCACAAATATTGACAGTTGCTAACCCAGGCACTTAAAAAGGAGACAAGAGAAGTTGTCTTATAAAATTAAGGAATAATAGCCCACATTAATTCAGCACTGACTGTGTGCCAAGCACCGTTCTAGGCACTGCGAATTCAGCAGTATATGTGCATATGGTGAAGACCCTCTCCTCAAGGACCTTAGACTCTGTGGGGAAGACATAATAAATACTTATAACGGAAAAAAGGGTAAGTTTCAGCTTCAGTTAAACACTGAGGAAAATAAAATAGGATGATGTCAGAATTACTTGAGAGGCTACTTAAGGTGGGGTTAGGAAAGTTTTCTCAGAGGAGGGAAGAACATCAAGGAGGAGGCAGCTGTTTGAAGACCTTTGGGGAGAGCAGTGCAAGCCACAGGACCAGTCCATGCTGAGACCCAGTGAGCTTGGTGTGTCTGTGGACAGGGCACAGCAACATGAGGACGAGTAGGCAGGGGTTGATCATGTAATGCATCATGGCTGTGGGATGGAGTGTGGGTTTTGTTCTGAGTGTAAATGGGAACCCCTAGGAGGTTCAGAGCAAGAGAGTTATAGGAACTGATTTATGCCATAGAACACACTACTCTGGCTACTGGGTGTGGACTGCAAGGAGAGGGTTGGTAAGAGCGGGCAGCAAGACAGGTTAGGACCTGCTGCGGTGGACCAGATGAGAGGATGTGAGATGTGCAATAATGGAGGTGATGAGAAGTGGCTGGGTTCAGAATATATTTTGGAGGTGGAGCTGATGGAATGACCTGCTAATAGATTAAAATGAGATCTAAGAAGAAGAGAATTCAAAGATGACTCCTAGTTTTTGGCCTAAGCAACCAGATAAATGGCGATGCCATTACTGAGGTGGGGAAGGGATTAAGGGAGGAAATCAGTAGTTTGGCCTTGGCCTTGGCCTTGCTACGTCTGTGATCAGAGTATAGATATCCACTGAGCAGCTGGGTTCATGAATCTTGAGTTACGGTGAGAGGTCCAGGCTGAAGATGTAAATAAACTTGGAAACTCTCAGCCTACAAATGGTATGTGATGTCGAGATGAACAAGTTCATCTAGGGGGAGTATAGGCAAACGAGAGAAGAGTGCTGAGATCAAGCCCAGGAAGACCCAAGCGAGCAGAGATCTGGTAAAAAGGAGGAGATGCTAGCAAAGGAGATGAGCAATCAGTGAGGTTGGAGTGACATCAGAGAAGTGGGGGTCCTTGAAACCTAGAGTATTTGGAGAAATAAGTCATTTGGTGAACTATGGTAAATCTGCTCCAAGTTGAGTAAGAGAAGTAGGTCATCAGCAACCGCTCTGTGAGCCTTTTTCATAGAGTGACAGGGATGGGTGTCCACCTGGAGTAAGTTGGGGCGAGAGAGAGAGAAAAGACACAAAACAACAGGTTTGAGAATGTTCAGTTACCTTTCGCTACCTTAAACACCCCACACTTAGTGACAACATTTACTTTGCACACAAATCTGCACTTTAGTCAGGGCTCTGTGGGGACACTGTTTGCTCCATCTGGTATCAGCTGGGGTGGCTGGAAGGCTGGGACTGGAGTCACCCCCTCACCTTCACGTCTGGCGGTTGGAAGCTGGCTCTCAGCCAGAACCCTACATGAGCTCTGGGCTTTATCACAGCATGGCAGCTGGGTTCCAAGGGCAAGTCCTGAGAGAGGACTTGCCCTATCACCTGTGATGACCCAGCCTTGCAAGTCATATGGTGTCACTTCTTCCCTTTCTCTTCAATGAGGTAGCCACAAAGTCCCAACCAGGTTGAAGGGGTGGAGAAATGGACTCTCACCTTGACAGGAGGAACATGGTAGACCAGATCTATTCCTGTGCCATTTTTTTTTTGGAAAATATATCTGCTACAGGGGGTTTTGTGAAAAGGAGACCCAAAATTAGGACAGGAAGTGAAGGGAAATGTGGTCAGGGAGTTCCCTGGTGGTGTAGTGGCTTAAGGCTTCGGCGCTGGCGCTGTCCGCGCTGCGGCCTGGGTTCGATTCCCAGTCAGGGAGCTACCCGCATACCAAAAAGCAAAAAAAAAAAAAAAAAAAATGTGGTCAAAGTCAATGAATCCAGGGATCCCAACTGCCTAAGGCCCACAATACTTTTCATTTTTTTTAAGTGTTTTAATTTCTTTCAAAATCAGAAGAATGAGTTTAATCTATTTTGGACTAGCCTGGATTATATTCATCTTTATGCTGATGAATGATAAAATATTTTAAATATTTACTTATTTAATATTTATTCCATATTTATCTTAAGACCTATGAAGGTAAAAAGTGTGTAGGCCCAGAGAAGTCATAATGGAACCCCGAATGTAGGGTCAAGACAGGACTTTGATTGTTTTAATAAAGATGATATTAAAGCATGTCTTTAGGTGGGACTGGTCCATCAGAGAAGGATAAACTGAGGATGTAGACAAGAAAAGGAATAATTGTGGGAACGAAGTGCCTGAGCAGGCAGAGATGAGATCTAGAAAACAAGTGGAGGAGCTGACAGGTGGAAAAGTGGAAAAGGGCCATCACTTCCTCCGATCTAGGAAGAGGGCACAGGACACGGGTGCAGATGCCGGAGGTATGTCTGAGGTGGGAAGATGAGGTGGTTCTGACGCTATTTGTGAAGTGAAGCGTGTGACAGTCATCAGCCGAATGTGGGAGTGAGTGGAGAGTTTGAGAGCAGGAAGCGCTGTGAAATAGTCATCTTAGGGACAGGCAGAGTGAGGTCAGGAGGGAGGAGTACGTGGTATGATCGTCTGCTGTTATTTGACGTGTGCAGCATGATTTTATGATTTTCTCCAGCAGTGTGCAGCCTCCAGGGTGCAGGTGAGGTATTAGTGCAGAGTTAGTGGTTAGCTTTAGCCAGGGTCAGATTTTGCCAAGTGAGTAGCTAGAGGGAGAGAGGGGTGCAGAGATCAAGGTCAAGGCAAGGAAATAGCAAGCATGCTGGGCTACGGATAAGGGCACAAAGGAAAGCGAGGATAAGAGCGAGGTGACAGATGTTAAAAAAAAAATGAGATCAAGTTGCACATCTCAGTAAGGCTGGTGAGCTATTGGAGTGCAGGTGTTAGAATAAGTGAGCTGGAAGGAGAGGTGACCGTGGTGTTTGAGTGCGTCAGGAGTTCGGAAATGCCTGAGAGCAAGGCCTGAGGTGTGGCTCTCAAACTCGTTAAAACACGAATTGATGGGCCCATCCATCCGCAAAGTTCCTAATTCATTAGGAGTGGTGGGACCTGAGAGTGCGTTTTAACCAAGCTTCCAGATGCTGTGGCTGCTGGCCCATTTGTGAATGGATAGGAGGCCAAAGTAGGTGGAAGAAAAGCTCTTTGGTTTTTTTTTGTTTTTTTTGCTTTTTGGTATGTGGGTAGCTCCCTGACTGGGAATCGAACCCAGGCCGCAGCGCTGACAGCGCCAACGCCGAAGCCTTAAGCCACTACATCATCAGGGAACCAAGGAGATCAAGGACCTTTGAGGCCAGTGCGTGGGGTGAATCAGCTCTCTACCTGCATGTGGAGGACTCTGAGCTGATGCTCTGAGACACATGCTGAAGTCACAAGTGAATAATGGCACCAAAGATGAGTATATGGAGGAGTAGAATGGGGGGCATGGCTTCGAAGAGACTGAACGGCATTTTTGAGACAGAAGAGGAAAAAGGTGGAGGCAACAATTAAGAACAAGGTGGAGACACCCTATTCTCCAGACTCTGAGGAACGTGGGATGTGGAAGCAAAATCCATCAGCACTTGCACGGATGACAGGAATGGGGTTCCTACTTCAGGGACAGCAAGGAAACTAAACCACTTGGAGAGACGAGGGATGGGCTTGTGGAGCAGAGGGCCATGCGAGAGGAGGTCAGGCCTGGAGATGTACGAAACAATTCAGGGGTGAATGTCCAGTGGGAGACAGGGGCTGTGGCCCTGAGATGACGAGAATGACTGCCCCTAAAAATTTTCTAGAAAAAAATCAGTGTTCCAGGTTTTCTGATTTCTTGGATTTTCCTATTACATTAAAATAAGCATAAATATACAATTGATTCAAAAACAAATTTGTGTGAACCTTTTTTAAAAGTAAGAGACTTCAGAGAGATTTTGAGCCGTGCTCTCAGATCTTTCTCACATGTTCATATTTTGGAGAGAAAGTAGGTCTTGGGTGAAGGGTGTTGGAGGGAAGCATTTCTACTTTCAAGGTATTAATAATGGTGCTTGGGGACAAGCTGCTCACCCAGAGCCCTTCACATCATGGATTCTGCTGCTTCTCATTAGATGGCATAGAGGAGCAAGCCCCAGACCACCAGCAGTGCTTATGGGCTACCAGTTGCTCTTGCTTACTCTGTGGGCTTCAGAGTCTCCAAGATGGTCCTCTCTGGAGCGCTGAGGTGCCCACTAGAGGGGCACATAGTGTGCATGAGATGGGAGGGTCTCAGCCTGTGTTGCCAACTCCTCTTTGCTCCACCCTCCCTCTGCCTGCCTCTTGTTTCCTCCCCTCTTCCCCCTTCAAAATCCTCTGGGTGGCTTCAGGATGAACGGGAGGGGTCAGGCTATGCTCAGCACGCTGCAGGTCAGACCTGCCAGGGGAATCTTCTAATGATCTTAGGGTGCTTAGCTGGCCTGGCCCCGCCCCCTGCCACCTGCCCCCTGCACTGCCCATCATGCCCAGGACATGATGAAGAGGCTGGCTGAGCAAAGGCAAGGGAGGAGGAGGACCCTAACCTAAGGAATCAATTCAGGCAGAAGTCCGGGGAGAGGCACGGACCCTCGCTCCCTGACGTTCCTGGGGGCCAAGATGGGGCAGCAGTTCAGCTGGGAGGAGGCGGAGACGGCCGGTGAGATGGACGTGGCGGAGCTCCAGGAGTGGTACAAGAAGTTCGTGGTGGAGTGTCCTAGCGGCACTCTCTTCATGCACGAGTTTAAGCGTTTCTTCAAGGTCACAGGCAACGAGGAGGCCTCCCAGTATGTAGAGGGCATGTTCCGAGCCTTCGACAAGAACGGGGTAAGGCGCTCCGAAGAGGAGGACGGGTGGTCAGTCCGCTTGGCACACTTCTCATCCTTGAGTCAAAGGAGTGTCCTTGGTGGTGGTGGTGGTGGGGTCCCAGTCCCCAGCCCTGCTCTCCTTTTCCATCCATTCCCCTCTCACCTTTTCTGTCCCGCCTTTTCTCTAAAAGTAGGCTGACCAGACGTCCCATTTTACACGGGTCAGAAAACAATGATACTGTCCCATTTCAGACGGTACACATGGTCAGCCTAGTCTCACTGGGCTAAGTTCAAGGTGTCAGTAGGCTACTTTGCAGCCCTAGGACCTGGTTTGTCACCCCCACCAGAGCCCCTGCCACTCTCATTGTAAGGAGCAAAGGAGCTGTCCCACATGGTATGAGCTATCTGGTCATAGACCATGAGCTCCCCCACATTGGGGTTCTTGGAATGGAGCCTGGTCAGATCTTCCCCACCAAGAACGCTGGAGAAGGCTCCTTCACGGACTGGGACATCAGATGGCTTATTGCTAAAGTCCCTTTTGACTCTTCACATCATGGAAGATTCCATGATATCATTCCACTACAGGGTTTCTGTAAGCCCTCCAATGACCAGCAGCTAAGAATACATTTTGTAAATGCACATCTGGAATCTGAGTTTAAAAAACTGAAATTGTTTCATTATTTTTAAAGTCATCCTGTCCGGCGTCTCTGCAATCCTTTAACCATCAGCGTTGCCTCAAATACTTGTTTCGTCCCTCAAAATTGAGAAGAGTGGGTTGGACCTAGATAATTAATCATAGAAAGCCTCGGTACCCCATTTTTCCATGCATGGAGAACTTGACTCTCTAGGCTGAATTACAGGGATGTCTCTTTGGGTCTGAGCTGGTCCCTGGTACCAGTCAGGGCCCATCTCCTCAGCCCCTGTCGTCGGCTGGGAGGGTGGGGCCAGCATCTTCAACGCAACAGAAACCTCCTTGGAGATGAACCCTATAAACTCCTGCTCAGGACACAGAGTGAGGCGACTTCCCAAAGCTCCTTCTTTCCTCGTCTCTGAGTCCACAGCAGCCCAAGAAGGGAGCAGGCAGGATTTGCTACTTCAGATTAAATGATGAGAAAACTAGGACACAAGGATTTGATTTGCCCAAGATCATCGTCTCAGGGGTCCTGACTCCCAGGCAAGTGTATCCTCCCAGAAGGCAGTTTGGTTTTCTGAAAGAGAGAAAATGATTTGTTTAAAAAACAACAACAACAACAAAAAACAGGTCATGTATGACAGAACCTATTATAAATGTATCAATCTTCCCCCATATTCATCTAAAAATCGGATAGAACAATTTAAGATCCAAAAGAGATTATTAAGGAGTTCCCTGGTGGTGTAGTGGCTTAAGGCTTTGGCGCTGGGGCTGTCGGCACTGCGGCCTGGGTTCGATTCCCGGTCAGGGAGCTACCCACATACCAAAATGCAAAAAACAACAACAACAACAAACAAACAAAAGGGATTATTAAGCCCCTGGGCAGAATAGAGCTGTACGCCTTATTTTGTCTTACAAATTAGCCTATATATACATTCCTCAAAGCCTTAGCCACTACACCACCGGGGATCCCCTCCTTTCTTTATAACTTTTATTTTGATAGGATTTCAAATTTACAGAAAGTTGCAAGATTAGCACAAGTCACTCCTGTGTAAAATTTATCCAATTGCTTATATTTTACCTCATTTGCTTTATCATTTTCTTCCCCCCATATATATATATATATATATATATATATATATATATATTTTTTTTTTTTCCTTTTACCCCTACATATTTCTATGTGTTTCTCCTAAGAACAAGGGCATGCTTTTAAATAACCCAATACCATTATCAAAATCAGGAAATGTAGCCTTCCTACAATTCTGTTACCTAATTGACAATCCACATTCAGGCTTAGTCAATTTGTCCTGGTAATGTCCTTTGGTGCCTTTTTTTTTTTCTCTTTTGGTTGGGTGACGCCTTACGTTTACTTTTCCTGTCTCTGTTAGTCTTTAATTTGGAATCTTTTTTTTTTTTTTTTAAGTGATGAAACAAAGAGATAGTTTATTAAGGGGAAAGTACACTTCAAAGAGGTAGGAGTGGGCTCGAGCAAGGAGAGTAGCTCAGGAGCCTAATTTGGAATCTTTAATCTCAGCTTTTCATTGTCTTATTTGACCTTGACGTTCTTAGTTTTTTTTCTTGTTTGTTTTTTTTTTCTTTTGACCCTGACATTCTTGAAGCCTGTGGGCCAGTTACTTGGTTTGTGCAGGGTTGCCTTGTGATTAGATTCGGGTTTCACACTTCCGGCAGAAGTGCCACAGGACGGACGTTTGTCCCTCGCAGTGCGTCACGCCAGGGGACACGTGCTGCTGGCTTGTCTCATCACTGCGGCCGGCTGTCAATCTCATTTGGTTGCGTGCTGTTGGGCGTGCTTCTCCCTTGTAAAGTTACCATTTTCCTCTGTAACCCATAACCATCTTATGTGGGGCTGCTTTCAGACGAAGTCACTATCGTGTTGCTCATCCAGGTTTCACCTACTAGGTATCCATGATCGCGTTCTAACTCTACCATCCCTTCTCTGTTTATTAGCTGGGATCTGCAGGAAGGAAGAGCTTCCCTAGGAGGTGGACCAAGTCCTCTGTCAGGGACTGAACCTTCTTTCTTTTCTCTCCCCACTTAATCTCTGTCTCCAAACGCACAGCCCACTCCACTCCCCACCTTGGCACAATCTTCGTGTCAGCAAGTCTCGTTCCTGGGCAATCGCTCTGAGATTTCTGGAGAAAATAAAATCGAAAGAGCTCATAGATCTAGCTCACATGTCAAAGCTGGGGTGACAGAAGCAGAGGTTTGAGAGGGGCCAGGAGGGAGGAGCACCTCATCTCTGCTGCTCTTAACAGAGAGCGGGCCCTTCTCGGCAGGACGTCCAGGTTCTTGGTGTCCCGAACAAAGAATTGAGCAAGACACAGAAATACAGCAGTAAAAGGGCAGTTTGTTAGAAGCAAAAGGACACTCCCGGAAGTAGTAGCGGGCTGAGCAGCGGACTGGTCAAGGGCCCTGACCAGCAAGGCCTTGGCAGTTTTATTCTCTTTAGTGGTAAGGGGTCACACCTCTCTGGGCGTGGGGCCTTTTGATTGGCACCTTGGATTGACAGGAGAAATTACATCATCTTCCTTAGACTGTGCATGTTCCTTCCCAGAATTCATTCTGTTATGGCATTAATGAACTTCTGCGTATATGTATGATACGGTAATGATGGTACAATGAGGCTCAGGTGAAATAAAGGTCATTATAACCCTTACTGCGCAGGTGCTAGCGGCTGGCTTAAACCGGTGGGCTCTTGGGACCCTATAACTTCCTTGGGTTAGCTCATTTCTTCTATCATTTCCTTTGTGGTTCCCTAACTTGAGGGGGAGATTACTAGAAAAAAGGGTGCTATTAGGGTGGTGACTACTCCAGTAGGGTGAGTCTCATGGGAGGGGTCCTGAGATCCCCCTATTCTGTCTGCCTTCCTTGCTTTCCTCTTTTTTTTTTTTTTTTTTTTTTTTTTTTTTTTTTTTTTTTTTTTTTTTTTTTTTTTTTTTTTTTGGTATGTGGGTAGCTCCCTGACTGGGAATCGAACCCAGGCCGCAGCGCTGACAGCGCCAGTGCTGAAGCCTTAAGCCACTACACCATCAGGGAACTCCCTGCTTTCCTCTTGAGAGGTGTGATCCCCATAAATCTCTACAGGAAGTTGGGGGACAGGAGGTCTCTTGTCCTATATCTGCTTCCTGCTGAAGGTGACCGTTGGCCCTACCTATTGGGGGATTCACTGAACTCACCCTATCTGATCTAAAAGGGGAAGGGGTCTCGAGGTCCGCCTGGGAGACCGTGTTGACTTCTTTGGTCGGGATGGGTTGGAAGCCTTGCTGGGGTGTCATTTGTATCCCGATGGCCCCTAGAGGAGGAGAAATAGATTCAGTGAATATATTTAAAAGCATTTGCCTATGAAGTAGGCCTCAAGGCCGCTGGTGTAGGGTGGCTACGTGATGGAGAGTCCGTTTGGGTCCATTGAGCTTGTGGCTTCATCCTGTGGCTTACCTGGTCATTCAGGTGATGCCACCTGCCCAGGAGCAGGGTCCACAACAGCCTGAGAGACTGCTGGGCCACAGCGGTTATAATGACCGGGCTGTGGTGCATAAATCACAAGCTGCAGGGTAATTGTTTAAAGCAGGAGGTAGAAAGGAGACACTCTGTACTTCAGGCCGGGAGTAATCCATCGTTTAAGGCTAGAGGCCGGGGGAGATTGGTCGAGAGGGTGATTGAGGCTAGGCACTAAGACGTAAAATTGGGGAGCTGAGGGACCAGGGAAGAGGGGACTAGGAGTTGCTATAGTGAAGGGCTCTGTTGTTTGGCCCGTATCATTGCTACTGTCCCTCTCATTAATAACACCCCTCTCTCTGACAGTTGTCCTGTGACACACTGGAATGGAAGAAAAGGGAGGAGGAAGCCCAAGTGTCATTTGGGGTTCTTATACAACAGGCTGGTGCACAAATACAGCCAATTCAGGGAGAAGCGGGGCAGAGAATCCCCAGAGCAGGTCACATGCCTGTCGCTTCCACTCCTGCTCCTGAGTAGACAGAGACGTTTCCATTATCTTGGGCCTCTGTGGGTCGTTAAGGCTGGCAGGGGCAGGTGCAAACGGATGAGATTCGTCCTGACGGGAAGCTTCTCAGAAACGGTCCTGGGGTTGCGGTAACCTCACGAGTGAGATCACTTATCAGGAAGAGGCTACTCTAGAACGTGCCTCTTGTAAGGCGGGGGATTGTGGGAGAGAAAGAAAGTTTTCTCTACTCACAAGTTTCTTTTGGCTGCGGCTAATAACCAAATAGACACGAGCTGGATTGGCGAGAGAAAACACCCAAGTTTAATACATAGATACGTATGTATGAGAACCCCACGTGAGAAAGAGACCCCCACATACATGCATGAGAGGTTCAGAGACAGAAAAGGAACGTGGGTATGTAAGACATTCTGAGCTAGACATGGGTCATTGCAGGATGAAAAGAAGAGCCGATGTGTATTAAGTGGAAGTTTGCCCTGCCCTATAGAGAGGTCCTAAGAGGTTATCGCTGATGATCTATTATGGGCAAGGCCCCTGATTCCAGTTCTTCTAGGTTGTTAAGGGAGGAACAGAATTTTCTCTTGAGTCCATGGCTAAAGTTGCCTTTAGCTCAAAATAATCCACACGCCATAGAAGCACATTTTGGGGTGACTTGTTCTGAACTCCCACAGGGTCACTGTGGAAAGCGTGTCATGTGGAGGATGTTGTGAGAGGCTCCTAGACAAAGAACGCGGGAGAATCCAGAGGTGTAGAGAGTAGGGATTTGCTGGCGGGTTTTTGTTTCTCCCCTTGGTGCTGGACACTGGGCTCATTTTGTAGACAGTGATAGACATTGAGTCTCTGGAGTAAGAAAGTTCTCCCCACTTGATGAATTGAAGAAGATATGGAGCTTGAAAGGTTCTGCCTTGGGCAACGAATTCGACCTCTGAGGCTCAGGTTCTTCACCCGTGAAATGGGGACAACAGACCTGAGGGAGATGAGGTATGTAAAAAAGCTGGTCCCTGCCAGCATATATTTCCCTGTTCAACTCTTGTTTTTTAAAAAACATAGAGATAATTTTAGTAAGCTTAATAAGCCATAATTACTAATGACAATAGCCTTTGAAAAGACATTGTACACTTTGAACTTACACAATGTCCTTTAAAAGGCTATTTTGCAATTATAGGTCAATAAAATAGGGTAGAGGGAGTTCCCTGGTGGTGTAGTGGCTTAAGGCTTCCGCTCTGGCACTGTCAACGCTGAGGCCTGGGTTCGATTCCCAGCTGGGGAGCTACCCACATACTACAAAAAACAACAACAACAACAACAAATAAATAAATAAATTTGAACTTTAAAAAAAATAAATAAATAAAAATAAAATAAAATAAAATAAAATAGGGTGGAAAAACCGGAAACAACTCAAATAACCTTCAGTGAGTGATTAGAAAACAGACTAGGGACCATTCACTCAGTGGAATACTACTCCGCAATAGAAAGGAACTGTTGACACACATAGTGACTTGGATGAATCTCCAGAGCATTGTGAAAAAATAGCCTATCTTAAAGGGTCACATAGTGTATGATTCTATTTCTGCACCATTCTCTAAGGGAAGGTATTGTAGTGATGAAGAACAGATCAGAGGTTGCTGAGTGATACAATTGAGTGACTATTGAGAGGTAGCACAGGAGAGTTCGTGTTGATAGTCACTCATATCTACGCATGTGATAAAATTTTATAAAACCATATACTTACAAAAACAGTGCATTAAAGACTAGTGGGGGGTGAAAGGGAACAATCACTATTGAGAATCTACCCTAAAGAAATTACCAGAGATGTAAGGAACAATATACATGCCCAGAGAGGTTCCTTGTATAATGTAAAATATTAAAACCAGCTTCAGCAAGGACTGCCCAGTACCTCCCCCAAAAAAAGTTATGATTTTAAATAATTTTGAAGACATGGGACATTTTAAAATAAAAGTCCAGGAAATGAAACTATAGCTATAGTCTGACCTCAGTTAGGTAAATACATGATGGGGGGTATGGATGAAACAGTGCAGGAGTTGAGGTAGGCTCATTTTATTTTCTTCATGTTTTTTCCTTAGGCTTTTTTGCTGTTTCCCTCATTTTCTGCCCTGTCTCCTATGGGTTCACATCTTGCTCATGCAGGCACCCCTATCTGGAGCTGGGTCTCTGAGTGGCCTGACCCAGTGGGACAGAGGTGCTCTGGGCCAGTGACATCATTTCTGATTACAAAGTCATTGGAATGACAGACAGTCTTGGGAAAGCTGATGCCTCAGTCTTTCTATTTGGAGAACTGAGGTCCCCACCTGGAAGTACATGAGGTCACAAGGTATAAGTGGGGACATCCTGTGAGGCTCAGCCCAAGAGCCTGGCCGACCAACCCACGGCAGCCACTGCCACCAGCCTCCCACCCCCACCTCCCCTGGAGTCAAACGTTCTCCCGCTGCTTCTTGTTTACGGCTTTCAGAATAGTTGTTGCTGTCACATCTCTGAGGGAGGTTCAGTTTCTTGGTCAGCATCACCTCAGAAGTGAACCATGCCCTTCCTCCTTCCTCTGGCCAGTTAGCACCTGAGCTCTGCCCCTCTACTTCCTGGGTGTGGGTGGAGGTGCAGGTCTGTCCTTCAATTTAATGTCCATCTGGGCCTAGAGGTGAGCGGGGGACTTCAGCCACTGCTTTGTCCACCTTCCCTGGGGCTCAGAGTGAATGAAAGTGCAAAGGAAACTTTCAGTGGGAGCACCGCATTCTAATCTCCTTTCAAAACTACTTTGGTCTCAAATTCAGATTAAGTCAGTCATTTTTTCATTGATTCATAAGTATTTATGAGATGCTGACTCTGGGCATAAATGGCACTGTGCTAGACGTGAGAGAGAAACAAAACCAATGTAAACCCCTCTCTTTACTCCAGGAGCATAGAATGTAGCTAGCGAATGAGACGTACTTACAAAACAGGAGACAATGTCAGAGTAAGTCCCAAACTGTGCAGAATAGGTAGCAGGTGCTGTGAATGTTAGAAGAGGGAGAGAGAGAGAGATCTCTGGCTGACGTGGACCAAGAAGGAAGGCTTCCAGCTGGAGGGGACCCTTGAGCTGAGCCTTGAAGGATGGGTAGGATTGCGAGATCATGGAGCCTGGGGAAGGATGCCAGGAAGGAGAACAGCACGAGCCAAGATGCAGAGGCCACATGAACTGCAAGGAAGCGGCAAAGCTCTGAGTTTGTAGGGGTGGGTGGCCCAGAACAGGGCACATGTCTGCACTCCAGAGAGGTGGGGTGGTGGGCAGGAGGGGCCTCACAGCCCCCACTCCCAATGCAGGACAACACCATCGACTTCCTGGAGTACGTGGCAGCCCTGAACCTGGTGCTGAGGGGCACCCTGGAGCACAAGCTCAAGTGGACCTTCAAGATCTACGATAAGGACCGCAATGGCTGTATCGACCGCCTGGAGCTGCTCGACATTGTGGAGGTCAGTGTCTGCCCGTGGGGCCAGACACCTGGGCACAGGAGCACTGCTGGGCTCTGAGGGCTGGCTGCGGAAGTGGGGGCCCCTCGGGCTGGGGTTCGGGTAGAGGCATGGAATTCATTCAGTGTGGGCTTTCTGACCACAGTGGAATTATGCTAGAAATCAATTGCAAAAAGATAATGAAAAAATTCCCATGGGTTTGGAAATTAGTCAATACACTTCTAAATACTCCATGAATCAAAGAAATAATATCGCACACACATCCAAACTATTGTGAACTGAATAATAACGCACACATAACAAAACTTGTGGAATGCAGCTAAAGCTGGGCTTGCAGAAACATGTATAGCCTCAAAATGTATGTATTATCATAGAAAATAAGAGGAGTGGAAAATTAGTGATCTAAGAAGTCATCTTAGAAAGCAATTAGAAAAAGAAGAGTAAATTAAACCTAAAGAAAGTAAAAGAACGGAGATAAGCAAGAGCAGAAATGAACTAGAAAACAAATGCACAAGAGAAGAAAAGTCAACAAAACCGAACTCCGATTCTTTGAAAAGACTAGCCAAGGTGATAGGCCACTAGCAAGGATGAGCAACGAGGGAAAACGGTACCCACCAGAGTGCAGACGACAGGGCAACAGCGCCGGCCTATCGCTTCCCGGACTGCACTTAAGGGTTCAGAGTTCTCCCACTTCACAGCGAAGGAGGTTCCGGGTTTGCCCAAGTTCATCCACCAGGAGGCGCTGGAGGGGCTGCGCTGTGCTGGGCAGGGAGGCCCTGCGGAGGGGCCCCGATGGCCTCTGCCCTCAGCGAGCACCCGGCCCCCGAACTAAGGTTATGCTCGTGTTTGTCCCTTCCCCATCTCACGTCACAAACGTTGCCTATTGGAAGGGGAAACAGGGCAAAGGAGAAACCTGTTCTGCCCCATCTAGTCCACACACCCGAATCTCCCATCAGCCTATTTCACACACACAGACACATACATCCGTTAATACACTAAATTCTCTTTTCCTTTCTGAATCTCCACGTCCCTCTGTAGAGTGGCGTTTGGGCCATCACGGTGCCATACACATCCCTCCTTAGAGGTTTTTTTGGGTTTCAACTCTGGTGCTCACAATGGAAATGCCAGTGGTGTTGGGGTGGGCAGCATGGGAGGTCAGGAACTGCTCCGTTAGAACTGGGCCAGCGGGACCCAGAGAGAACAGCCTCAGGACAAGCCCGTTTGGATTTGGCTCTGGGTCCTGCGGTCCTCAGATGCACAGCCTGGAGGGTAGTGCTGGTGACACAATGCTGAGGGACATGGGTCCTGGGGGAGGGGGTGCCGTTTGCAGGATCCCCTCGACACCTCTGGGTTTTCTCCGGCAGGCTATTTACAAGCTGAAGAAAGCCTGCAGGGTGGAGGTCGAGGCCGACCAGCAAGGTCAGCTGCTCACGCCGGAGGAGGTCGTGGACAGAATCTTCCTTCTGGTGGACGAGAACGGAGATGGTAACCGGGGCTGAGATGGGGGTGGCCCAATTCTTGGCCATGTGACCTTGGGCAAAGCTCTCTACTTCCTGAGATCTGCGAGCTGGGCGTGGAGAGGACTCCAGTCACTGGCACATGGTTTTTGTTAAGAATGATTAAAACTCCTACTGCAGCTGCTGATGGAGGCTAGGCAAGCGTAGCTTAAGACGGGAGCTTTGGAGTTAGGTAGACAGGATGACACATTCAAACTCTCAGCTTGGTCTCAGTTTCCTCATCTGGAAAATGGGCATAATAATTTTGAAAGCGACAAATGGAGTAATGCATAAGGTAGGCCTCCATTAAGTAGGCTGACCAGACAGAAAACAGCGGTCCTGTCCCGTTTCACACCGTACACATGGTCAGCCCACTGACACCCTGAAGTTAGCCCCGTGACACTAAGCTGACCCTACGTGCCGTGTGAAAGGGGACAGGACCGTTGTTTTTCATCCCATTTAAAACAGGACATCTGGTCCGCCCACTTGAAGGCTCCAGGACATTCCTGGAGAATCTGAGACCTGCCAGCCCCAGGCTTGGCCCCTCAGACGGCAGGCTTGTTTGTGCATGCGCTGGAGGCACAGGGACAAGGCCTCTCTTTTCTCCTCTTGTCTCTGACCCCATTTCTTCCATTCTCCCACGTCGCTGCCTCTCCTACCCCTGCTCAGGCCAGCTGTCCCTGGACGAGTTCATCGAAGGTGCCCGTCGGGACAAATGGGTGCTAAAGATGCTGCAGATCGATGTGAATCCCGGAGGCTGGATCTCTCAGCAGAGGCGGAACAGCGCCATGTTCTGAGGAGCCTGGGGCCCTGGGGCCCTGGAGGAGGCCACACGCCCCCACTCCCACCCCCCGCCCCGCCCCGCCCTGCCCCACCTGGACTCCAGGCCCCGACTGCTCACACCCTCTTTCTCCTGACTGTCCTGTGATGGGGGCGGGCTGCCTGGGGCCCTGGACGAGGCCACACCCACCCCGCCCCGCCCCGCCAGGACTCCAGGCCTCGACTGCTCACGCCCTCTCTCTCCAGACAGCCGGGGGGGGGGGGGGGGGGGGGGCTTTCCGGGGCCGGGGCGGGGCTGTGGGTCTGAAGCTGTGAACAGGCCAAGTCCACTGGGAGGATTTACTAGGGTGGTGAAGGGAATAGTTTACTCCTCCAGCTGCTCCTGGGAGAACTATGCTGTGGTTGGGGGGTTGTGGAGCTCCCACACATCCCTCCGTGGTTCTTAGCTGGAAGCAGGGGCTGGTGGGCAAACTAAGGGGTGGGGTCCCCTAGACCAGATTAGCCGTGAGAACGCCCACACTGTGGAAGCAGACTGATGGAAGGCAGGGGCCGGAAGAACAGGTAGGAGCTGGCGGTGGGGCGGACAATAATCCATCCCCCCTGGATCCTGACAGCGCCCTGGGGAGGGCGCTTGCCTCCCCTTCCCCAAGTTGTCCCCACCAGGGGTGTCATCGAGGGAAAATTGCAGCAAGTCAGGCTGTGGTCTCCTGCCCTTGGAGGGGCCTGTGCTTTCAGGGGGCTGTTTCAGCTCTGCCCGGTGCTGCTCCCCCAACCCCTGCTTCCACCTCCCCAACCCTCCTCTCCCCTTGCCTACCCTTCATCCCCCCACACTCACCTCTCTAACTTCCTCCCCAGCATGGAACATCCATGCTTCCCAGCCCCGAGCCAGAATCTGTCTCCTTAACAGATGGAGAAACCCACCCTCTGTCTCTGGGGAGAATTAGGGGCTTGATGACGTGGGTGCTAGGTCAGGCTTTGCCTCCGACTTCTGTGTCACCCCAGGCAGCCACTGTCTGCCCTGACCTTGAGGATCTCACCTGCACAGTGAACAGGTTGGACTAGACCAGCAGTTTTCAGATCATTATTTTTTTAGATGTGGAATTGTTTCTGTTATACAAACTCTTGTGTGCAACCCCAACATAGAAATTAGATTAAAAGGGAGCTGCTCTGATTGAAGCAGGGCTGAGCACTTCAGACCCCTCCCATCCCTGGAGCCAGAGCCACTTCTGAAAATACAAATTAAAAACCAGGGGCCTGGATCAGTGTCACCCCTGTGAGACCATTTAAAGTGGTACCTGGAAAAACACTTGCTTTACCTTGAATAGAGATGTTTTTATGCTGGTGTATGAAAAATAAAACTAACTTATTGGACCTGTGATTTCATAAGTATGATATTCCTAGAAGGTTCCTTTAGAAATAAATTTTAGGTAAAAAACAGTTGATTTAAAAACGTAATAATCCAGATGGGACACAGATAGGCTGACCAGATGTCCTATTTTAAATGGGACAGAAAACAACAGTACTGTCCTGTTTCAAATGGTACATGTGGTCAGCCTCGTCTCACTGGGCTAAGTTTAAGGTGTCAGTAGGCTGACCCTGTGTACCATTTGAAATGGGACAGTACCGTTGTTTTCTGTCCCATTTAAAATGGTACTTCTGGTCAACCCACACAGAGACATCCCAAATCATGAAGGTGGTATGTAAATGAGGTTAGAGAAAGGTTATCCTCATTCTATCCAGATACCTTCCCAACTCTGACCTTTAGGATTTCCCAAGAGGCAGCCACCCAGGGAAGAAGCAGAAATGCCAACTCCGTTTTTCCAGGCTGCCCCTGGCACTGACCTCACTGTCTCTCTCTCTGTGCTCAGCCTCTGGCTGGCTTCCCAGTCAGAGGTGGTCCAAGTGATGGACAGGATGGGTGTGAGCAAAACATACCCTCTCATCCCCACAGAGGGCTCTCTGCAATCTAGGGCTTTACTCCCCTTTTCCCCTTTTCTCTCCCTCTCACCCTGGATTTTTATTTATACTGCCCCCCTCCACCCCCATAATTCCCCACACTCAGTCAAAGTGAAAACTCAAAGCCCAGAAGAAAGCATCTTTGAAAAAATGGGCAAAACTGCTCCAGGCTCTGTCTCTCCCAGGTTCTCAGACAGATATTCCTAAAGTTGGGATGTGCACAGAATGAGGCCCACCAGTAACAGATTGCTCTACCTCCCAACTGATGTCACGTGTCCCTGCAGCAAGAGGGATTAGGTGGGACCAGGGACGGTCAGGTCACGTGCAATGAGTCACAGACCTGTGGGAAAACATGCAGCACCACATGTCACTCAGGGGCCAGCAGGGGAAGTATGAGGCAGAATGAATGTGGATTTCCTCTGAATAAAGGAGGACTTTCTATAACACCATCCCGCCTGCTTCCACTTTTTGGCCAATATCCAGTCTGAGCAGACCCTCCCAGAGTGTGTGAATGTGTGTACATGTGCGCACACACCATGCCTGGTCATTTCGTCAGGATTCAGGTCTGTACTGTCATCCAAACTCCATCCTTGTGTCCTTGGTAGCACTGTAACTTCTTGGAGTTTTTTCTTTTTCTATTACTGGGGCTCTGGGAGATGCTCCCTAAAAATAAATATGATGACCTCTTATTGTTTCAAATTTGATAAAAATGTAAATCCTATGAGATACCCCCACTTTAAACCTAAGAAAGCTCCTCCCCACATTACACAGCCCCTACATATAACACACATCACACAGAATATACCTCCCTCCCATGCACATCACCTTCTTCTCCACATGCAATCCCCAACTCCTCTTTCATGTTCAAAGTCAAGTGTCATCTCTGTGAGGCTGCCCCTGAGTCAGACTCGCTCACAGTTAACCCTGCTCTTACAGAAATCCATTCATCATTTCCCTTAGCATATTTTATTATAATGATGCTTAGCCTGTGAGTTCGAGAATGAGAATGGTCTTCTTTGCACATCTGACATCTAGCTTTAGTACATAGTAGGTGTTCAATAAATGCTTCTTGGATGGGAGGAATGGATCAATGTGAACCCAGGTAGGGTCTGATAGTCCCGTGGGTCCTTGCAGCACCAGGATGGAGGCTGTGGCCACGGAACCTGGAAGATTCCATCAGAGATCCTGGAAAGCCCATCTCTGCTTCAGGGCTTCCAAGTCTAGAAGAAAGTGGGACTGGAGCAGCCCAGCGGGGAAAGCTGGGAGAGAGGTGCCAAAGGGGCCAGGGAGGAGCCTGAGGACAGAGGGAGGTTGAGGAGTGCCCCCAGCAGGGAGCACTCACCACCAGCTGGGTCACCCAGATGTCATCCTTCACCACCGCAGGCTCTGGACTCCCAGCCCTGTCCCTATGCACCCCAAAGAAGCGAACTGAACCTTTGAGTTCAGTAGACTCTAGTATGAAAACAACAATGGTGACAGCACCACCACCACACACCCACGCCCCAACCCGGAAGCATCTGGGTGGTGGGCTCAGCCTGCTGCCTCAGCTGCCCCACCACCAGCTCCCTCATCATCTTGCTGGCCATTCTGGAGCCTGCGCACAATGCTGGTGAGGTCCAGGCTTCGTGTCAGTGTGTCCAGGAGCATCTGGTCCTTCTGGACGCCTTCCATGAACTCCTCCAGAGACAGTTCCCCTGGTGGAGAGAAGGGGAGCAG
>PVJL010000345.1:198793-451753 GCA_004026885.1 Lyroderma lyra | reverse complement strand
CCCCTCTCTCTTTGGATGAGTCTGGTTAAAGGTTTGTTAATTTTGTTTATCTTTTCGAAAAACCAGCTGTTGGTTTCAGTGATCTTTTGTATTGTCTTCTTAGTCTCAATTTCATTTATTTTCACTCTGATTTTTATTATTTCCTTCTTTGTGCTGATTTTAGGCTTTGTTTGTTGTTCTTTTTCTAGTTTCCTTAGGTGTAAGGTTAAACCTTTTATTTGAGAGTCTTTTGTTTGTTTGTTTCTTTAGGTAGGCCTGCATTGCTGTGAATTTCCCTCTCAGGAACTGCTTTTGCTGTGTCTCATAGATTTTGGATAGTTGTGTTTTTGTTCTCATTTGTCTAAAGGTATCTTTTGATTTCTTCTTTAATTGCCTTGTTAACCCATTTATTGTTTAGTAGCATATTGTGTAGCCTCCAGGTGTTTGTGAGTTTTTCAGCATTTTTTTCTTGTAATTGATTTCTAGTTTTATACTCTTGTAGTCAGAGAACATACTTGGTATAATTTCAATTTTCTTAAATTTATTGAGGCTTGTTTTGTGGCCTAACATGTGGTCAATGTTGGAAATGTTCCATGTGGTTTGAAAAGAATGTATATTCTGCTGCTTTGGGATGTAATTCTCTAAAAATGTCAATTAAATCAATTTGGTCTAGCCTGTCATTTAAGACCACTGTATCTGTTTTGATTTTCTGTCTGGAAGATCTGTTTATTGGTGTTAGTGAGGTATCAAAATCCCCTACTACGATTGTGTTACTGTTGATGTCTGCCTTTATTTCAGTCAATATTTGCTTTATGTATTTAGGTGCTCCTATGTTGGATGCATAAATGTTTACAAGAGTGATGTCCTCTTGTTGGACTGATCCCTTCATAATTATGTAATGTCCTTCTTTGTCTCTTGTTGTACTCTTTGTTTTAAAGTTTATTTTATCTGATATTAGTATTGCTACCCCGGCTTATTTTTCATATTCATTTGCATGAAATAGCCTTTTCCATCCCTTTACTTTCAGTCTATGTGTATCTTTCCTTCTGAGTTGAGTCTCTTGCAGACAATATATACCTGTCTTGTTTTCTTAATCCATTAGGCTACCATATGTCTTTTGATTGGAGTATTTAGTTCATTTACATTTAAAGTGATTGTTGATAAGTACATAGTCAATGCCATGTTATAATTCATGTTTTTAATTTTGTTTTGTTTGTTTTCTCCTTTCTTCTGCTTAAAGAAGTACCCTTAGCATTTCTTGTAACACCAGCTTGGTGGTAGTATGTTCCTTTAGCTTCTTCTTACCTGGGAAATTCTTTATCTCTCCTTCAATTTTAAATGACAGTCGTGCTGGGTAGTGTAGTCTTGGTTGTAGGCCCTTCTTTTACATTACTTTGAGTATTTCCTTCCATTCTCTTCTGGCCTGCAAAGTTTCTATGGAGAAATCTACTGAGAGCCTTATGGGAGCTCCCTTGTAGGTAAGTTGTTGTCTTTCTCTCACTGCTTTTAAGATTCTCTCATTATCTTTAATTTCTGTTATTTTAATTATGATGTATCTTGGTTTGGGCCTATTTGGGTTCATCTTGATTTGTACTCTGTCCTTTTTGGGTTTGTGTGCCTGTTTCTTTTGCCAGTTTAAGTAACTTTTCAGTCATTATATTTTTTAATAGGTTCTCAATCCCTTGCTTCCTCCCTTCTCCTTCTGGTACTCCCATGATCTGAATGTTGTTAAACTTGATGTTGCCTGAGAGGTCTCTCAGGCTGTCCTTGTTTTTTGAAATTCTTTTTTCTCTCTGTTCTTCCATTTGAATATTTTCTGCTACCTTGTCTTTCAGATTGCTAATTCAATTTTCTGCTTGTTGATCAACTTGTTGTTGATTCCTTCTGGTGTATTCTTCGTTTCAATTACTGTATTCTTCATTTCTTGTTGGTCTTTTTTTATGGTTTCAGTGTCTTTCTTTATGATTGTTATCTCTTTGTTGAAGTTTTCAATAAGTTCCTTAAGCATTCTTAAAACCTGTTTTCTAAACTCTTGCTCTTGTAGGTTAATTCCCTCCATTTCATTTAACTCTATTTCTGGTGATTTCTTTTGTTCCTTTATTTGGGTCATTTTTTTTGTTTTCTCATTCTGGTTTCTTCTCTGTGTTTACTTCTATGTAGTAGGTATATCTCTTATGGCTCTTAGTATTTGTCTTATTTAGTATGTGTCCTGTGTGGCCTAATGGTGCAATCTTTATCTTCTATTTGTGTAATCTAGGATAATTCCTTAAGTGTGTTATGTGTGTTTTTCAGTTGTAGTTGAGTGGTATGTCTTTCACAAGACACTGTTAACTGTCCAAGGGTAACACTGAAAGCTTCCCGGACCACCACAGACAACCACTTTTGCTGAAGTTCCCAAGAAAGTCTGCCCCTGTTAGTTAGGTGAGGCTGATCACTCATCCACCTAGAGTGCCTCTGTGTTGACAGAGCAAGTCTCTTAGGGGGCCTGTCTTCACTTGGAAAAGAAGTCAAGGAACAGACACAAACACACAATACCATACCAGTATATAAAAAACAACCAACAAACAAAATTTCCTGAGAGCCTTAGAGTTTACCACTTGTAGCATGCCATTAGCTGCCCTGGGGGTGGAGGGCAGTGGCAGAACAGCACTGGAAGTTTTCCAGGCAATCTCAAATAGCCACTCCTGCAAAAGACCTATAGAAAGTCTTCCCCCACTAGTAGGGCAGGACTGATCACCTGGCCTCCCAGAGTTCCTCTGTGTGGACAGGGTAGCACTTCAGGGTGCCTGTGCAAATGGTCTCAGTTGGGCTTCCTTCTCTATACCCTCAGCTTTTGGAGTTCTCCTCAGTCAGTCCTCTGATGCTAGCCAAGGTTAACTGCTCCCCTTTCTATCTGTAATCCTGCTGTGTGGTCTGGGGGCTTGCAGACCCCTTGTCAATCTAATCCACCATCTTTTCAAAGAGCTCTAATTAGTATATTTTAAAAGATGGGACTAAAGCTGATCAGAAAACAGCTATTCAAAATCAAAATCAATTATTGGTGTAAATGAAAAGGAGTATTAATTAATATATTCTGTGGTTACCTATAAACCTCATCAATCTTCCTCTTCAATTTCTTTCCCTTTCATTAAAACTATTAATAACTAACAAAGGTGTGTGAATTTCTCCTCTACTGCCTTCCCATAATCAAATGTGGAAACCTTGATCATTAGTGAAATTAGGGAAAACCAAGAATCAGAAAAGAATTGTTTAAGCCCCCTAAATTAACCATAAACAAGATTTATTTCCTACAGAATTTCAAGTGTTTACCTAAGATTTGAGCCTTTCTGAGCATCTGTGTTCTTCCATACCAAAATATAATATAACGTTATGTTCTGCCTTTGTTCTGATTCAATCTCTCACTAACACTTTCTTTCCCAAACCTTTCCATCAGGCATCTTGGATTTCTATTCAACAGTAAACAAATCACTTATTTTGTCAACATTTTCAAAAAGAATAAAATATTTTCAACAGAAAAATACAAAGAATAGCATTGTAAATGTTCATGTATACATTGCTTCAAATTAGCAAACAGTAGTAACATTTATTAGATTCAAATACATTTTTAAAAAAAAGATATATACATTTCTTCTTGTCTTGTTTCCTTCCACTCTAGCAGCAGCCACCTCTGAAATAGTATGTTTCTTTTCTGATCATGTTTTCAATTCTCTTTTAAAATTCATCTAAGTATGTATTCATACACCATAAATAATATTATTGTGTGCTTTTAGGAAAATTATATACAGTAGCATTGTCATGTGCATGTTCTGCAACTTAATATTTTCAATGAACACATTATGTTTTTAAAATTTATCTAAATATATAATTCTAATTCATTTTTCTATATTGTATGCCACTTTATAAACTGTAATCTATTTATGTATTCTACTGAAAGACATTTCAGTGGTTTCTAATATTTTACTATTAAAACAATGCTCCTTTGAACATTTTTGTACATCTTCTAGCTTCACCAAGTACTGCCAAAGTGATTGTGCAAATACAACTCTCCAGCAATTTACAGATGTTCCTGTTTCCCCACATTCTCCTCAGTACATAATAGTAGCAGACATTTTAATTTTTGCCAATTGATGGGCACTAAATGGTATTTTCTATTGGTATTTTTCTAATCAGTCGTGAAGTTGAACATTTTTATCATTCCTGTTTCTTCTACTGTGAATGGCATATTCATATTCTTCATCCATTTTTCTATCAGTTATGTTTTTATTATTGATTTGTAGTAATTCTTTTTTATTCTGTATACTAATTCTTTGTTATATGTTACAAGTAACAAATCTGTATGCTTTTTTATTTATATTGTCTTTTATTAACAGAAGTTTTGAATTTTTATGTACTCAAAGTTGTCATTCTTGTATTATCACTCTTTTTGTGCCCCTACCTAGAGATCATACGGATATTTATCTAGATTTTCTTCTAAATGTTTTAAAATTTTTTTTTGTAAGTGTAGACCTTTAATCCTTTTGTAATTTACTTGTATGTGTGTTTTAATTAGTGATTCCATTTTTTTCCTTTCTAGATAACCACTTGTTTTAATACCATTTATTGAACAGTCTGATTTGAACTGACCTTTATTATAAATCAGTTCTTTCATATGTGAAGATGTATTCTGGGTTTTGTATTCTGTTTCATTTGTCTCTTATTTGTCCCTAATATCACACTGTCTGTTCTTCAAAATTATGTTGGTTCATACTAGCCCTGCACTCATATCTTTAGAATTAGCTTATTATCCTGTGTGTATTTTGATTGAAATTACATTGAATTTATAGGTAACTATATTTGTTTCCTAGGGCTGCCAAATTACCATAAACATGGTAGCTGAAAACAACAAATGTATTCTCTCACAATTCTGGAAGTCAGAAGTCTGAAAGGAAAGTATCAACAGGGTTAGTTTCTTCTGGAGGCTCTGAAGCAGAATCCATTCCATACCTCTCCTAGCTTATAGTGGCTGCTGAAAATCCTTAATAGTTCCTTAGCTTTTAGACTGACATTACTACACTCTCCATCTCTGTCTTCACATCACCTTTTCCCATGTCTCTATGTATCTTCGTTTTCTGTTTCTTATAAAAGATAGGGCGTTAGATGTAGGGCTCATCCAAGCAACCCAGGATGATACCATCTCAAGAGTCTTAATTACATTTGCAAAAACCCTTTTTCCAAATAAGGTCAGATTCACAGGTCTCAGAGGTTAAGACACAGACCTATATTGGGGGGCGGGGGGGGGGGTCATCATTCAATCCACTGCACTGACCAGGAAAAAAAAGAGAAGACTTAAATTACTAAAATCAGGGATGAAAATGCGATATTACTACCTACCTTATAGACATCAAATGGATTATAAGAGAATACTATAAATAGTATACCAACAAATTAGATAACCTAGATAAAATGGACAAATTTCTAAAAATATAAACTCAAAACTGACTAAAGAAGAAATGGAAAATCTCAATAGTCCTATAATAAATAAAGAACTTGAATTAGTAATTAGCAACTTCCAACATAAAAAAGTGCAGGACCAAGGGGCTTCACAGGTGAATTCTCCCACACACTTGAAGAATTAACACCAATTCCTCCCTCACTCTTCCAAAAAAGAGTATAAGGAAGGAACAATTCCAAATTTATTCTATAAGTAAGCATTATCTTGATACCAAAGCCAAACAAAGACATCAAAGAAAAATAGAGACCAGTATTTCTTCTGAATATAAATCCTCAACAAAATAATAGCAGATTGAATCCAGTAGGGTATTAAAAGAATTTTACACCATGAACAAGTGGGATTCAATCTCAGGAATTCAAGTGTGCTTCAACATATGAAAACGAATGCAGCATAATATACCACATTAATAAAATGAAGAAAGAAAACACATGATCTTTCAGATTAATATAGAAAATGCATTTGATTAAACCCAACACCCTTGTTAATTTAAATTAAAAAAAAAAAAAACACTCTACAAACTTCCCCAACCTCTTACACATCATCTATGAAAAGCCCACAGTTAATGTAATACATAATGGTAAAAGACTGAAAATTTTCACCCTAAAATCAGAAATAAGACAAGAATGTCTGTCTACTCTTGCCACCTGTTTTCAACATTATACTGAAGTTCCATTCAAGACAGTTAAACAAGAAAAAAATAAAAGGCATACAGATTGGAAAAGAAGAAGTAAAACTATGTATTTTCCAGTGACATGATCTTCTAAATTAAAAAATATGTAAATAATTTAATATATTTAATAAACAAGTATATTAAATAATATATAAAAATACTTTGAACTAACAAATGAACTCAAGAGAGTTGCAGGATATGAGATCAACACACCAAAATCAGTTGTGTTCACTAGCAATGAACAATCTGAAAATAAAATTAAGAAAATAATTCCATTTATAATAGCATCAAGAGGATTAAAATACTTAGGGATAAATATAACCAAAGAGGTACAAGATTTGTACACTGAAAACTACGCAACACTGTTGAAAGAAATTAAAGGCCTAAATAAACAGAAAGACATTCCATGTTCATGAATTGGAAGACTTAATATTGTCAAGATGGCAGTATTCCAGAAATTGGTGTACAGATTCAATACAGTCTCTCTTAAATTTACAACTGCATGTTTTGCAGAAATAGAGAAGGTGATCCTAAAATTTTTGCAGTATTGTAAGAACCCTTGAATAGTGAAAACAATCTTGAAAAAGAACAACAAAGTCATAGGACTCACACTTCTTGATTTTAGAATTTACTATAAAGCCACAGTAATCCAAAATAGTGTGGTACTGACATATGGATAAACATACAGATTAGTGGACTAGAAATGAGAGTCCAGAAATAAACCTATACCTAAAAACCTTGATTTTCTACAAAAGGAATAATAGTCTTTTCAGCAAACAGTACTGGGACAATGAGATATACACATGCAGCAAGAAGTTGGACCCTTACTATAAAACTTAGCTCAAAGTGAATCAAAGACCTAAATTTTAGAGCTAAAAGTATAAAACTCTTAGAAGAAAACATGGGAACAAATCTTAATGACCTTGATTTGGCAATGGATTTTTTGATGGGACACCAAAAAAAAAGCTAAATTTGACTTCATCAAAATTAAACTTTGTCCATCAAAGGACTTGATAAGGAAAGTGAAAAGACATCCTATAGAATTGAACAAAATATTTGTAAATTTGATACGGTTCTAGTATCCAGAATATATAATGAACTCTGCAACAAAGACAAACAGCCCAATGAGAAAATGAGCAGAAGACTTCAATAGGTATTTCTCCAGACATACAAATGGTCAATAAGCACATGAAAACATGCTCACCATCATTAGTCATTAGGGAAATGCTCACAAAAACCACAATGAGATACTACTACACACCCACTAGGAGGACTGTAATAAAAGTAAAATGAATAGTATAGCATATAGCATAGCATTTTATAGCATGTTTGTAGTAGAGCTAATACCCTTTTTTTCTAATTTTAAGAAAAGATGGATGTTCTGTTTGATTACCAAAACACCAAAAGAAAATTGCAAAGTACAGAAAAAGCCTAAGATAAAATTAAAATAACTCTTAACTTCACAGTGCATCAGTAAACCATTCTTACTGTCATTTTGGCATAGCCTTCTCATCTTTTCTATGCATATCTTATTACATATACAGACTTAAAAATAGGTATCATTTTGCTTACATATGTACTTTTTCACATACAATTCACTGTGAACTGTTTCTACCTTAAATATTACTTGAAAAATGTGATTTTAATGACCACATAGTATTTGATAATATGCCATAAATTTTCTTGTTCCTTTTTGTCTGCTTTTATAAATCTCTAGTAAAGATTCTTTTATACAAGTCTTTGTATGCCTCTTTGATAACTTTTTACCTTTTAAAACATTCATTCATTGGTCAAAAACAAGATTTGTTAATACTTCCCATGTAGACTCATTGCCTTCCAGGAAGATTATATCAATTAATACTGCTAAAAGCAATGTATGAAAGTACCTATTTCCTGGCACACTTATCAAAAATGTGTTTTATAATTAAATGTGAGCAACAATTTATTATTTTAATTTTTTGCTTACTAACAAATTGAGTATTTTCATTTCTGTGCTATTGAAACAACTCTTTTGACTAGTTACAAATTGAAGAAAAGTATGGATCATTAAAAGAACAAAACAGTTCATGCTAAGATAGTAATGATTCATTAACGGAGCCTATATTTTATACCAAGAAAACTCACATCAAATGTAATTTCTTAAATACTTATATCCTCTTTGATACTATTTAGACATGGGAATACAGTCCTATTAGCAAACATTTTTATTTCAGGGGACTCACGCATTCATAATTTAACAAATTTACTGGGTACC
Organism: Lyroderma lyra; assembly: GCA_004026885.1. Classification (NCBI taxonomy): domain Eukaryota; kingdom Metazoa; phylum Chordata; class Mammalia; order Chiroptera; family Megadermatidae; genus Lyroderma; species Lyroderma lyra. The sequence continues at coordinate 443,359 of PVJL010000345.1, read as the reverse complement.
TTCTATGTGCTATTTATTGGAGACACAATAATGAACAAGCTCCACATGGCCTCTGGCACCTTAAAGGGGAATAACAGTATAAAAACAGCCTTATTCATTCATTAACTATTTATTATTTACCGTACAATGTACTAACCTTATTACATAATGTTATTTTCTTGGATATTACAATTAGAATAGAAATTGCATTTTGGAGACATGCATGTGTCTGATCAAAGTTGTTTACATCAACTGAAATACTAATATGTTTTATAAAAGGCCTTGCAGTATCGAAAGTATGGTCATTTGTAATAAGCGTAGAATGTGAATACATAATAGACAAAGTCTCATTACATTTAATGTTGTTGTGAGATTTTTAGTCTTTAGAATCTTGATAGTGATGAGTTTAACAGGTTTAGGATGATGACAAAGCTGATTCCTACTTTAGGCTAAAATTTATTTGTTCGGCTTCTATGAAATTGAGCTGAGAATCATCAGAGTTAAGCCTAAGTGCCTTTTCAATTTGTCTTTGTTTGCATTTTCTGCAGTCTATCACACAAGACACTGGGGACTCTTGCCAGGAGACTGAATAAGCAGTTCACAAATGTTGTTGAAGAAGCTTCTTTCTTACAGAAAGAGTCACCCACCGTCTCATAGATTTCCTATAAGCCAGGAAGTTTTCTCTAAGAGATCAAAATCTAACAGAAACTGGGATGTTTTTACCAAGCAGGCAGCCTTTAAAATCTAAGTAAACCTCTATAACTCTTTAAAGAAAATTAAATTATAATTTTAGGTACCATTAAGCTTTGGAATAAGAAAGTAGAAACTTGATTTTGTATTACAATTTTATCTGTTACCTAGAAAGGTATTTCAGGCATAATGTTATTACAACTGCAGTCATACTAAGTAGGGGAAAAATGTTTAGTTGTAACTTTTTTAGAAGGGGAATTGTCATTGCTATTGAAAAACGGATCTTGTCTTTTTTGACCTTCCTTCCTTGCTTTCTGAATGCCCTCAGCTAAAGTTTTATATGTGATTTAAACACTGCTGAGCACAGCATAGGTTTTTCTGGAATTGACTTCAGTATAGATATGTGAGTGTTTATAATAAGGAAAGCCATATTCTTTCTTCACAGACTCTATACTTGAAAGTTTTGATATTCTGAATAACTTTATGCCCCCAAAAGTACAATTTAGCTACTGTATTAAAATTTGACTCTATCCTGTTTTACATGTTTGGCCTCAGAGGCCACTTTTATTGAGTGTAAAGACCAAAACTTCTGTGGCTCTCATCCTTGCTATTATAATATGTTTTTTAGAAAATATGTATAATTTTAAGTCTGCTTTAGAGTGTAACCCAAAGACCATTTCAAAAAATGTATTGAATTGATTTATTAGGAAAACAAAAATAATCAAAATGATAAATTAGTCTTAGGCAAGCTTTGATAAATATCGATTTCAGTAGTTACGAACTGAACCATTGTCTTAATTACAATTGTGACTAATGTAATTCTTAAAGATTTTCAGATGCACTCAAGGTATCATTTCCTCTAGAAAAATCTTCCTTAAACCTCCATGTTTGTCTAGGTGCCTCTCTTATAGTACCCTGTATAATTAAAATTATTCTACTACATGTTTGTCTCCAGCACCAGTTCATGGTTATGTATTCAAATACATGCATATAAACACAGACTCAACCCTTAACTTAGTTCTTAGAATAGAGTTGGATCTCAAGAAACATTTTATTGAATTGAACTACTGAATAATTTATTATTATGCTTATCACAGGTTCCTTTTGTCATAGTATCCCAAATCCCACAAAAAATTCAGGTGCATAAATATTTTACTGTCACATGTGAGTATACCCTATGTAAGATTATTCCTATCAGAGGCTGTTTGGGGGTTGTAAAGATTCAGACCATGTTCAGTGCAACCACCATTGATAGGTGACTGAATTAAAGAGATGTACTATATATACACAGTGAAATATTACTTGGCCATAAGAAAAGATGAAACACTGCCATTTGTGACAACGTGGGTGAATCTTAAGATTATCATGCTAAGCAAAATAACTCAGACAGAAAAAGCCAAGAACCATATGACTTAACTCATTTGTAGGATATAAAACTGAAAGCAACGGGAAACAAGACAAAGAAACAAAACTCATGGACACAGACAATAGTTAGTGGTTACTAGAGGGTAAGGGAGTAGGGAGGGGATGGAGGAGGGAGGGGGAGTCTAATACATGGTAATGGAAGGAAAACTGACACTGGTGGTGAGCACACAACGCAACATGTAAGTAGACTGACCACATGTTAAATGGAACTAAAACAACAATACTGTCCCATTTCAAATTGTATGTACGTACGGTCAGCCTACTGACACCTTGAATTTAGCCCAGTGAGACCAGGCTGACCATACATACCATTTGAAACAGGACAGTGCTGTTGTTTTCTGTCTCATTTAAAATGGTGTGTCTGGGGAGTTCCCTGATGGTGTAGTGGCTTAAGGCTTCGGCGCTGGTGCTGTCAGCGCTGCGGCCTGACTTCAATTCCCAGTCAGGGAGCTACCCACATACCAAAAAGCAAAAAAATAAAGTAAAATAAAATAAAATAAAATGGTGTGTCTGGTCAACGTATTATTATACACCTGAAACCTATATAATTTTACTACCTAATGTCACCCCAACGAATTTAAAAATAAAAAATAATAATTTATGGGATGCAGATTTTTTAAAAAAAGAATATGGAAACAATAAAGAAAGCTGGATAGCAATACTTATACCAGACAAAATAAACTTTAAAACAAAGGCTATAACAAGAGACATAGGAGGACCCAGTAATCCCACTTCTTAATATTTATCTGAAGAAACCCAAAATGTCACTTTGAGGAGACATGTGCATCCATATTTTCATTGCATCATTATTTACAATAACCAAGATGTGGAGGCAGACTGGGTGTTCATCAATGGAAGAATGGATAAAGAGGAGGTGGTACATATACATGCAAAGCAATATTGCTCCGCCATGGCAGGGAATGGGTTCTTGCCATCTGTGGCAGCATGGATGGACCTGGAGGGTATTGTGTTGAGTGGAGTATGCTAGAGAGAGATGGATGCAATGTGATTTTGCTTATATGTGGAATCTAAAGAACAAAATAAATAATAGAAACAAACTCATAGATACAGAGAACATTTTGATTGTTGCCAGATGGCCCGGGAATTGGGGAAGTTGGGTGAAAAAGGGGAATGGATTAAGAAGTACAAATCTGTTGTCACAAAGTAGTCATGGGAATATAGGGTATAGCACAGTCAATAATGTTGTAATAACTATGTATGGTGTCAGATGGGCACGAGATGATGGGAGGGGAGTTGGAAGACAGGGTGGAAAAGGTAAAAGGGTTAAGTACAAATTGGCAGTTACAAAATGGTCATGGGGATGTCAAGTAAAGCATAGGGAATATAGTCTATAATATGGTAATAACTATGTATAGTGCCAGGTGAGTACAACACTAGACAAGGGGATCACTTCTTAAATTATGTAAATGTCTAACTACTGTGCTGTACACCTGAAATTAATATAAAATAATACTAAATGTCAACTGTAATTGAAAATTTTTAAAAAGGGAGAAAAGGTAAAGGGCAATAAATGGTCCAAATTTTCAGGTATAAAACAAATAAGTCATAAGGATGTAACATACAGCATAGGGAATATAGTAAATAATATTGTGACAGCGTGGTATGATGTCAGATAGTTGCTGAACTTACCATGGTGATCACTTCTTCAGGTATATAAATGTTGAACAACTGTGGTGTACACGGGAGACTGATACAATGTGGTATGTTAGCTATATTTTTTAATAAAAATTTTTAAAAATGTGCAAACAAGACTACATAAAAACTTATGCTTAAAAGTTTTATACAAGTATGAAACCAAAATATTTATCATTTAAATATAAACAAATTACAAAATCAATAAAATTCAAATTCACAAAATGTGTTAAATATATTAATAGTTGATAATGATTAGTTGATCCTAAATCACTACTTGAAGTATGAATTATGGCATTGTCTCTAGGCTGTTTTCACTACTCAGTTATTATACCAACATATACCTATGACTTTTTTTCTCATCACTCTTTTCATTTTGTTAATATAGGATTCACTTATGTCATTTGATCTCCACGTGTTGCAACTGTGGCATTTATATTTTAACTAGGTCATTTTTAAGTTCAAAACCTATTCTCATTAACCTAGGACCATTGGAGTAAAACTACTTGGCACATTGTTTATAAACAGTAGCACAGACATAGAAATCCCATGGTGATACTTCGATAAAAGGTGACCGACCACCCAAACTTGGGTTAAATTATATTATTTAAAAATTATATATTAAAATAAAAACAAAAGAAATTAAATTCCCATAGAGAATTTATGGACTACAGAGACTAAGTCTTTATACTGCCCCCCGCCCCAGCGTTCACTTTAAAAAAAACTAATCATTGTTGCCTATACATTGTATATGGGAGGAATAAGAGATTTGCAGCTGCAGGGTCTTTAGCAAAAGAGATTTCCTAAAGTGGTATACTGAAGCCAGTAGATTTTGGCCTGAGTCTCTTGAAGTATACTGTTTTAAGTTCATCTGAGCAAATCAGTCACCTTTATTACATAATTTTACTGTAGTTTATTAGCTATTCCTAATTCTAGTGGGTTTGTAAGAAATGAAGATCAATGTTTATCAGTTGGGTGAGATGAAAAATAATGAATGACTGAGGGACTAAAATAAATTCATGTATATTTAAAAAGTAGTCAAGCTAATGCGTATTAAAGTTTTCAAGTATTTGTGAAGTCTGTGGAATACCTTGGAAAATTCTGAGATTCCCTGGAACACAGAGATAAAACATGGTGACTAAATATACAATAGCAGCAGCAACAAATCCTGGGGGAAAAGAGGAATCTTATTTCCAGAATATCCACATTGTATTATTTTAAATATGCAGTTCTTAACAAAGAATTAGACATGCAAAGAAACAGGAAAGTTTAACCCATACAGCAGGAATAAAAGGAGTAAATAGAAACGGATCCCAAGGAAGCCCACATATTGGACTTACTAGACAAAGATTTTAAATCACCTACTTTTAATATGTTCAAACAGTTAAAGGAAACCATGTCCAAAAAACTAAATGAAAGTATGAGAACAATGTCTCACTAAAGAGAATGTTAACAAAGCAATAGAAATTATAAAAAGGAACCAATAGAAATTTTGGAGTTGAAAAGTATAATAACAGAAATAAAAATACACTGATAGAGTTCAGCAGTAGAGTTGAACTGGCACAAGAAAAAATCCATGAACTTAAAAAGAGCAGAGATAATAGGTAACTATTATATAGGTAACTGAAAATGTGGCTGTTTAAAGGCATTCTGATTCAATTTTTCAAAAACACTGCTAGACCATTAAAACACATTGCTGATCAAAGCCCCATGGTTTCTCAATTGAGATTTACAGACTTCTTCCCCTAGCAATGTGTATCAAGTAATTTTTTTAAGTTTGACTGTGATTAAAATGTACATTTGGATGAGTCACCTACCAAATATTTTCATAGCAGAGACCCCCCCCCCCCCCAAGGAGCTCATACAGCCAGGTTAAGTCATATTTATATAAATCTTGAAAGAATGCTTCTGCCATTTCCGAGCATGTATGTGAATTCTGGTGCATCATTGATAAAATTTATGGTTCTTCATTCCAATTTCCATAGAAACTGAATGTGCACATCTGCTCATTGGAAATGAGCATATTTAGAGCACATTCCTGTGCCTTGCTCTTATAAATTCTGGACAGGGTTCATGTTCACCATGTCAGACTATTACAGTTGTGATATTTTTACCATTTATTTTAAGCTTTAAGTAGTTCTTATCTTATTTTAAATTTATAAGAAGTGCATGTAGTTTTAAATTGTGTTTGTGATTCAACTTTTAAATAAAAATTGTCTACTTCAAGCTTTTCGATTTATTTAACTGAAGAGAACCACTAATAGTAGGGCAGTCTATTGGATTAATTGCAGTTAACTATATGAATCAAGGTTTTTTCTTATAATGCAACCAAAATAAATGATTTAGATAGTAGGCCTTCTATAAGCTACCATTATCATCCATAATCCTTTAGTAGGGAGTTTCTTAATTGCAAATAACAAAGACAAAGTAGCTTGAGCATAATGGAAATTTGTTGGCTCAGGTCAACAAAGCATAGCAATGACAAGGTGTTGTTTACTGGGGAACCACCCAATCCAAAGACACTCTCTATCTCTCTCCTCTGCCCCCCATTCCCAGCTTTATTCTGCCAAATTTCTCATCACTGCTTTTCCTTCTAAGTTGGTTTAAGTCTCTCCTACTGCAGATAGGTCTTTCCAGACAGCCCCCATACGTGTCTGATTTTCCCAGCACACCATTAGTTCCTTGAAAGCAAGCAGCATTTGCTTCATCCTTTATTCCCAACCTCAGCAGAGAAAGCCTGCAATAAATGATTACTGAAATGAACTGAACTGAGAAGAGTGGGAGCAAGAAAAAAAAGCAGACCCCAATTGTGTAAGAGGAAAAGTGCTGAAGAAACATTTTGAGAGTGAATTGGAGAATCAGGCATTTATTTTATCTTAATCAGGTCAGCTTTCCTCTGGTGAAAAAATAGTATGTGACTATTCAGACTGACTTAGATGTTGACCAAACACTATTTCCCTCCTCGGACTTTCTCACCTATATATCAAACTGCTCTTGGACTGTCATTCTCTTCTCCAGCTGCTCTTTTGTGTTGCTAGCTCAGTGTGTAATGCCACTATGCACTCACTTGCCTGTGTCAGACTCTTGGAATTTAAGGTTTACTTGCCCCTCTGCCTTTCTCCCAACATCCAGTTAATTACCAAATCTTGTTAATGCTATATCTTAAATATTTACCAAATCCAAAATCTCCCCCTGTTCTCCATAGCTACTACCCTCCGCCCATCCTGTCTCATCTGAATTACTGCAGTAAGCTGAATCCAGCTGTTCCTCTTGCCAACCTATTTACATACTGTGGCTAGGAAGATATTTCTAAATTGCATATAATACTTTACTCAACAGTGTTCATTGGCTACCCATTTCATTTAAGAGAAAGTAAGAAAAAAAAATTTTTTTTTCCGTGACTTCATGATCTGGATGGATTTGGTTTATCTCTTCAGTTCTTCACTTATTGCTCATTTCACTTCCCCATTACACTTTCCCTACATTTATTGGTTTGTCCAACATTTCTTTTATTTCACACAGGCTTTTCCTTTTTCCTGACTATGCTCTACCCGTCTCCTCATTGGTCTATCCTTAAATCTTCACTTAATCATAATCTATTTTGGACATCGCTCTTGTCTTTTTGCTACATAACTCTTAACCACAGTGTATAGTCTTGTATTGGTGATGCCTTTGTCTGCTGCTTCCGTAGTTTGTTAAGTTCCCTGAAGGGAAGGATCATGTCTGTCTGTTCACCACTGTGTCTTCTGTTGAGTAGAGGGTATGACATACTAGTAGTGCTTAATAAATCTAGACAGCCTTCATATCATGGTTTCAATATGCAATTTAAAATGTCCTCCTAGCTGCAGTGCAGAAGTGGTTGGAAGGAAGGACAACAGGAGGGTGCTGCAGTAATCCAGATGAGACAGGTACTAAGTACTAAGTACTGTGATAGACAGTGATAAGTACTCTGTGTGATAAGCACTGTGAGGGAGGAGTTCATAAAAAAGCATCTTTAAATTCTCTTCTTTGGTTCCCAGTAATTCATTCTATTTTGAGAAGAGTATTTTTCTAATTATTGGCTTTTTAATCAAAGCCCATATAAAAATTTATGCAGTCTACCTTCTAACCACAAACTATGTTGAGATAGTACTACCCAGAAGTACTTTGAACTTCATCTCTAGGCATCACAACTGGTTAAACAATTAGACTTAACTTGAGGTAGGGGGCTGAGGCCAATCATAGAGTAGGTAATTACCTACTTACTATGCTTTTATCCAACAGTTTCTTAATTTTCATATCTCCTGCATTAACTCTGTGCACACTAGCAATAATTCATGTAGGCCAGAAGGCCTCCAGCTATCTTACTCTTAGAAAAGATTCTAAGATAAATATTGCGGAAAAATTGGCACATGTGGAGATTAAAGAATGCTGAAGCCCTGCAAATGTAATAATTAAAATTCAGAGAATTCTAGGTGTTGAATAGGATGAAAGAAATACTTAAGATTAATCTGTCTGTTAAAGAGGCTTCCAGTCACTTGGCTCACCTCACCCCTAATGAAGTTTCATTAAGCCTTACTTGGGTTGCTGAAGCCAAGAGAAGACTTTGCTGTGTTTGGTACATGATTACTAATGGTACATTTTCTTTTAACTGAAATATGCTAGGTATACCTTTCCTGAGGTAACTAATTCAGGGCATATTTGTTGCTAGATTAAAGCATTCATTTATTTATTCTATAAATATTTTGAGCATCTATGTGCCAGGCACTGTACCTGAGTAAGACTCAATCCATGACTGCAGTAATACCCATACAATATACAGAAGATTGTGGAGTCACTGAGGAGGAACTGGTTAAGTCAGTTTTGTAAAACATTTGGAACATAAGCCATTAGTAAATGCTAGTTGCCTGTGTTAACCATCATTATTACTATTTGAGTAGGAAAAAAGAGGAGAAAGGGCATTCAGGTCAAGAGAATAACTTAACTGGAAACATGAAGGTGAATGTCATTTTCCAAAATAGTCAATATGATTGGGATGTGGAGTGCAATGCAGAAAACAGTGATGAGAGAGAAAGCTAATGAGAGGCCGTGGGGGACTAGATTTTAAAGGACTTTCAAAATACACAGTGGGAACCATTGTGGGGGAAATTGTGCCATTATCTCTTTTCCTAATTTGATATTCAGGTTTTCTTTTTACTTTTTTATGGAAGTTTTCCAACATACACTGATGTAAGAAAAGTAGTATAATGACCCCCATGTACTCATTATCCATCTTTAACAATTATCAATATGTGGCCATTCCAGTAAAGATTTTTAAGCACAGCAAGAAAGAAAACTAACATTGTGCCACATTCATTATCTTATTTAACCTTAACAGTGTCCAATGGAGTATGTGGTATTCCTACTTTCCCTAATTTCAAATAAGAAAACCATCAAAACGATGAAGTAAAAGTTCTGGGATTCTCACCCACATCCATCTTATTTCAGACTATGTTCTTTCCCATGCTGCATCATGCTGCCTCTATAATTCTGGGGTGGATCGAGAACAATTCTCATTTGAAAACAGCTGCTGATCTGCCTCTCTGTCATATGGGTGCTGTTGACCCTGTTCAGGATGATAGACTTCTCCAACTCCATCCACTTTGCTTCTACAGGGTTACCAGTATCTAAGTCTATATAAACACTCAACCTAATCAGCTAAAATGACTATTTAGTCCAGTGGTTCTCAAAGTATGGTCCCCAGCCCAACAACAAGTTGTTAGAAAATAAAGATTCTCAGGTGCCCCCCACCCCACGTACTCTGTGGGTAGGAGTGCACGGTGCTTATATTGCCATTTGCTGTATTTAAATAAAATACTACTACAGTGGTTTCCTGCAAACACAAGGTTATAGTCATCTACTAAGAGCATTTCTGAGGCAAAAACCTCCTATTAGAGGAAGTTATATGTTTCTTTTTTAACAAGATCATGAAAAGCATGTCCTAAGGCAGGAATTTTTATTCAGACCTAACACCAGGAGTTTCTCTGGGGGTGTTATGTAAGTACATGAAAAGGAATCTTCAGTAATCTGCACTGCCAAAATTTAAAGTGCTTGATGGTGCCATCTAGTGATTTAAGCACTACAGAACATGCAGCTTTATTACTCGAGGCTTTGGGGACGGAATTTGTGTATTTTTTAAAAATCAGGTTTATAGTAAAAGTTTAATGGAATAGCCAAACACAAAATATATAAAGTATTTCTTTACTACAAAACCTTCATTGGTGATTCTTAGATATGACTCCAAGACACAAGTAACAAAGTAAAAAGAGTTAGACTTCATCAAAGTAAACATTTATGCATCAAAAGACACTACTGAGAGAGTGAAAAGACTTCTCACAAAATGAGAGAATATATTTGAAAATTATGTATCTGATATATGTATCCAAATAAATAGTAACCAAGTATATAAAGAACTCTTACAACTCATAAACAAAAAGACCAAATAACCCAATTAAAAATAAGAGAAGGACTTGAATAGACATTTCTCTAAAAAAGATATACCAGTGGCCAATAAACACATGAAAAGATGCTCAACATTATTAGTTATTAGAGAAATGCAATTTAAAACCACTATGAGATACCATTGGGATGGCTTGAATAATTTTTAAAAAATAAGTGTTGACAAGGATGTAGAAAAATTAGAACTTTCAGATATTGCTGGTGGAGATGTAAAGTGCTGCAGCCACTTGGGAAAACAGTCTGGCAGTTCTTCAAATAGTTAAACATGGAATTACCATAGGACCCAGTAATTTCACTACTATGTATAAACACAAGAAAATTGGAAACAGGTGCTCAAACACTTGTACACAAATATTCATAACAGCGTTATCCATAATAACCCCAAAGTTGAAACAATCCAAATGTCTATCAACCAATGAATGAATAAACAAAATGTAATGTAACCATACAATGAAATATTACTCGACCATAAAAAGAAATAAAGTACTAATACATTGATGGACCTTGAAAACACTATGCTTAGTGACAGAGGCAGGCACAAAAGGCCACAGATACATGATTCCATTCATATGAAACTTCCAGAATAGGCAACTCCAAAGAGATAGAAAATAGATTAGTGGTTGCCAGAGGCTAGTAAAAGGGAAGAATGTGACCATTTAATTGGTGTGGGATTTTTTGTGGGGGAGATGGCGATGTCTTGAAATTAGATAGTGATGATTACACATTGTGAATGTACTAAAAGCCATTGAATTTAACTATTTAAAATAAAATGGTGATTTTTATGTTATATAATGTTACCTCAATTTTTTAAGATACTCCACTGATTGGCAGGACACCAAAACCTATTTTGATTATTGTCGATGTATTTTCCCATCATTATTGCTTGTAGTATGTATTCTGTTTGTTCTTTTTTTTAACTTAAAATTATTTGATACACACTTCTCCATCTGTACAGTTTCTACAGTTTTTATTTTGGTGGCTGTATATATTTTAGTCATTATATACATCATAGCTTAATTATTTCTCAAATGTTTAATGTTTTTCTCTTCCTTTCTTCAGCCCCCAAAGAATCCTGTTCCATCCTTAAACAAATAAGAATGTTAAAATTCTTCCTAGACATTACATTGGTGTTTTTTCCCCAAACCAGGATTTGAGTCACTTTTCTTTTTTCCTTTTTCCTTTTCTTTCTTTTTTTCTTTTACTATTTCAACAGTATTTTTTCTCTGACTTCTCTGTAGTAAGAATATACTAATTTATAACCTTACCAATAATGAATAAGGAAAAATGGAAGAGATTAATGATTATTGAGTGTCTACTCTTTTCCCGGCACTGTGCCTAGCTCCTTTCACATCCATTATCTCATTTAACTCTCACACCTATTCCCACTAAAGTGACTACAGAAGTTGACACAGCTAACAGCAGATGCGCACAGGTCAGAACCTAAACATTTTGTCTTCAAGTTTTGTCCTGTTTCCACAGCTTTATCAATATTATATTTTACCTTTTTTAGTTCCTACTTTTTAGAGAGATTCAACATTTTCCCAAGGGATTTTCTTACTGCCAAACAAGGTAATTGATCTGAATCAATGTAATTTTTGTTTCTTTATTATTAATAGATTTTAAACTGAATTTACCTTATAGATAATAGGCAATGTGTGTCAAAGCTGTACCATAATTTTTTTTCTTTCTGTTTATTCCTCTTTTACAGGCTCTTGATGGAAATGTGTATGATCACCTGAAGGATTATTTAATTGCCTTCAGCCAGACTGAGCTAGAAACATGTCAAGCTGTGCAGAACACATTCCAGTTTTTATTAGAAACTTCCAGCAAGGTAAGTTACTTTTAGTGGGATATTGATGTTACCCATTTTAAAATCTAAAATGTTTTTACATACAATCTAAATGAAGGTTCCAGTGACATTAGGAGAATGAATTAAAGGACAAATGTCCTGGAAACAGTTCCTTCTAACAAAGTTGGAGGGTATTCTGTTCTCCCTGATGAGTTGATACAAAGGGCAGAAGGAGAAGTGATGATACAAGCTAGCTCAGAATATCATCAGTCCATTGCCATGTACATTGCTTTGAGAAGAATAAAGCATTTTAAACTTCCACTCAAATTTTGAATGCACTCAACTCATTCATATGGGGGGAAAAAGGGTTGTCAATTCAAAGAATAATAAAGGGGCACAAAGGGAAAATAGCATTTTATAATCAGTGAAGGAATAAATACTATAATACCTGTTATTAAAAAGTTAACCTTATCTCTATATGCTGTCATTCTTTGGTAGTAATCTTTTTATTCAAAAGTATTGAGACCATCAACTTTACTGATATGTTACACTGTGTACAGAGAAAATAAATAAAATTCCTGTTCTTAGTATCTGACAGATGAAATTTTTTGCAGTAGAGAATTTATCCTTTTGAAGCCAAATTACTTTCCTGATTTGTAATTTCTTTCTGGTAAAGTGTATAGTAAACATTTTCTGACTGAATGCATGCATTTGTAAAAATATATTCATTCTGTTACTGCCATTTTAAAAGATTCAGATCAATTACCTTTTTGGCAAGAAGAGCAGGAACTGGTTAATACCGTAAGAAATTGTTTGGAAAGGAATCAGGGTATCCATCTCACGAGACACTGTCCAAAGACAGAAAAGAAGAGGAGCACAGACTCTTCTTCCTGAAGCCTCCTTTTGTCGTTATTCTTGTTTTCTGTGTACCATAGTTCCAATTATATTTTGAGAAAAACATTTAAAGTATTAAATTGATATGGAAATGTAAAGATCACTTGTCTGTTGCTTTGAAACCCTGTCATATTTCTATTTTCCTATATTTTCCCCCACAGTATCCAATGAAAGATTCAAAAGGACTTATATATAGAAAGAATGATGGATAAATAGATAAGTTATGTGAAAGTAATTGCAGAAAAATGTTAATTGAAGATTCCTAGATAATGGATATTGGGTGTTTTAGTACAGTTATTTTTATTTTAATGTATGCATATCTAAAAGTTTTCATAAGAGAATGTTTGGGGGGGGGTCTGTAAAAATATCTTGTGTTTGTTCCTTTTTATATAACAGTCGATTTTGACTAGTGATCAAGTTGTTTATATTTATTGGTCTATTCAGGTTTTCTGTTTCTTTCTTGGTACATTTTGGTAACTTACACTTTCCTAGACAATTGTCCATTTCATTGATCAAATTTGATGGCATAAATTTGCTTATAAACTTGTTTGCTTCTATAGTTGTCTTCCTTTTTATTTCTAATATTGTTTGTGCTTTCTCTTATTTTGATCAGATTTACCAGTCTATTTTGTTAATCTTTTCCAAGAGCCAGCTTTTGTTCTACTTTCATTGTTCTTATCATTATTCTTTCTACTTTATTACAGTTTGCTTCTCTTTCTTTTAGGTCCTATATTTGCAGTCTTTCTAGTTTTCAAATAAATCCACTTAAGGTTAAAAAATTTAATTGCATTCTGTGATATATAGGGGGTTTTTTGTTGTTTCTACTTTATTCCCCCCTCATTTACTCATGAATTATTTGAGTGATTTTTTTCCAGTTTCCATTCAATTGGGAATATGTAGCATGGTAACATTTTTCATTTCTAATTTTATTAGAAATTATTTATTTTTATTTTATTACAGTTATTCTAATTATCAGAGAGATTGTCCTCTGACAAAATTCTTTGAAATCTCTTTTTCCAAGAATAAGTTAGATTGGATACTCTACCTTTAGTTTATAAAGCAGGTAAATGCATAGTCGTTAAAAAACAGCAATATTTTACTTAGCACTTATTTTCTAGACGATTTTTAGCACATTTTATAGAGAGGAAAACAGACTCAGGAAGTTTATATGGCTCACACACTCACACATAGTGTTTTCCATGCTCTACTACTATACTGTATTCTCCCTTAGCTTATATTATTTTCATAGATTATGAATTAAAAATGTATAAACTTATTTAGACACATAAAGAGAGAAGCTTTCCTTTTCCTCTGCATTCATTCATATGAGTATCTTGATCACTAGGGATTAGGAATAAGTGAGATGCTCTTATGTTTAGAATGAAAGTGGTAGTAATAAAAATTTAATAAGCTAGGAGATATGCCCTTTTGTTCCAAGTACTAGAAGAGTTCACACCTATCAAAGTTTTATGCTGTGTACTTTTCTGTTACAAAGAACTTAGTGCTGCTTTTGTTATATGCTGAAAGCAACCCAGTGATCTGGTAACCCCCCTAAAATTTTGAAACTCTAGTTTTTTATTCTACATCATTATTACATTCTCTTTTGGAGAGAAAATCCATTTTTTTTTCATCCATATCTAAACTGTAATTGTACATATTCTGAAAGATATTTTGGGGTTATATTAATGGTAACACACTGTAAATGTTATGATGTTCTCTATATCTTTCATCCCCTAATAGGAAACAGCTGGCCTTAGGAGCTTTTGTTTAATTATTTATACAGTTTGCTTTTCTCTTTAATATTTTATGAAATGCTTTGTATATGTAACTGAAGTAGATGTTGTCATAGATATTTTCTCTAGGATAGTAACTCCAAAGGTAGTTCTGCTAGCTTGTTTATATGTCCTTGCTTTCTGTCTGCATCAGAAAACTCCTACCAGTTAATGTAGCTCTTTCAACACTTTAGAAAATAACAGTGTTATTCTATTTTTCTTTGAAAATTAAAGTGTCTAGTATTGCCATTCTTAATACCTTAAAGACTACCGAAAATGTAAACTTAATAAAAGGAAGGGAAGAAAACCACATGAGCAACAAAAAACACAGGAAAAACATTTTACAAAATTCAACACTTTTATTGTAAAAAGGCACTCAGCAAATTAGGAACCAAAGGGAATGTCCTTAAGATGATGAAGGCCATTTATGAAAAACCTACAGCTAATATACTCAATGGTGAAAGACTGAAAGCTTTCTCCATTAAAATCAGGAACAAGACAAAGGACACTTTCACTACTGCTATTCATCATTGTACTGAAGGTCCTAGTCAAGCAGTTTAGCAAGAAAAAGAAATAGAAGGCATCCAGATTTAAAAGGAAGAAGTAAAATTATCTGTATTTGTTGATGACATGATTTATATAGAAAATCTTATAGAATCCACAAAAAAAGTGCTGGAGCTAATAAATGAATCCAGCCAAAGTTGCAGATATGAAATCAAAACACAAAAATCAGTTGTGTATCTATACTTCATTAGTGAATAAGAAAATAATTTCAACTAAAATAACATCCAAAGATTAAAATACCTAGGAATTTTAACCAAGTGGGTAAAAGACTTCTACATTGAAAACTACAAAATATTGCTGAAATCAATTAGAGAAGACCTAAATAAATAGGAAATAATAGATGTTTGTGGATTAGAAGATTTTATATCACTCATACTGCAATATTCCCCAAAGCAATCTACAAATTCAGTGCAATTCCTATCAAAATTCCAATGGCCTTTTTTTTTTCTTTTTGCTGCTGAGAAATGGAAAACTCAAATTTATATGGAACTTTAAGGGATCCTGAATAGAAAAAGATAAATGTTGGAGCACTCATATTTCCCAATTTTAAAACTCTGCAAAGTTATGGTAATCAAGATTGTGTGGTTCTGGAATAAGGATAAACACATAAGTGAAATGGAATTGAGAGTACAGAAATAAACCCAAACATTCGTGGCTATTGATTTTTGACAAAATTGCCAAAGCTATTTGACGGAGAAAGAATAGTATTTTCATCAAAAGGTGCTAGGACAGCAGAATAGTCACATGCAGAAGAATTAAGTTGAACCCTTACCTCATTCCATATACAAAAATTAACAAAATGGATCAGCAACCTAAAACTATGGAACTATGGAAGAAAACATAGAGGTAAATCTTTACAACCTTGGATTTAGCATTATATTCTTAGATTTGACATCAAAGCACACGCAATAAAAGAAAAAATAGGTCATTGGACTTCATCAAATCAAAAGCTTTTGTGCATCAAAGAACCAAAGAATGTGAAAAATACAACCCACAGGATGGGAGAAAATTACAAACTGTGTGCCTGGTAAGGATTTAATATCCAAAATATATAAAGAATTCTTAGAACTCAACAACACAAAAGACTACAAATGGCCAATAAGCAAAAATATCCAACATCACTAGTTATTAGAGAAATGCAAATCAAAACAACAATGAAATACCTCTCACATCCTGTAGGATGGCTTTAATAATTAAGAAAAAAAAAACTAACAGGTGTTGGCAAGGATGTAGAGAACACTTATACATTGCTGGTAGGAATGTAAAATGGTACAACCACTGTAAAAAACAGTTTGTCAGTTCCTCAAAAAGTGAAGCACAGAATTGCCATGTAACTTGTAACTTGCACTTCAAGAGAATTGAATACATATATTCAAACAAGAACTTGTATGTCAATGTTCACAGCAGCATTGTTCATAATAGTTAAGTAGAAAAAAAAAACTAAATGTCTATCAACTGATGATTGGATAAATAAATATGATATATCCATACAAGGGAATATTATTCATCCACAAAATGGAGTGAACTGCTGATAGATACATCATACAACATGAGTCCCATAGACTAAAAACATAAATAAGGGAGGGCAAGATGGCAACTGGAGAGGAGGTCCCTAAAGCCTCTCCCAGAAAACACAATTGAACGGCCATCCAGGAGCCAAGAAAGAGGACACTGAGTGACACAACGGCAGCTGAGAAACCCACGCATAGCAAGTAACGCCTGAATGTTAGAGAGAAGGGGGCAAGCGGGAGACAGGAGAGGGAGCAGAGATGGATCGCAAAAGGACCCAATCGCTGCTGACTATCCAGGAGCAGCACAGTGCACGGGAGGCGGGAGGCCAAGAGGCGACAAGTGTAAAAGCCAGCAAAGTGGCAGAACGGTGGGAGACCGTGGGGGAGCCAGGCCTTGGAGCGGCGTGTTGGGGACGGAGCTTGGGACCCAGCCTCTGAAACTTTTGAGTGTCAGGAGGGCTGAGTGAGGATTCTGCACCCTAGAGACGACACCTCATCTCCTGGCGCCCTTGCGACTCACAGCACGGGAATGCACGGCTCCTACTCAGGGCTGCAGTTCCTGTTCCCGGCCCACTATGGAGGTGAGCTGGCTGCCTTCATACTGCCTGAGGGCAGGCCCACAGCTTTGGACTTGTGGAGCACGTGCATGCACACACGCCCCTGGGGCCTACAAGCAGTGCGAGCCTGCAGACTCTGCCCCAATGGCTGGTTGCTGGAGCAGGCCTGGGAAGAAAGGCGGATTTGATAGCATTCACCCCAGCCAGCAAGAGCAGCCTCCACCCACATCACCCAGCTTCCCTAGCATAGGGCAGGAGATGGAGCAGCCCCAGGAAGTTTGCTGTTGGCCTCTCCCCTATCCTACAGCCTCCCCAACCAAGTAACTGACTGCAGGAAGCGGCAGGACCCCGGATAGATGGGCACCGCCTCCAAAAGTGGCAGGAGACCAGAAATAAGAAATAAACAACCCCCCTCTCTTCCAAAACTTGGCCCCCAGTGCCACCTCGTGTCTGCCCTACAGCAAGACACCACAATAATACCAATCTGGGTCTCTGGGCACTACTACTGAACATAACGTCCTCATGTCAAACAGGAAGAACCCAGCAGAGAGGATGAATTCCTTAAAAACAAAAACTCCTCAGAAAGAACTGGAAATTTATCCAGAAGACAGCTTCTTAGACATAGAAGTTTCTGAACTAAGTGACAGAGAATTTAAAGTAGCCATTCTGAAGACTCTGAGAGAAATGAAAACATACTGGCAGAACACCATGGATGAGACAAACAACATAAAAAAGGAACTCTGTGAACAAAAGGAACAATTTAACATAGAAATTCAAAATATAAGGAAGATCGAGATGGAAATACAAGAGATAAATAAGACAATAAAAGAAGTGAGAAACAAAATAACTGCCATAGGAAACAGGGCCAACCAGATGGAGGAAAGAATTAGTGATATCGAAGATCAGAACATGGAAACAGCTCAGAAAGAGGAAGAGAGGGAATACAGAACCAAAAGGATTGAAAGAACTCTGCAAGAACTATCTGACTCCATGAGACAAAAACAACATCAGGATAACAGGATTAGAAGAAGGGGCAGAGCATTCTACAGAGAACATACTCAAAGAAATAGTAGATGAGAACTTTTTAAACCTATGGAAAGATCTGGAACCCCAAGTTCAAGAAGGAAACAGGTCCCCTAGATATCTGGACCCTAGCAGATCTTCTCCAAGACACATGGTACTGAAGATGTCAAAAACTAAAGACAAAGAAACAATTCTCAAGGCAGCCAGGGAAAAAAGAACTATAACCTTTAGAGGAAAACCCATCAGACTGGCATCAGATTTCTCAGCAGAAACTCTACAAGCCAGGAAGGAGTGGAATCCAGTATTCAAAACTTTAAAAGAGAGAAACTTTTAGCCAAGAATAAACTATCCAGCAAAATTACCTTTCAGATATGAAGGTAGAATAAAGACCTTCTCAGCCACACAGAAGCTGAGGGAATTTGCCAGCACAAGGCCAGCACTTCAAGAAATACTGAAGGGGGCTCTTTGACCTGAAACAGAAGAACATCAGGGAAAATGGAAGAAAGTTGGGGCAACAAGAAAGAAACAAAAATAAAACAAAAACAAACAAACAAAGAAATAAGTAATGGCCACAGGAAATCCTCACATTATCGATTATCACTCTAAATGTTAATGGACTGAACTCACCAATAAAAAGACACGGAGTAGCAGACTGGATTGAAAAACAAAACCCATCCACATGCTATCTCCAAAAGACACACCTCAGCCACAAGGACAAACACAGACTGAGAGTGAAAGGGTAGGAAACAATACTCCAAGCAAATGGTAACCAGAGAAAAGCAGGAGTTGCCATACTAATATCTAATGAAATAAACTTCAGATTAAAAAGGATAGTAAAAGACAAGGATGGACATTACATAATGATAAAAGGCACAATACAACAACAAGAAGATTTGACACTAATTAACATATATGTTCCCAACCAGGATGTACCAAAATATACGTTGAAACTATTAACAGATTTGAAAGGAGAAACTGATAAATGCACAATCATCGTGGGAGACTTAAACACCCCCCCTAACAGCCATGGACAGGTCATCCAAACAGAAAATAAATAAGGAAATAACAGCTCTACATGACACATTACAGCAATTGGACAAAATTGACATTTACAGGACACTTCATCCAGCAAAAAGAGACTATATCTTCTTTTCTAGTGCACATGGAACATTCTCAAGAATAGAGCACATGCTGGGACATAAAAGTAGCCTCAGCAAATTCAAGAAAATCGAAATCATACCCAAGTGTATTCTCAGACCACAAAGCTTTGAAAGTGGATGTCAACTGTAAAAGGAAAGCCGAGAAAAACCAAATATACATAGAGATTAAACAACATCTTATTTAAAAATGACTGGATAAAAGAACAAATAAAAGATGAGATTAAAAAATACATAGAAACTAATGACAATGAAAATACAACATATCAGAATTATTGGGACACAGTGAAAGCGGTAATAAGAGGGAAATTTATATCACTACAGGCCTATCCTAAGAAACAAGAAAAATCACAAGTGAACACCTTAGCATCCCATCTTAAAGAACTAGAAAAAGAAGAGCAGACAAAACCCAAACTCAGCAGAAGGAAAGAAATAATAAACATTAAAGCAGAGCTAAACCAATTAGAGAACAGAAGGACAATAGAAAACATTAATATCACAAAGAGCTGGTTCTTTGAGAAAGTCAACAAATTGGACAAACCCCTGGCTAGACTAATGAAAAGACGAAAGGAAAGGACACAAATATCCAAAATTAGAAATGAAAGGGGGAAAGTTACCACTGACAGCACAGAAATACAAAGGATTATAAGAAAATATTATGAAGGACTTTATGCCACTAAATATTACAACCTAGAAGAAATGGACAAGTTTCTAGAAACTTACAGCCTACCAAGACTGAACCAAGAAGAACTGGATAATCTAAATAGACCAATCAATAGCAAAGAGATTGAAATGACTATCCATAATCTCCCTAAAGGCAAAAGCCCTGGACCAGATGGTCTCACCAATGAGTTCTATCAAACATTCAAAGAAGAATTAACACCTATCTTCCTCGACTCTTCCAAAAAATTGAAGAGGAAGCAATACTTCATAACTCATTCTATGAGGCCAACATTACCCTAATACCAAAGCCTGGCAAAGACAACACAAAAAAAGAAAACTATAGATCAATATCTCTGATGAACACAGATGCAAAAATCCTAAACAAAATATTAGCAACTACAATACAACAATGCATCAAAAAGATCATACATCTTGATCAAGTGGGATTCATCCCAGGAGAACAAGGATGGTTCAACATACAAAAATAAATCAATGTGATACACCACGTAAAGAAAATAAAAGATAAAGACCATATGGTCATATCAATAGATGCAAAAAAAGCTTTCAACGAGATACAACATCCACTTATGATCAACACACTAAATAAAATAGGTATAGAAGGAAAGTATCTCAACTTAATAAAGGCCATATATGATGAACCCTCGGCTAACATCATACTGAATGGGGAAGAGCTGAAGCCCATTCCCCTAAAATCAGGAACAAGACAGGGATGCCTCCTGTCACCACTACTATTCAATATAGTACTGGAAGTTCTAGCCACAGCTATCCGGCAACAGAAAGGAATAAAAGGTATCCAAATTGGGAAAGAAGAGGTCAAATTGTCACTATTTGCAGATGACATGATTGTTTATATAAAAAATTCCAAGATTCCACCAGGAAACTATTAGAAACAATAAATGAATATAATAAAGTTGCAGGATACAAAATCAATGTACAAAAATCAACAGCATTCCTATATACAAACAACGAATCCTCAGAAAAAGAAATGAGGGAGTCAGTTCCTTTTGCTATCACAACAAAAAGAATGAAATGCCTGGGAATTAACTTAACAAAGAATGTGACAGACTTATACATGGAAAACTATAAGACACTTTTGAAAGACATTGAAACAGACATTAAGAGGTGGAAAAATAACCCCTGTTCATGGATAGGAAGACTTAACATTGTTAAAATGGCCATTCTTCCCAAAGCAATCTACAGATTTAATGCAATATCCATCAAAATCCCACAATCATACTTTCGTGAAATAGATAAAAATTTATCAGATTTATATGGAACAATAAAAGACCTCGAAATGCCAAAGCAATACTACATAAAAAGAATAAGGCTGGTGACATTACACTCCCTTACTTCACTTTATATTACAAAGCAGCAATAGTCAAAACAAACAGAAATAAAGACCAATGGAACAGAACTGAAAACCCAGAAATAAATCCACAAATTTATGGACAAATAATTTTCAATAAAGGAGCGAAAAGCATACAATGGGGAAAAGACAGTCTCTTTAGTAGGTGGTGCTGGGAAAACTGGAAAAACATATGCAAAAGAATGAACCTGAGCTGTGAGCTCTCTCTATATACAAAAATTAACTCAAAATGGATTAAAGACCTTCATATAAGACCTGCAACAATAAATTGTATAGAAGAAAATATCAGTACTAATCTTATAGACCTAGGACTCAAGGAGGACTTCATGAACCTGACCTCAAAGGCAAGGGAAGTAAAAGTAAAAATAAATGAATGGGTCTATATCAAACTAAAAAGTTTCTGCACAGCAAAAGAAACCATCAACAAGGCAAAGAGACATCCAACTGAATGGGAGAAAATATTTGCAAATAATGCATCAGATAAGGGTCTAATATCTAAAATATATAAAGAATATATAAACTAATATATAAAATATATGTCTTATATAAAAAGACTTAACAACAAAAAAAAACAAACAACCCAATTAAAAAGTGGGCAGAAGAACTAAACAGACACTTCTTCCACAAAGAAATACAAATAGCCTGCAGACATCTGAAAAAATGCTCATCCTCATTAGCTATCAGGGAAATGCAAATCAAAACCACAATGAGATACCACCTCACACCTGTTAGAATCGCTGTTATCAATGAGACAAGGAATAACAAGTGCTGCAGAGGATGTGGAGAAAAAGGAACTCCGGTACACTGCTGGTGGGAATGCAAATTGGTACAATTACTGTGGAAGACAGTGTGGAGGTTCCTCAGAAAATTGGGAATGGAGTTGCCATATGACCCAACAATCCCCCTTCTGGGGATCTACCCGAAAAACTTGAAAACCTTTGTCCGCAAAGACTTATGTGCCACAATGTTCATTGCAGCGCTGTTCACAGTGGCCAAAACATGGAAACAACGAAAGTTCCCTGCGGCAGATGACTGGATAAAGAAGCTGTGGTACATAGACACAATGGAATATTACTCAGCTATAAGAAAAGATGAAATATTGCCATTTGCAACCAAATGGAAGGTCCTGGAGATCATCATGCTTAGCGAAACAAGCCAGACAGAAAAAACCAAAAACTGTATGACTTCACTCATATGCAGAATATAAAACTGAAAGCAACAAAGAAAAAAGAAATGAACAAACAAACAAATAATCCATGGACACAATCAATAGTTTAAAGTTTATTTGGGGACAAGTGGGTTAGGGAGGGGAGAACGGGGACCAGGTGGGAGAGGAGTGAGGGGAAGCTAAATATATGGTGATGGAAAGAGAAGTCACATTAGGTTGTGAACTTATTATACAACAAGTTGACAATGCACTGTAGAATTATGTGCCTGAAACCTATGTAATCCTTGCTAACAGATGTCACCCTAATAAGTCTAACAATAAAAATTAAAAAAAAAAAAAAGTCCACTAGTAAGAGAGTGAAAAGACAGTTCACAGAATGCATGAAATTACTTGTAAATGATATATTTGATATGAGTCTAGTGTTCAAAGTAAAGGACTTTTTCAATTCAAGAACTATATATATAAATGGCTATTACCATATAATTAGTTGCTGTTATGGGCTCAATTTTGTTCCTCTAAAATTTATATGTTGAAGTCCTAACCCGTTTACCTCAGAATGTGACTGTTTTGGGGGATACTCGTAGAGCCTTTAAAGAAGTTGAGATAAAATGAGGTGATATAGGTGAGCTCTAATCCAGTATGACTTGAGATAATATTCTTATAAGAAGAGATCAGGACACAAACAGGCATAGAAGGAAGACTATGTGAAGATACCAGAAAAAGATTGCCATGTATAAGCCAAAGAGAATTACCCTCAGAAGAAACCAATCCTGCCAATACCTTGATCTTGGATTCCTAGACTCCAGAACTGTGAGGAAATAAACTTAAATTGTTTAAGCCACCCAATCTGAGATACTTTGTTATGGTAGCCCTAGCAAACTAATACAGATGCTTATCCTCATCTTTCATCAAAGAAATAGAAATTAAAATTACCTTGAGATTTTATTTTACACCTATGAGACTGACAGAAATGAGGATAGACAAGAGTGAGTGTTGGTGAGAATATGGATTAACAGAAACTCATGCACTACCCTGAGGGGTATATATATCCAACTTGAAAACATTTGAAATTATCTAGTCACTTTAAAGGTGCAGTTGGCTTATGACCTAGCAGTTCCACTCTCCTAGGCATACTCATATAACCTTGAAAAAGTCTTCCACATGTGTACCAGGAAACTTTTGGAAAAATGTTCATAGCAACTTTCTTTATAAAAGCTGAAAAAGCTAGAAACAATGCAACTGCCCAATGGCAGTAGGATGAATAATGGACTACAATACAACAGTAAAATGAAAGATCTGTAGGCACGTGTATTAATATGAATGAGACTAACAAATAGAATGTTGAACAAAAAAAGCAAGCTATAAAATATAATATAATATAAGATGCCATTTATACAGAGTAAAGAAATATATATCCAAGAAAACAGTATCATTGCAAAATACATCATATGTAGTAACACTATTTAAAGAAGAAAACAGAGGAGAATGATAAAATTCATTGGGGTGGTTACCTCTAGAACATGCATTCTCAGAGAATGATATTTCCCCCAAGGGAGTAAAAATTGCTTGTGTATATGGGAGGGGGGTGCGAGTTGCAAAATACCTTAGATATTATGATGTGCCACAGTACATAGACATATACAGTATATTTGTGGTAGTATATTTTAATCAAAGAGGATGCTTAGGAGCAAAATGTCTAAAATGGCTCCCTGGGCCAAGGAGTGGAGGTGATAACGTTTTTTAAAAAGGTTAAGGAACACTGCTTTAGAAAGATAGAAGGTGGAAATGCAATAAGGAGAGGGTATATAGGTTTTCAACAATCTTGGTAATGGTTTATTTCATCTCAGTGGTGGATACACATGTGTTCTTGAACAACTGTTTGTTGAATGCTACTTTAGTTAAAATCAGTGTGCTAGGTGCTGAAGGATACATCAATAACAAGATTTAAGGCTGATCTTAATTGTCACAAAGAATGACAGAGAGGATCAGGAAGGAACCTGAAGGAAAGATTAAGAGGAGGATGAGGAAGCTTTTGAAAGTGAGGAATATGTTCATTATCTTGATTGTGGTGATGTTTTAATAGGCATATAGCTATGTTAAAATGTATCAAATTGTACACTTTAAATATTTAGTTTATTGTATGTCAGTTATACCTCAGTAACACCTATAAAAAGAGAGGTAGGGCCTATATCCAAGAGAAAATGAAAATTTATTTTCACACAGAAATTTGTACACAAATGTTCATAGTAGCTTTATTTGGAAATGGCTTAAATGATCTTCAGTGAGTGAAGGATCCAGCAAACAGTGGTATGTCCAAATACTATGGAATAATCTCAGCATTCAAAAGGAACAAACTGTTGATATATGCAATGACTTAGATGAATTTCAAGGAAATTATACTGAATGAAAAAAGGCAATCTCAAAAGATATGTGCTGCATGATTCCATTATATAACTTTAGTGAAATAGCATATATAGAGAGATAGAGAACAGATTAATAGTGTCAGGAGTTAGGAATGGGGAGAGTAGATGTAGCTATTATGGAGTAGCACAAGGAAATCTGACAGTGTTGGCCCAGTTAAGTATCTTGATTGTGATGATGGTTACATGAACCTATGCCTGTGATAAAATTGCATAGACATCTACACATACACACCCCCAAATAAGTGCATGTATAGCTAATGAAAATCTAAATAAGGTTTATGCTTTTGTACCAGTGTCAATTTCCCTGATTTTGACATTTACTCTGGTTAGGAAAGAGGCTGACACTGGGAGATCCACAGGACCTCTTTGGAACTTCCTTTCAAAATAAATAGAGAGAAAGAACGATGACTAACCTGGTAGTTCTATTGTCTAGATTTTTTTCTAGACACTTTCCCCTACTCACTTAAAAAATGAACAGGGCTTTTGGGGAAATGGAACTGATTCTATGTCTGGGACATGAAATATATGATAAGCTTTAAAATAGTCTATCGTAATGGAAAGCAGGGAAACTTATCAAAAGCTATAACTGGTCATTCTTTAGAGGTTGCTAGGGAAAAACTCAATTTAAAAGCTAAATAATAAAGGAAAAGAATTAAGCATTTATCCTGCCTTATACAAACTGTACTTCAAGGTAAGTAAATAATAATTGACTTGGATAGTTTCTCCTGTAGAAGTACTTCAACCAACAAATGAAAAAGAAATGATGGAATCCCTTGATAAAAGGAGGAAAATTGGAAAATATCTGTAGTTTTTTTCAACCCCTAATGAATTTAGGCATTTATCATCATAGGCCTGTTCTCTTAGTTTCCCTAGGGCTGTTGTACAAACTACCATAAATTCGTTGGCTTAAAACAACAGAAATTTATTCCCTCTAAGTTCTGGAGACCAAAAGTCTGAAATCAAAGGGTGAGCAGGGTGCACTTCCTCCAAAGGCTTTAGGGGAGAATCAGTTTCTTGTCTCTTTTAGCTTCTAGTTTCTCCAGGAATTGTTTGGCATATGGTCACATTCCTGCAATCTCTGCCTCCATGACTGCATTGGTTCCTCTTCTATCTGTATTTTCTTCTTTATATCTTTTATAAGAACATTTATCATTAGGTTTAGGGCCCATCTTCGAAATCCAAAATGATCTTATTAACTCAAAATTTTAACTTAATTACATCTGCAAAGGGCCTTTTTCCCAATGAGATACCATTCACAGGTTCCAGGGTATATCTTTTGGAGGGCCATCTTTCAGCCCACTACATCTGTTAATTTCATGAAAAGAGGCAAGTCAGAGGATTCTTCATGGAAGTAAACACTACCTTGTCAAAACAAAACAAAAACCTGAATATAATCTAGCATCAATTTATGGGAAATACAAAAAACAGAACACTACAAGGATGCAGTCAGCAAAATTCAGACTGTGGGAAACTCTGTGGAACAACCCAGTTTCTTTAACAAATAATTTGCAAGGGGGGACAAAAAGGTAGAGGAAGAAACCTCCATATCAGAAGAAACCTAAGTAACATCAACCAGTTGCACTGTGGGGACCTTATTTTTATCTCAATTTGAAAAACTCTAAAAAATATGAAACAATCAGGAAATTTGAACACTTATTGGTTGTATTTTAAGTATTTATTGAAAACTATAATGTGGATATGATTTTAAAGTGTTCTTGTCTTTTGGGAGTTCCCTGGTGGTGTAGTGGCTTAAGGCTTCGGCGCTGGCGCTGTCAGCGCTGCGGCCTGGGTTCGATTCCCGGCCAGGGAGCTACTCACATACCAAAAAGCAAAAAAAAAAAAAAAAAAAAAAGTGTTCTTGTCTTTAGATATTATACTGAAATATGGATGCAATGATATGAGTGGGATTTCTCAAATATAATTGGGAATGGAAAACATAAGTGGGTTTATAGAGGAATCAAGATTAGACATGGGGGGATGTTTTTGGAAGTTGGTTAATGAGTATGTAGGAATACACTATACTATTGTCTCTACTTTTAAAGGTGTTTGAAATTCTTTGTAACAAAAAGTTAAAATTTTTAAAAGGTTGAAACTTCCCCTTCAAAAGAAAAGGTTTGTAGAACCTGATAGATTTGACAACTACAAGAATGATTCTCTTAGCTTTTTCTACATGGTGATTAGCAAGGCTCTCAGAACTGTGTCAAGAGTTTTCAGGAGAGGATCCAAGATGGCAGAGTAGATAAACACTGTGCCTACTTCGTTCCATGAACACATTAAAATTATCACTAAATTATTGAACAACTAACCTGGAGAACCATCTAAAGTCGAGTTGAACAGAAGTTTTATAACTAAGAAATACAGGAAGAGGAGACCACAGCGAGACTGGTAGGAGGGGTGCAGACATGAAAGGAGCCAAACCTCCATGTGACAGTTGAGAATCAGGAGGGATCTCTCAGCCACAGAGGTTCACCCTCAGAGACAGCCCCATACCAGGCTCCCCAACCTGGAGCACTGGTGCTGGGATGAGGAGGCCCACAACATTTTCACTGTGAAAAACACTGGGGACTACAACTGTCCAGTTAGGATGGAAGGCTGAGGGAAACCCAGACATCCTCTTAACATGCTTACACAGACTCAGTCTCTCATGGGTGCTCACCCTGGGCTCTGGCAAGGGACAGTGACTCAAGGGAGTGTTGAATGCATATAGGGGACAGACTGAGGTGTGTGACTTTGGGGCAAGGACTGGAGGACAGTCACTATTTTTCCTGGGTGAATTCTCCCATGCAGCCAATTGGTGGGCACCATCTTTCCTATATTGTGCCCACCCCCACGTGGCCAAATCTGAACCTGATTGGTCTGGTGAGCTCCACTTGCTCCACCCTACTGACTGGACCCCAACACACCCAACTCCGCCAATGCCAGAAGCACTTTCTCTGGTGAACAGCCAGCCCCACCCACATTGCAATCTTTCTTGGAAAGCCTACAGGCCCCAGGCAGATGGCAATCAGCACTGGTATGCTCTGAGACTTTTGCTGAGTAGCTCCAAGCACAGCACTGGCATCAAACCAGAATCTACAGGAGGACTTAGTACAGGTGACCAATGAGATGGTGCCAGGGCCCCACAGGGCACCTACTGCATAAGGCTATCCAGCAATACTAGGAGATGTAGGAGATCTACTTAATACATAGAAACAAATGCAGACAGGCATCCAAAATGAGGAAACTAAGAAATGCATCTCAAATAAAACAACACCAGAAGATTCCAGAAGAAGAACTAAACAGGATGGAGGCAAGCAACCTATTTGATACAGAGCTCAAAACAGTGATTTTAAGGGTGCTCAAGGCACTTAGTGAAAACTTCAGCAGAGAGATAGAAAGCCTAAAGAAGGACAAAGAAACCATATAAAAAAATATAAAAAAAAAAAAACCAATCAGAAATGAAGAATACAATAAATGAAATTTAGAATGCAATAGAAGGAATCACCAGCAGACTAGATGGAGCAGAAGATGAATCAGTGAATTGGAAGATAAGGTAGCAGAAAACATCCAGTCAGAATACCAAAAAGGAAAAATAATTTTAAAAAATGAGGATAGTTTAAGGGGCCTCAAGTGTAACAACATTCACATCATAGGAGTATTAGAAGAAGAGACAAAGCAAGGAATTGAGAACCGATTTGAAGAAATAATGACTGAAAACTTCCCTAACCTGGAAAGGAAAGAGACATACAAGCCCAGGAAGCACAGAGTCCCAAACAAGATAAACCCAAATAGGCCCACACTAAGACACATTATAATTAAAATGGCAAAGTTTAAAGACAAAGAAAGAATCCTAAAAGCAGCAAGGTAAAAGCAACTCATTACTTATAAGGGAACTCCCATAAGACTATCAGCTGATTTCTCAACAGAAACTTTGCAAGCCAGAAGGGATTGACAGAAAATAATCAATGTGATGAAAAGTAGGGACCTACAACCGAGATCACCCTACCCAGCAAGGCTATCGTTCAGAATTAAAGGACAAATAAAGAGCTTCCTAGACAGAAAAAGCTAAACGACTTCATTACCACCAGTATTTGAAGGAATGTTAGAGGGACTGCTTTAAGATTGGGGGGAGGGGGGAGTGGGGCAAAATTATGAATAAAATGGCAATAGCTACACAGCAACAATTACCTTCAATTTAAAAGGATTAAAAGCTCCATTCAAAAGACGTGGAGGGTACTGCACTGAGTAGAATGTCAAACAGGAAGGCAGATGCAAGCTGACTTTGCTTATAGGTGAAATGCAAAGCAGAAAATAAACAAGTGGAACAGGAACAGATTCATAGACATAGAAAACATTTGGTGTGTTGCCCGAAGGGAGGCGGGTTGGGGGAGGGGTGACATAAGGAGAAGAGATGGGAAAGTTCAGTTTGGTGGTTACAAAGTAATAGTTATGGTAATATAGGGTATAACATGGGAGTATAGTCAATGATGTTGCAATAACTATGGGTGACATCAAATGGGTACTAGATTTATTGGGGTGATAGGAGGACGGTAGGAGGGTGGGTGTAAAAAGGGAAGAAAGCAATACAAGGTCATAGACACAAAATAGTCACAGTGATGTAAAATGCAGCATAGGGCATATAGTCAATAACATTGTAATGAATACATATAATGTCAGTTGGGAACCAGATTTATTGGAATAAGGATTTTGTAAGATATATAAATGTCTCATCACTATGCTGTACACTTGAAACCAATATAATATTGTATGTCAAATGTAATTGAAAAATAAAAATAAATGAGAAAAAATAAATTTAAAAACTGATTAGACAACAATGACAACAACAACAAAGTTTTCACCACTACTCCAGCTTGAATGGGAGTCCAGGAAAAGAACAAACACACTTCCCCTTGGGAGTATGTTCATTCAGCCCACCTTCCCTGACCAAACTCTGCCAACCACTCCTTACTCATCCCATCCTTCAGTTTGTATTGAATATCACCTTCTTTTTTGCTCTTCTAGTGCCTTTACATACTTCCATAGCGTATTTTAATGTGTAACCTGTTTGATTCTCCCAGTTTGAAGATAGTAGCCTTGATTATTTATCTTAATTCATCTATTCATATATATTCCCCCTCATCCCTGTATTTAACTTTGGGCCTGGTAATTTCTCAGTAAATGGTTGTTGAACGAGGGGAGGGGAATGATGGAGAAAGAATGGGGTATACTGGTGAATAAAATGCAAAATGCAGCTCATACTTTCTCCATCTCTTCAATAAACTCTTTTCCCAGGACTACTAACGTATAGAACTGCTTTAAACTGTTTTTTTGTCTTTTGTCCATCCTCTGGCAGAGGTACTAATGAGCTCTAATACACTGCAAATGAAAGATAAGTAAAGAGTAAGCAGTGTAGCAAAATGGGTTTCTGCACAATCAAATGTTGCTGATTTCCATTCTTTTCCAGGACATATAATACAATGAATTCTTTTCAGATGACTGTCTTTCAGTGTTACTTGTTTTGCTACTTTGCATGTATCAGAATTCCCCTTCTATACAAATCCCTTTCTGGTCTGTCTTCTTGGTATACTTTAAGATGGTAATTAGAATACAAAAGCTGTCCAGAAATTATCCAGCCATGTAATATGAAAAAATAAAGTCATTTGTGGCTGGATATTTTTCAGACAGCCCTAGTATAACCTCCTAGAAAAGTTGGCAAGAGGTACTTATAAAAACACTATTTTGTGCTATGGATGGCAACCTCTATAAAACAGACTGTAGTAGGCCTACAGAACTTTTAAACTGTGAGAGACCTGAGAGAGAAATGTGCTTCCCTATGTGTGTGTGCAAGCACACAACACGCACACACTAGAAAGAATAGCTTTTTGTGTAATAACTATCTTCTTGCTGTCTTAAAGTATTATATATTATCTAGTCCCAAAATCTGGACTAGTTTCTAAACTAGTACTTTCCAAATATAGATTCTTGAGAAAATAGGACACACGAATAACAACTATTATCTAAAACAAAATGAGAATATGTAATTATCATTTCTTTATGATCATGTGGTATTGGATGATTTCTCATTTTTGGAAAACAGAATAAATCTTAAACTTTAAAATGTAATTACTGAACATCTCAACCTTAGCAAAGACTTAAAGGTATTTTTCTTTCTTTTTAGGTGGTACGGGACTATAATCTTCAGCTGTTTCTACAAGAGAATGCTGTATTTCACAAACCCCAGCCCTTCCAGTTTCAACCTTGTGACAGTGATACTGTAAGGGTCTTCCAGATCTTCATTTGTTTTTAAACTATGTCTATGTTTAAATAACTATTATCATTGGACTAGACAGAAGGAAAAGGCTAAATATGTGTCATTAATTTTATAACAAACTGAAGATGCCACGAAACTTTGTATTTCTTCTTTGTAAAATGTGACTGACACACCAGTATCTTTATGCTTACAACTCTCTACTAAATTGGTTAAATTATAAGACAAATTCCTGAAACTCTGAAACTGAATTTAGGGAAGAAGAAAAAGTATTCAATAAAATATTTTTCAATTCAAATATAAATTATACCTTCTATCCATGAAATTCTTCACATGTACACCCTTTGAAAGAAACTAGTTAAATTCTAACCAGAATAGAATTAACATAGAATAATGAATATTTCTATTGGTTTTATACAAAATTATAGGCCCTTTATAATTTCTTTCACATTTTTTAGAATGTTATAAAGTATTACTATTAACACAAATGTCAAATTGGTAATTTTTTAATAGCAGATATTAATCATCCATTTTTATCCTTGAGTTTACTCTATGGAAAATGCCATTTTTAAATACTAAGAAAAAAACTGAAATGCTAATTTGATGACAAAAAAATTAACCTCGGCAGGGTAAGAAAGCACATGTCTAGTATATATGTGCTAGATATCTAGCACATTTTCTCAATGTAAGCTAACCAAGAGAGAAGTCAAATTATAGAGGGAGTTCTGTTGGTAACCGAGGCTCTCAATCAGGGGAGTTTATGATATTATAGTTTAATAGAAACCTTTGCTAGAGATATCTTCATTACTTTTCTTACTAAATTTTAAGTAGCCCTATTAGTGGCTATTATATATATAAAGAAAGATAGGAAAAGCACATTTTCTTCTGGATTATAACCCTCACCCTTTATAGTATTATATTTTAATTTATTCAGTCCACCTTTGAGTAATGATTCAATGACACTGTCCTACACTTTGACTTATTTGAAGCCTGTAAGGAATAAAACAGAGCATTAGAAAACGCAATGCATTGGCAAATTTGACAAGTTTGATTTAAAATTGAGACTTATTTAAGATTATTTTATCTTTGCTCATTTACCTCAGAAAATCAGAATAACAGTGATTCTCATCTCACTTGTCCAAAGCCTAATTGCAACCTTAAATTCCTTTTTGTTTCTAGACACAAATGTTCTTAGCCACGTATCTTTGTTTGCCTTAAACTTCTAACCCTCTGCTATTTTCTGTCCCTGTGCGGTCTTTACTGGGCAGAGTTTAAAAGCTGCCCAGCTGGTGGATCTCCAGCTCTCCCCTGTCAGTGCCCTGAGAATGACTATAGCTGAGGTACAGGGGGCGGCTCAGGGCGGGGGAGGCTGTGGACATGGGCCTGCATGTTCATGAAGGGTGGGGCCTGGTACTGGGATGAAAGTTACATATATGTTACATGTATAAGGGACCACTGAACACATACGTACCTGAGGCTTTCCATTTTCCCTTAATAAGGAATTCCTTTCCTGTTTATACTAAAAAGACTGAGCTTCTCATTTTTTATCTTGTGGAAGCACTTTAGTTTTCCTCAACAAGAACCTTAGAACTAATCTTGTTATTAAAGGGAAACTAAAGCCTAGAAAGGAAAAGAGACTTGAATAATGACATTACTGTCCTGATTACAATATTAATGTTCTTTCTGCAAGCTACTCTGTTTTCTGAGAAGAAATATTGAGCATTTGGGGAGCAATTAAGTTTTTCATAATGACAAAAGATAAATGCCCACACTTTTATAAAAATCATCCCAGATTGTTAACCATTGAAGAAGTCTTTAGAATAATCATTTTTAAAATGATTTAAGTGGAAAATATTTTTGCTTGTATTTCTTCTTTTGTTGTAAATTAGATATTCTTACTGCCCACAAAGAATAAAATTCCAAATAATTATTTTTACTCAGATTAGACTAGTCCTGTTGTTCATTTGAGAATGGAGCCATTGTTTACTTGCTTTTTTAGTTTCCTCTTGGGAGTTGGCACCACTAAACCTGTCATGAAGTACTCATTAAAGTCACTCTTTCTGTCATGTGAATGTGGGGCATGCAGGAAGGACTAATCACCACTATCTGGTGTTATATTTCTGAAATTACTATTGTTCCTATCCTATTTTGAAGCACGTTTCAATTCAGCAGACAATGAGCCTATGGACTATATTGACTGTCTGCAGTCTGCACACATTTTAGACTGATTTACCTGTTCCCAAAATGCTGCTTAATAATGAAAATTAAATTTCTTCATCAGTTGCCTCCTTTCTCATATACTCTACTCTCTAGAAGTTCATTCCCTTTGAGATCTTTTAATATCTCTTCAATCTTGGTTTTGATTCATTCTTTAGGGTATCAAGAGCCTCAGAACTGTTTTGATTTTTTAGCAGTAATGAGAAAAGTTTTTGTTTTCAGTAATTTTCTATTGGGCCTTTAATTAACAAACCATTTTTTGGATACTTAATATATGTAGATACTGTAAGAGAATGTTTAAAATCTGACTTTATTTCATCCTAATAACCCCTATGAGATAGGTGGCATTTTCAGATGTAACTAAGACTCAAATTAGTTAATATGCCCAAGATCATAAAGCCAGTAAATGGATAGAGAAAATTAAAACTAGGTCTGTCTGACTTAAAAACCTATATGTGGGCTCTTCAGAACATACCTTACTAACTTTATACATTAGATTCCTCTGGCTAAAGTAGATTACATTTGCATCTGCATCGAGGGTTTAACATTTGAAACCCTGACTTCTGAGTACAGATATAAATTTAAATGCCTAGATCCTGTTGCAAAAGAAAATATAATAATAAAGTTGGTTCTCAGATTCCTAGTAGCCCAGAGAATGAATCAGAATATAAAATGTAAATTATAAAGTTGATGAGATTTGAATTTTCATTCTTTTGCTCTGTTTCAATTCATTTATTATTGTATAATCTAGCTTTAGCTGATATGTCTGCATGGAAAAGTTTTTCAACTTTCCCTACAATCCCAACAATAATATTAAAATTTTAATCCAATTTATCAAATTCTACTTACTCTACCAGTTTTGAGCCATGTGACCTTGCAAAAGTCATTTTTCTAAGCTCTTTTCATTCTAAAATTTTGCTTCTTTTTGTATTAAAATTCTCTTTGGGTAATTCATATTTAAGAAATTATTTTCTAATTATTTTAATAAAGATTTTTTTCACAGGTTCTTAAGAATTTAGAGAAAGTTAAAATAGTTTAGAGGTTAAAAACTCTCAGTCTGGGATCAGACTTGTGTAATCAAAGCTGTAACATTTAGTATCTGGTAGACACTGGAAACTTAATCTCTCTGAGCTTTGGTTTCCTTTTCTATAAAATGACTGTATGGCCCATCTCAAAGGGTTGTTATAAAAGTATGTGAAGCACTTTCCATAGTACCTTGCACAATAGGGGTTAACTTACTATTGTTTATTTATATTTTGCTGTCTGTTCTTTGTGAACCATAATCATAGATAGCATTTTAGGGCTAGAATAAACCCTTAATGATCATTTGATCTAGCACGCCTGTCTTTCATATGACATTAAAGTCCAGATGAAGGGTAAAAGTTAGTTTGAGGTTTGACAATAGTTAGTGATGGACCTGAAACTAAATTAAACCTAATATCTTTGGGGGCAGAGAATTTGTGTTGTTGTTATTGTATTGTTTTGTTATTTTCACTCTAACCAATGATTTTTTTTTTCTTTAATCTCATTAAAACTATTGAGTGTTTCCATTTTTATCTATGCAGGTATTTTAGTGTCATAGTAGGTTGGCACTTTTTTCTTCTTTGCCTAGTTTAACTAACTTTCTTCATACCCCAAATGGATCATTTTACAGTATTGGAGATGAAGCTTTAATGTTCAACAATGTAAGACAAAAAAAAATAATCCAAAACCTTGGTCATTTGTGTTTCATACTGGTCCTCTTAGTTTTCTGCTAGGTAGTGGAGCATATCTCTTGTTTTGAGTGCTAAGTAAAGGCACTCTGATCCACCTACAAAATGGTAGTGATTTCATCAAGGATAACAATATATTCCTCTCGGTTCTCTCTTGTGTTGTAGAGCCGACAATTAGAATCAGAAACTGGGACTACAGAGGAGCACAGTCTAAACAAGGAGGCTCGGAAATGGGCCACACGTGTGGCACGTGAGCACAAAAACATTGTTCACCAACAACGGGTAAGTGTAATAAAGAGTCTTGGGCTACATTTAGCTTAAGCCAAATGTCTAACCAAATGAAGAAGTTGAATTTTCTTAATGTGAAAAATATCCTACACATGTTTCTTCTATAATTTCTCAGCACTCAGTAGTATGCTCTCAGCTATTTAGTACTGAGCTTGGGAATTCCTGCAGCCCTCTAGCAACAACACAGTAATTCATCTGTCTGCCACAGATTTGCCTAAGAAAGGGTAGTGATAGTGTATTACAGTCTTTGAGGCAGTGCAAGAGACATACATAAGTGAAGACACAGTTGTAGATTCCATGAAAATGTATCTTTAAGAGTAAACTAAAAGTACAGTGAAATTATTACAGCTATAGTAAATTTTTTCTCAATTTCCATTTATTTATAACTTTATTCTTCTCTTTACCTTCTCATCCAACTTCTTAAAAGAATTATCTGTATTTCCTAACATCCTACTTACTTTTTAGCCCATGACATTTGGGTTTATCCTTCTTTCCCTTCCCTTATACCACTTCAGAGATACATTTGCCAAAATCACCGATGATGTCAATGATTCTAAGTCCAAAATGGACATTTTGATTACTCATCTTAACCTGTTGGCAGTTTCATCACAATTGACAATTCCCTTTATCTTGAAACATTCTCTTCTCTAGTCATCCATGATATAATATTGCCCTGATTTTCCTTATGCCATTCTGCCTATTCCTAGGTTCTTTTATAGGTTCTTTCTCCATCTCACATTTAAAGATTCAAATTTATTAGATTTCTGTACTTAAGCTATCTTCTTGTCTTATTCTTTTTTCTCATTACTTCTCAATCACTTCCATTTACCCACAAATGATAAATTAATATCTCTAATGTTGGGCCTTTCTTCTGTGTATCCATATGAGGTCTGACAATTAAGTTTGTGAATTCATCCTAGGAAAAGTGCTACATACCTCATTGCTGAATATCACTACGGTCACCTTCAAAGCACTCCCCTTGGGGAGCTATGCACCAACACCAGCACTTTGTCTGCTCTTCAAAGCAATTTTCAATTTCAAACTCGTTTTCTGGAATGACAGTCAGAGCTGTCAGTGTATGACATGTGAAGTCCTGAATGTCATCAAAATATCTTCCTTTCAATATTGCCTTTCTCTTCAGGTAGAGAAGTCATTGGGGGCCAGATCAGGTGAGAAGGAGAGCTGTTCCAATACAGTTACTTGTTTACTGGCTAAAAACTCCCTCACAGACAGTGCCATGTGAGCTGGTGCATTGTTGTGATGCAAGAGCCATGAGTTTTGGCAAAAAGTTCAGTTTGTTTTCGTCTAACTTTTTTTCACAGCCTTCCAAATGGTAAGCTTGGTTGACTATCTAGTTGGTACAAATTTATAATGAATAATCCCTCTGACATCAAAAAAGATTAGCAATATCATTTTGACTCTTGATTTGAACTGATGGAACTTTTTTGGTTGTGGAGAATTGGCTGACTTCCATTGTCCACTTAGACACTTTGTTTCAGGGTCATATTGATACACCCATACTTCAGCACCAGTGATAATACAGCTCAAAACATCATCTTGCCTCTCCAAAAGGTCTTTGCAAACTTCAATTCTCCTTTGCTTTTGTTCATCGATAAGCTCCTTCAGGACCATTTTTGCACACACCTTTCTCATGCCAAGGTTTTTAGTTAAGATTTTCTTAACTATTTCTCTATTCATGTTTACTTGGTCTGCTCCGCTTCTACAATCAGCCAACAATTTTGATGCACAATTCCATGAATTTCTGCAGTGTTTTTGTCAGTTCTGCTCATTACTGGCCACCCTGACCTCTCTTCATCAGTGATGCTTTCCCTCCCCTCAGGAAAACATTTAATCCATTTGTACACTGCCATTTTCTTCATGGCATTATCCCCATAAACTTGGACTAACATATCCCTGAATTCACTACCACTTTTGCCAAGTTTAACAAGAAATGTAATGTTTATTCATTGCTATAATTCAAGCTCCAACATTCTTGCAACAGCACGCAAAAACATGCAACAATAAGAACTCCATTCAGCAGGAAACCACCACATGTTGACATGAACACAACTGTGAGACAGACATTACCAAGATTTTGAAACCTCACCAAGTGGTTTATACAGTGCTGCCAACATATGCGCATGGTAGCAGGTTCACAAACTTAATTGTCAGATTTCGTATATCTTCTTGCCTACTCTGACATCTATTTTGCCCTATCTCACAGGCATTTCAAATTCAATGTTCCACTTATCTAATGCTTCATAACAAAACACTTCAAACTTAATGCCAAAAAAATCTTTTTTGTAATGTCTTTTACTATTCTGGGTATTGGATGGGCTCAACTTAACAGTTTTCACTTGGGTGTCTCTCATTATAATTAGATAGTGGCTGGTGCTGGAGTCATCTCATAGGCTTCCCCGCTGAAATATCTGGTGTTTGGACTAGGAAGACTTGAACAGCTGGGAACTAGAACAGCTAGAGCTCCTTATGCATCTCTCTCTCTCTATGATCTCTCCATATGATCTCTCTAACATGGCAGCTTCAGGTTAGCTGTACTTCTTATATGGTAGCACAGGGCTCCAAAGATGTGTGTCCCAAGAATGAGCCAAGTAGAAGCTATATTATCTTTTCTGACCTGGTCTCAGAAATAATATAATATTAATTGTGTGATATTTTTATTAATTAAGGGAGCCACAAAGGCATGTCTAGGTTCAAAGAGAGAGGACAGGAACTCCACTTCTTGGTGGGGAAATAGCAAGGTTCTGGAAGAACATGTGGAATGGGAAATATTATAGTATCTATTTTTCAAAAAACATAATCTGCTATAGTCTGTCTTCTGGCCATAACAGTTCACATTCCTCTTACGTGCAAAATATAACTCCTCTTCACCTAAAATGTTCCAAAGCTTGGCATCAGTCTCCATCTTGAAATCCAGAATCTCATCATCTAAATCAGATTTATGGACAGATAAGACTTCTTGGGTATTATTCCTCTAATACAGTTTATCTCAATCAAAGAATTTGTGAACTAGAGAGACAAGTTATCTGTATATGCACACATCCTGTAAATAGTGGTGAGATTCATTACTGCAGCTGCATACTTAAAAATATAAAACACATCAAGAGATTTTTTCCACAAAAATGCTTGACAATATTTGAAAGTAAATTTTCAGATCTTAAAAACAAATCTGCTCTCTTTGTTGTCAAGGCATGTTGTATCTTTCTGCTGGGAGGTAGAGGCAGACTTCAGTAAACTTTGAGTTCTTTACAGTATGACCTATGATAGATTTTAACCCATTTTCTGTTTAGGAAAATAAAAGTGCAGCTTTTGCTTAAAATATGCCTTACTAGATTAACCCATTTCCTGTTTTCCCTGAGAATACTCACCAGTGACACATGTGGCTGCATAGTTTACCCTGAGATAACTTGCAATTACAGTCCTAACCTTACCTTTTGCCAGGAAATATCTCACTTTTATTGTTATTTTCACATTGCTCTAGTGTATCGATAGTGTTTGGGAACAAATGACATCCTTCTACTTATAGCATTCTGCTTTTAGTAGTGGTATTTTCATTTACAAAACAGTAATTCTCAGAGTTCCCTGATGGTGTAGTGGCTTAAGGCTTCAGTGCTGGTGCTGTCAGCGTTGCGACCTGGGTTCGATTCCCAGCCAGGGAGCTACCCACATACCAAAAAGCAAAAAAAAAAAAAAAAAAAACCAGTAATTCTCAATTACTGAAAACGTCAAATCCTAGAAAACATATCATTCAGAATTCATAGCATGTGAAAAAAATTATTAAATATTGATCATCACTTCTGTTCCATTAGAATTAGAGACAAGTTCTCTTTAGAAATAATACCAAGAACAGTTTTTATATTTTATTTTCACATTGAAAACCAGTCAGATTTGCTTCAGCCTCAAAGAGCATATTTATGTAAAATTAAATGAACATTGGCAGTGAGATGCACTTCTTTCCAAAAGGGAAATGGGTTAATTGCTTGCCCTTTTTTACCCATCCCCCTGATCTGCCTCCCATCTGGCAGATCAAAAAACCATCAAAATGTTTTCTGTATCTATGAGTTTGTTTCTGTTTTGTTTGTTTGTTTATTTTGATTTTTGTTTTATAGATTTCATGTGTAAATGAAATCATATGATATTTTTCTCTGTTTGACTTATTTTACTTGGCATAATACCCTGTAAGTCCATCCATGTCACAAATGGCAAGATGTCATTCTTTTTTATTGCTGAGTAACATTCCATTGAATAAATGTACCACTTCTTTATCCATGAGTCTATCAATGGACACTTAAGTTGCTTTTATATCTTGTCTATTATAAATAATGCTGCAATGAACATGTCTTTTTGAGTTAGTGTTTTTGTTTTCTTTGGATAAATACCTAAAAATGGAATTATTGGATCCCGTAGCAGCTCTCTTTTTAATTTTTTGAGCAATCTGTGTATTGTTTTCCATAGCAGCTGCATCGATTTACGATCTCACCAACAGTGCATGATGGTTCCATTTATCCACATCCTTGCCACCACTTGTTTCTTGATTTATTGGTGATAGCCATTCTGACAGGTGTGAGGTGATATCTCATTGTAATTTTAAGTTGTACTTTTCTGATAATTAGTGATGTTCGGCATCTTTTCATATGTCTATTGGCCATCTGTATGTCCTCCAGAAATGTCTGTTCAGGTTCTTTGCCTGTTTTTAATCAGATTGTGTTTTGTGTGTTGTTATATGAGTTCCTCATATATTTTGGATATTAATTTCTTATAAAATGTATCACTGGTAAATATCTTCTTTGATTCGGTAGGTTGTATTTTTGTTGATGATTCTTTTCATTGTGCAAAAAATTTTTATTTTGATGAAGTCCCGTTTGTTTCTTTTTCCTTTTGTTTGCCCTTGTACAAGGAGACATATCCAAAAAACGGTTGCTAACACCAATGTCAGAGAGTTTCCTGCCTATGTTTTCTTTTGGAAATTTTATGGTTTTTGGGTCTTACATCTTGAAAATCTTTAATCCATTTTGAGTTTATTCTTATATATGATGTAAGAAAGTGGTCCAGTTTCATTCTTTTGCATGTGTCTGTCCAGTTTTTTCAGGACCATTTATTGAAGAGACTTTCTTTACCCCATTGTATATTCTTGCCTCCTTTGTCATAGATTAATTGACTATAGAGGCGTGCATGGGTTTGTTTCTGGGTTCTCTATGCTGTTTGTTGATTTATGTGTCTTTTAAAGCCAATTCCATGCTGTTTTGATTACTGTCACCTCATAGTATAGTTTTATACAGGTAGAGTGATACTTTCAACTTTGTTCTTCTTTCTCAAGATTGCTTTGGCTGTTTGGGGTCTTTTGTGGTTCCACATAAATTTTAGGATTACTTGTTCTAGTTTTGTGAAAAATACCATTGGTATTTTGATAGGGACTGCATTGAATCTATAGATTGCTTTGGGTAGTATGGACATTTTAGCAATGTTAACATTTATTTGTATCTTCTTTAATTTTTTCAGTGTCTTATAGTTTCCCAGATATATAGGCCTGTTAGCTCCTTCATTAAATTTATTCCTAGGTATTTTTTATGTGATTGTAAATTGGGATTGTTTTCTTAATTTCTCTTTCTGATAATGTGTTACTGGTATAAAAATGCAACCAATTTCTGAATATTAATTTTGTACCCTGCTACTTTGCTGAATTTATTTATTAGTTCTAATAATTTTGGGTGGAGTCTTTAGGGTTCTTTATATATAGTATATGTCATTTACAAATAATGACAGTTTTACTTCTTTCGTTCCAATTTGGATGCCTTTTGTTTATTTTCCTTGTCTGATTGTTGTGGCTAGTACTTCCAACAAACAAGGACTTTAGAATAGTGAATAATAAGCTCAAGGATTTAAAAGAAAATAAACATAAACATATGGAGGAAAGAAAAGGAAGATATACAAAAGAACCAAATGAAACTTGTAAAGTTGAAAATACAATATTTGAAATGAAAAATTCAATAGATTAGATGCTGCCAAAAAAAAAAAAATCAGTTTGGAGGGTTCCCTGGTGGTGTAGTGGCTAGGCTTCGGCACTCAACACCACAGCCTGGGTTCAATACCCAGCCAGGGAACCACCCTCCCCCCACCAAAAAAAAAATTAGCTTAAAAGCATTGCAATAGAGACTTTGCAAACTGAAATACAGAGAGAAATAAAAGACTTTTTAAAAATGAAAGGAGCATTATTGGCCTGTGTGGGACAATATGTAATCTAACATACTTCATGAGTTAGAAGGAGACTCCTTTGGGAGACAGAAAGAGGAAGAAAACCACTTGAAAAAAATTATAGCTGAAAACTGTCCAAATTTAATAAAAACTGTAAACCTAAAATTTTAAGGAGATCAACAAACTCAGACAGGTAAAACACAAAGATCACACCAAAGCATCTTATAAATAATATGTAAAAAATAAAACCAACAAAAACCAGTCATACTTAGTGGTGAAAATGGAAAGCATTTCCTCTAAAATCAGGAACAAGATAAGGATGCCCCCACTTTCATCACTTGTATTGAATATACTACTGAAAATCTTAAACCACAGCAATTAGACAAGAGAAAGAAATAAAAGCCATCCAAATTAGAAAGGAAGAAATAAAATTATCTCTGTTCACAAATGACATGATCTTAAGTACTGAAATCCTAAATATTCCACATACAAACAGACACACACACACACACACACACACACACACACACACACACCCCTACTTGTTAATAAACAAATTCAGCAAAGTTAACATGCAAAAGTCAGTTACATTTATATGTGCTAAAAATGAATAATCTGAAAAGGAAATTTAGTAAACAATTCCATTTACAACAGCATCAAAAAGAATAAAATACTTAGGAATAAACTTAATGAAGGAGGCAAAGGACTTGTACACTAAAAACTATAAAACATTGATGAAAGGAATTAAATAAAAAGTGGTAAGTCATCCTGTTTTCAAGGAACGTGAGATACTGTTAATATAACAATACCATCCAAAATGATCTGCAGATTCAGTGCAGTCCTTATCAAAATCCCAACAGTGTTTTTTGCAGAAATAGAAAAACCCACTATAAAATTCATATGGAATTTCAGGGACCTTCGATAACCAAAACAGCCTTGAAAAAGAACGAAATTGGAAGACTTACTTTCTGACTTCAAAATTTATTACAAAACTACAGTATTCTGGACATCGCAGTACTGGTATAAAGACAGACATTTAGACCAATGGAATAGAAGTTTCAATATTTTAAAAATGTGAGTTATCTCCAACTTAATCCACATGCTCAACACAATCCAAGTCAAACAACCAGCAGAAGTTTCATAGAAATTGACAAAATGCTTCTAAAATATTATGAAAATGTAAATGATCTAGAGTAATCAAAACATTTTTGAAAAATAAGGATAAAGTTGGATGGCTTACTTTACCTGGTTTCAAGATATAAAACTACAATAATCAAGATGTTGTATATTTTTTATGTTTGAATAGATTTATAGGTGAATGGAACAAAATAAAAAGTCTGGAAATAGACACACCACATATGATCAATTGATTTTTAACAGAGGTGTAATAAACTTGTAAAAATGCTAAATAATGAATCAACATTGTGTAATTTGTCAATATAATAAGCAGAATAAAGATGAAAAAATCCCATGGTTATTTTCATAGTTGCCAAAAAAAAGTGTATGATTCACTATCCCTTAGTGATTAAAAATTAAAACAAAATTCCCAGCTAGCTGAACAAAGACTTTTTCATTCTTATGAGGGTATCTTCCTGAAAATTCAGCAAACATTATACTTAAAAGGTGTATTAGTTTTCTATAGCTGCCACAAAAAATTACGACAAACTTAGTGGCTTAAAAAAATACAAATTTATTATCTCACAGTTCTTAAGGTCAGAAGTCTGAGTGGGCTTGGCTAGTTTTTCAGCTCTGACTCTAACAAAGCTGAAATCAAGGTGTCAGCCAGGCTGGCCTCTGGGGGAGAATTTGCTTCCAAGCTCATGCAGGTTGTTATCAGAATCTGTTTCTTTAAAGCTCTACAACTGAGGTCCCTGTTTGCATCTGGCTATCAGCTAGGGACTACACTTAGCTCCTAGAGGCCAGCCAGTCTTCTGTACCTTATGCATAAGCTTCTACATCTCAGAGCTAGCAATGGTGCTTTGAATCCTTTTCATGCTTGGAATCTCACTGACTTCCCATTTGGCTCATCTCTCATCTCACTCAAGCCAGAGAAAGTTCTCTGCTTATAAGGGATCATGTGATTAGATTGGGCTCATTCACATAATCCAGGATAATCTCTCTATTTTAAGGCCCATAACTTTAATATATCTGCTGGTTAGATTTTACATATATGTAGTTCCAGGAATTAGGGTACAGATATCTTTTGGAGACTGTTTTGCCTACTACAATGATAATAAGATAAGAAAACAGTACCCCATCATCACCACTATTTTTCACTGTCATAAGAGGATTTAGTTAGTGCATTAATGAGTGAAAAATAAGATGTTTAAATATTAAGAAAAGAGGGGGTCGTTCCCTGGTGGTGTAGTGGCTAGGCTTTGGTGCTCTCAATGCCACAGCCTGGGTTTCAATTCCCAGCCAGGGAACTACCCGCCCCCCCCCCAAAAAAAAAAAAAAATGAAGAAAGGGAAGGAACGTCATCAAGATGGCAGCATGAGAGGAGATTCTTGAAACCTCTCCTGGAAAATACAACAAATTGAACAACTAAAATCCAATAAGGGAATCCCTAAACAACACATATCCTCAGCTGAGAGACCCATTCATCACAAGAAAACATCTAACGGTCACAGAAAAGGAGGTGAGCAGAAGAGAAGAGAGAGGGACAGATGGAGCCACAGATCATGGAGCCACAGATCATGACCCAGAGCCCAGTAGAAGAGGGAGTAAGCTGGGAACCTTGGAATATGGCCAGAGCAGTCTGACCCTGGGTGGGTTGGAAGCCAAGAGTTGACAAGGACAAAAGTGCAGGAGGCTTAAGCAACCCTGGAAGAGTTAGAGCCCAAGCCAAGGTGTGCTACACTGCCCTGGGTGGTTGGGGCCCCAACCAGAGTGTACATGTGTCTGAACAAGTTTGGAGCTGGAAGCCAAGAGGTGCAACAGCACTGATGCAACCACAAAGCATCCCTAAGCAAGCTACAGACTGAGAGTTAGCAGCGGCAGAGACACTG
Source organism: Lyroderma lyra (assembly GCA_004026885.1). NCBI lineage: Eukaryota > Metazoa > Chordata > Mammalia > Chiroptera > Megadermatidae > Lyroderma > Lyroderma lyra. The sequence goes on along the minus strand of PVJL010000345.1, from coordinate 398,545 downwards.
ACCAGAGCAAAACACAATGCTGGGAAAAGTGCAGGCTCATGAGAAAAGAGAAAGACAGAGCTGACATCTGGCACCTGCCCTGGCTTTGTGCACTCCTGATGGAGGGACAGGCTTGTGTTACAGCTGAGCCCAGCACCCAGGACTGCATGCAACCTAGGGACACACAGCAGTTGTAACCCACACTGCCCTCACCACCAGCAACCCTGGAAGAACCCATAGACACAGCCTGGATGCCTTTCCCTTACTCTCTCTCAAAGCATGCTTCACCCCCGAGTCCACCTAGTGTCTGCATACAGCCAACCACAACTGGGAAACTGCCATTACCCTGTGCTGCAAACAAGCCTACATCTTTTCCAACAAACCCTGCCCCTACCCTTCCAGCTGAAATCTGCAGGGCGGCTCAGGGAAACTTTGACACACATCTGTAGCAGTTTCTGCCTGCACTGGAATCTCAGAGGCATAGAATACCATCACCCACCAGTACCACCCAAAAAAAAAAAGCGCACTGAGACTAAGGTCAAAGGAGAGAAACCCACCTTCCAGGAATCTCCCAGTGTGAGAAGACCAAATAACCAAGAGAAAATATTGTAAGATGCTGCAATGATACCTACTGGGAAGTGAAAGAAAGACCTCTATATATGTGCCAGGGGAAAAGTCCTTATGCTGAGGAAGAGAAATACTCCATCATCAATGAGTACCCTAAGGAACAAAGCTGCTCAGAAAGAAAATGAAAACTCTCCAAAAAAGGAACATAAAGATATGGAAATATGTGATCTAAATGACACGGAATTCAAGGCGGCAGTTCTGAAAACACTCAGAAAGATCAAAGAAAATTGGCAGAGTACACAAAGGCAGCTAAATAATCTCAGAAAGGAAATCTGTGAACAAAAGGAATACTTTAACAGAAAAATTAAAATGATAAAAAGGAATCAAATAGAAATTCTGGAGATAAACAACACAATAAAAGAAATGAAAAATGAAATAACTAGCAGAGGAAGCAGGGCTGACCAAATGGAGGAAAGAATTAGTGATGTAGAAGATAGAAATGTGGAAATGTCTCAGAAGGAAGAAGAGAGAGATTTGAGAGTCAAAAGAAATGAAAAAAACTCTATAAGAATTATCTGACTCCATTGAAAAGAGCACTGTAGGAAAAATGGGGCAGAGCAGAATTCTACAGAGAGCTTACTCAAACAAATAGAAGATGAGAACTTTCCAAACCTATGGAAAGAACTGGAACCCCAAATTCAAGAAGAAAACAGAACCCCTGATTACCTGAATTTTAGCAGACCTTCTCCAGGGCACATTATACTGAAGGTGTCAAAGATCAAAGAAATAATTCTCAAGGAAGCCAGGGAAAAGAAGATTATAACCTTTAAAGGAAAGCCCATCAGGCTGTTATCAGACTTCTCAGCAAAAAAGTTACAAGCCAGGAGGGAGTGGAATCAAATATTCAAAATATTGAAAGAGATAAATTACCAGCCAATAATAATTTACAAAACAAAGTTATCCTTTAGGTATGAAGGAAGAATACAGACCTTTTCAGACATACGAAAGCTGAGGGAATTCTCCAGCACGAGACCGGCATTTTAAGAAATACTGAAGAAGGCCATTTGATCTGAAACAAAAAGTCAAAATAAATAGGGTGAAGTTAGGACAACCAAAATGTAAAAGGGGAGGAAGTAAAGGTTTAAATTTCAAAAAGAGAATGGGGATAAGAAACATGCTTAAGAAAAGGAGCCACTACATAAACATTTTTTACATAAACTTCATGGTAACTATTCAGAAAAACTCAGAACTGAGACACATGATCGAGAGAGAGAGAGAGAGAGAGAGAGAGAGAGAGAGAGAGCAGAAGGAAAAATCCTAGAATGCCATCAAATTAAAATAATTGACAGAAAAAGCAAAGAAGAAATCTAGATACCAACCTACCAAAAAACAAAAGATAAAATGGCTATAAGAATTCCTCCAAATATCAGTCATCACTCTAAATATAAATGGATTGAACTCACCAATAAAAAGTCACACTGTAGCAGATGGGATTAAAAAACAAACCAAAAAAATCCACATACTCTCCAAGAGACACACCTCAGCCACAAGGACAAATACAGACTTAAAGTGTAAGAGTGGGAAAAAAAAAAAAAAAAAAGTGGAAAACAATACTCCAAGCAAATGGCATCCAGAGAAAACTAGGTATAGCCATACTTATATCTGATGAAACAGACTTCAGGATAAAAAAGGGTAATAAGAGACAAAAATGGACATTTCATAGTGGTAAAGGGAATAATACAAAAAAGAAAACTTGACATTTATTAATATAGTATATGCCCCCAATAAGAAAGCACCAAAATTTACAAAGCAACTACTAACAGATCTAAAAGGAGAAACTGACAAAAACACAATTATAGTAGGGGACCTAAACACCCCCTTAACAGTCATGGACAGATCATCCAAACAGAAAATAAATAAGGAAATATCAGCTCTAAATGATATATTACAACAAGTGGACATAATTGACATTTACAGGACACTCCATCCTACAACACAAGACTATACATTCTTTTCTAGTGCACATGGGACATTCTCAGGGATAGACCATATGCTGGGTCACAAAGCTAGCCTCAGCAAATTTACAAAGATTGAAATCATACTAAGTATATTTTTAAACCACAAAGCTTTGAAATTGGAAATCAACTGCAAAAAGAAAGCAGATAAAAATACCCCACATATACATGGAAATTAAATAGCATGTTATTTTCTAAAATGACTGGATCAAAGAAGAAATAAATGAAGAGATTAAAAATACATAGAAACTAGTAACAATAAAAGCACAGCATATCAAAATGATTGGGAAGCAGCAAAAGCAGTAATAAGAGGGTTAATTATATCATTGCAGGCCTATCTCAAGAAACAGAAAAATCACAAGTAAACAAACCAACACCACATCTTAAAGAACTAGAAAAAGGAGAACAAAAAAAGCTTGAAGTCCGCAGAAGGCAGGAAATAATAAAAGAGCAGAACTAAATAAAATAGAGAACAGAAAAACAATAGAAAAAAATAATGCAATAAAGAGCTGGTTCTTTGGAGCGGGGGGAGTAATAAATAAATAAAATTGACAAACTTCTGGCTAGGCTCAGCAAAGGAAAAAGAGAAAAGACACAAATAACCAAAATTAGAAATGAATGGGGAAAAATTATGACTGATACCACAGAAATACAAAGGATCATACAAGAATACTATGAAAGGCTATATACCACCAAATTTAACAACCTAGAAAAAATGGACAAGTTTCTAGAAACACATAGTCTACCTAGATTGAACCAAGAAGAACTGGATAATCTAAATAGACCAATCAACAGTAAGGAAATTGAAACAGTCATCCAAACCTGCCCAAGAGCGAAAGCCTAGTACCAGATGGTCTCAGAAATGAGTTTTATCAAGCATTCAAAGAACATAGAAGACTTATACACTGAAAACTGTAAGACAGTAGTAAAAGAAATTGAAGAAGACACAATGAGATGGAAAGATATTCTTTGTTCATGGATTGGAAGAATCAGCATAGTTAATATGGCCATATTACCCAAGGCAATATACAGATTTAATACAGTACTCATCAAAATCCCACAGACACTTTTTCAAGAAATAGATTTTTAAAATTATAAGATTTGTATGGAACCACAAAAGACCCCCAAACACTGAAGCAATCCTATAAAAAAAGAATAAGGCTAGAGGCATCATGCTCCCCAATTTCAAACTATACTACAAAGCATCAGTAATCAAAACAGCTTGGTATTGGCAGAAAAACAGACACACAGACGAATGCAACAGAATCAAAAGCCCAGAAATAAACCCACAAGTATAATGGACAGATAACTTTTTACAAAGGAGCAAAAAATATACATTGGAGAAAAGAAAGCCTCTTCAGTAAATGATGCTGGGAACATTGGAAAACTACATGCAAAATAAACTGAATCTGAACTGCAAACTGTCACCATATACCAAAATTAAATCAAAATGGATTAAAGACCTCTACATAAGACCCAAAACAATAAACTGTATAGAAGAAAATGTCAGTACTAAACTTATAGACCTTGGGTTCAGGGAGGACTTTATGAACCTCACCTCAAAGGCAAGGGAAGTAAAAGCAAAAATAAATGAATGGGACTATATCAAACTAAAAAGCTTATGCATAGCAAAAGAAACCATCAACTAAACAAAGAGGCAGTCAACCAAATGGGAGAAAATATTTTCAAACAACGCATCTGATAAGGGGCTAATCTCTGAATTATATAAAGAACTCATACAATTCAACAACAAAGAAACAAACAATCCAATTTAAAAATGGGCAGAGGGCCGGAACAGACATTTCTCCCAGGAAAACATACAAATGGCCAACAGATGTTTGAAAAAAAATGCTCAAGTTCACTAGCTATTAGGGAAATGCAAGTCAAAATCACAATGACATACCACTTAACACTTCTTAGAATGGCTATAATCAATAAGACAAGGAATAACAAGTGTTGGAGAGGCTATGGAGAAAAGGGAACCCTCATACACTGCTGGTGGGAATGCAAATATTACAACCACTATGGAGGACAATATAGCAGTTACTTTAAAAATTAAGAATAGAGTTACCATATAACCCAGCATTCCCCTTTCTGGGTATCTACCCACCAAAATTGAAAACCTTAGTCCACAAAGATATATGTACCCCAATGTTCATAGCAGCACTATTCACAGTTGCCAAGTCTTGGAAACAACCAAAATGTCCTTTGATACATGACTAGATAAAGAAGCTGTAGTACATATACACAATGGAATATTACTCAGCCATAAGAAAGATGAAATACTGCCTTTTGTAACAACATGGATGGACTTTGAGATCATCATGCTTAGTGAAATAAGCCAGACAGAGAAAACCAAGAACCCTATGACTTCACTCATATGTGGAATATAAAACTGAAAGTAACAAAGAAACAAAAACTCATGGACACAGTCAATAGTTTAGTGGTTACTGGTAAGGTGGGAGGGAGTGGGAGAAGAGGGAGCAGGATTCAAATCTATAGTGATAGAAGGAGAACTGATTCTAGGTAGTGAACACATAATGTAGCACATACATGTTGTATTGTAGAATTGTAGACTTGGAACCTATCTAATTTTTACTTACCAGTATTACCCCAATAAATTTAACAATAAAAAAAGGAAAATAAATAAACATTAGGAAAAGATATAACTATAATATTTTATAGATGATGTGATTGTGTACCTTCAAAAATATGAGACCCAACTATTAGATGTAGTAAGAGTTCAGTAAGGTAAATAAATTCAAGGTTATATATATGAATCATTAGTTTTTCTGTTAACTAAAAATAATACATTGTAAAATACAGTTGGAAAAAATTATTTATCACAGCAATAAAATACTGGTGAAATGTCATGATCTTTAAGAAGAAAGATATTTTTTCATTATATTATTTCATTTCTAGACAATTAATGTAATCACATTTTTTAAAGGAGCTATGGAAATTATGTCCCAGTATCCTTAAAAAGCATGGTTATCTGTTAAGTGAGTTAGTGACTGCCAAAAATTGGGTGTAATGCAATTATTAGTAGCACACCTGAGGTCACTAATGAATACCACTTTACATTTCTTTTTTTTTAAGAGCTATTAGATGGATGATACTGACCTATTAAAAAAGTTAGATAAATTAGCTTATGAGGTATTTTAAAGTAACTAGTATAGATTAAAAGTAATAAAATGGGACAATATGAATTATTTCTGTCATGAACTAACTTCTAATAATGTACAAATTACAGTTTTTTAAAATAATACACTTATGATACATGTTAATATGTGTTAAGTGATTGTTAAGTGAAGTATCAAATATTAAAGATATTTTTACACCAAAGAACATCAGAAAAATAAAGCATAAGTAATTTGAGAGATGCAAAAAATGTAGATTTTTATTACATTTATTTGTAATTTCAATGCAGTCCCAATGAAACTTAGAAGATATTTTTAAAGGAACTTGAAAATAATGATTCTAAACTATATTTGGATTTTTTTAAATGTACAATAATAGCAAGAGCAACAATAATGACACTGTGTTCATTAGTGCATAACTGATACATAAAATAATGACCATAGTAATTGAAGCTGTGGTATACAAGGGTTGGCAAATATGTCCGAGATCATTATTTGTGTGTATGGACCTTTATATTTACTGATGCAAATAAAAAAATCTCTTTTTTTTTATTGTTAGACTTACTGGGTAAAAAATCATTTTGAGACAGACAAAGAAATTTAATGATGAACAACATATTAAGACTACCAAGGAAATATTGTTAGTTCCAGTAATGGTATTGTTAGTTCTGATAATTGGTTATATATTTTTTTCTTAAAATTCATATTTGTGGAGACTTACAAAAGCATATAGGAGTGAATTGACATGTCTGGAATTGCCTTAAAATACTTTAGCAAAGAAAAAAATGAATGGATAAAACAAATATAGAAAAATCTTAACTATTAAATGTTGGTGATTGGTATTAAATGTTGGTGATAGGTGTTCATCATACCAGTTTCTTTACTTTTGCATATATTTGAATTTTTTCATAATAAAAAACAGGTTAATGGCATTTCAAAGCATTGGGAAGGGATTTATTCAGTAAATGGTGTTAGAGCATTTGTTAATTGAGAAAAATATATAGATTTCTCCCTTCCACCCTTCCACCAAATCCAAAATATATTTCAGAAAAATTAAAGAGCTAAGAGCTATATTTTTCCAGCTGGAAAAGTATAGAATTTTTTTAGGGTATTACAGATGGCTTCTTAAGCAGGACACAAAACCCAGGACCTACAAGAAAAAGATGGATAAATGTGACCATAAAAATTTCTGTAAAATCAAAGAAATTTTAAAAGTTAAGAGAAAGGGAATGGAATTGAAGGTATTTGTAACATAAATAACAGAAAAGGAACTAATATCTAGAAAGGTATATATTTAAATAATAACAAAAAATGGAAAATTAGAAAAATATATAGGGGATATGAACTGCTTATTTATAAAAGTAGAAATACAGATGGCCAGCAACATATGAAATGATGCCCTCCCTATTACAGAGAAATGAAAATTAAAACAATGAGATAATCTTTCTTTATGTATCATATTTGCAAAAATTTAGAGATTGACAATATCCAGTGTTGGTAAGATATAGAGAAACATGCTGTCACACACTACTAGTAGAAGAGTAGGTACAACCTTTTGGGAGCAATTTGGTAATGTCTATTAATATTAAAATGTACAATTTCCACTTCTGTGTTTTTATCTTAAATAAATATTCCCATATGTGTTCATAGTCATTGACTAGATTGTTTGTACAGTACTATAGTGAGAAATTTGCAAATTCAAATAGCAGTAGATTAAGTGTAAATAAAGCATGTTAAGCTACTGAATCTATGAATTAATAACAGAAGGAAATCAGTCTATTTGTAAAAACATAAAAAGTTTCTTTAGACACATTGAGAGGATCATAGATCTCATTTCATTATTTTTAAAACAAAACTGTGCAAGATAAAGGAAATACATAAGAAATTGAAAAAGTACATAAATTGATGGGACAGTGGTTATCTTGAGGTGGGGTGCATGGTGAGGTGTACAGGTATAACAGACTTTTTGCCATTTTGCATTAGTTGTTGTTTTGCAACAATATTTTATATTCATGTAGTTTTTAAAAACTAAAGTTATATATATCAAACCATGCAATTCAAGTAAGGTTTGTAGATTGTGCCAATGTCCATTTCCTGGTTTTTAAGTTATACTATGCTTATACAAGTTGTTGCCATTGGGGGAAGCTGGAGGAAGGGAGACTCTACTACTTTTGCAACTTCCTGTGGGTCTGTAATTATTTCAAAGGTTTTTTAATAAACAAAATATGAAAGGTTAAAAAAAGAATTGTCCCCACTCATCACTAAAGTCTTTTAAATTATCTAAATATTCTAGTCACTTAAGAAAAAAGTTATCATTTTCCTATTTTCTTTAATAGGTTCTAGATGATCTGGAATGTCATGGAGTCACCGTGTCAGATCAAAGCCGAGCAGAGCTGGAACAGAAAATAGATGAAGCTAGAGAAAATATTCGTAAATCAGAGGTAAGGTGGCAGCTAATTGTGGTGTTTTGCCTAGCTCTAACAACTTCACAGCTATGACATAGATCTTTAGAGTTCAGTTTTTATACACTGATTATTTTGAAAATTATTCACTACCTTCATTATCTGCTTTGTACAAGGTAATACACACAACAAAAAGACACAGAAGAGTTTACAGTCATGAACCATTAAATAACAAAAGAGTTAAGTCACAATGAAGATACTAATTTTTTATGTACCTTGTGAAACTAGGTACATAATAAACCACTCAAAAAAACGGTATGGAAATTGATATACAGTGGACTCTCTGTTAACCAGAACTCTGTTAAGCAACTGGTACCCTCAAGCAACCGGCACTCTCAAGCAACTGGCAGTGTTTGGGGGGTTTTTTCGTGCTTGAACACTATTGTTGGGTTTTTTTTCAATTACAATTGACATACAGTATTATATTGGTTTCAGGTATACAGCATAGTGACAAAACATTTATACAACTTACAAAACCCTCATTCCTCATTCTGATACATCTGGTTAACCTCTGACACTGTATATGATTATTACAATGTTAATAACGTTGGTTTTCAACCTTTCTAACGCAGTAACCCTTTAATACAGTTCCAAGGGGTCGCGACCCATAGGTTGAGAACCACCGTTATAGATTGTATGCCCTATGCTTTACTTGATATCCCTATGACTATTTTGTGACTATGAATCTGTACTTGATTTCCTCCCCTTTTTCACCCACCTCTCCAAATCACCCAGCCCCAACAAATCTAGTACCCATCAGAAGCCATGGACATTGCAACATTATTGAGTATATTCACATGTTATACCCTATATCTCCGTAACTATTACTTTGTAACCACCAAACTGAACTTGCAATCCCTTCCCCTTATTTCACTTCCTCCCATTTGGCAACAAACTATATGTTTTCTATATCTATGAATCTATTCCTGCAACACTTATTTATTTTCTTCTTTGCATTTCACCTGTAAGTAAAGTCAACTTGCATCTGTCTTCCTCTGACACTGCACTCAGTGCAATACTTTGCTGTCTTTTGATTAAAGCTTTTAATCCATTTAACTTGAAAGGAACTATTGATAGATACGTAGCTATTGCCATTTTATTATTCATAATATTTGTTTTTCTTTCCTCCATGCAACTGGCTAAAGTTTTTGCCAGTTGCTTGAGAGTTCCAGTTGTTTGAGTTCCAGTTAACAGAGAGTCTACTTACATCTATCCAGCATCTACCAATCCCCATGGGTGCCGTTTAACTGAGAGTTTACTGTATATAAGTTCAGAGCCTAGAAAAGTTTCCTCTACATGGAAGGTTCTCTGGAACCTTGGATCCAGGGACATAAGTTGAGCTTTTAAGAAAAGAAGAGACTTGATTAAGCAGACAAGGAAAAAAAGTTACAACAGTAGATTTTAATTTGGGGGTATCATGGGACCCTTTGAGAATTGTATGAAAGTGAAATCCTCCACCCCCAGAAAGTACATTTTTGTGTAGTGTCCAGAAGTTCATGTACCTAGGTTAATATTCCTTGACCAAGTGGGAGAGGTTGGGATGGAAAGAAAGAAGTTATTTGAAAAGTAGGATAACATAGGATATAGTTTGACAGGTTTTATTAGAGTGGAGGATTTTTGTGAGGAAATGTGGTAGAAATGTGGTTAGGAACAGTTCACTAAAGACCTGTGCACACTTGGGTATAATGTCCAATGCACCACAGTGAGGTGATAAGGAAGTAGACATTAAAAAAAAAAAAAGACTTTCCGGCCCTCAAGGATAATATGTTATTAGGAAGACATAAAGAATGCCAAAGATAACTAAGACTGTAAAGCTTAAGTGCCAAGAAGTGGTCCACAGAAGCATACTTAATACTTGGTATTGGGAAATACTTTCTAACAGTCAGATCTACCCAATGACAGAATAAGCTCCCCTGAGACAGTGTAGCACTGTAAGTGTACAATAAGATTCTGGTCAAACATCTGAAAGGAACTCTATACAAGGAATTCTTGCACTGCTTGACAATTGATCTAGTGCTTTTCAAATGACTCCTCAGGACTCTGGAGGTTTTGAGGATGTGTTTCGGGGGGAGGATAGTGTGGTGGAGAGGCAGCATCGGCAAACATAGGGAATATGAGCATGTTTTTGGCACAACCCTATGAAAGTAATCTGCACTAAAAACGACTTGCCATCTGCCTGGTCTAGAGAAGCCCCAGTAACTCCAACTCACCTTTTTTTTTCGTGGCACGTGATCTACAGCTTCCATAGTGAAGAGGGTAGGGTGTACAATAAATAGCCATTTTTCTCTCTGAATTCGTGGTTGTGGATAAACCACAACCCCAGTGTGCTGGCCAAGTACTATTGGCAAGCACTTGCCTAGTTTAAGGAACATTGGCTGTGGAGAAGAATTTTTCCTACTGTTTGTTTCTTCAAACTCTAGGTAAAGCCAGTTTCATAGCCCTGGTAGAGCAGGAGAAGTCTCAGAGTTTTCAAAGGATGTGTTCTCTCTTGTATTTTCCATTTCCAGACTCCATTCATGGGTTCACGGTCTGCCTCCCTAGCTCCACCAAACGCCCAGTAGTGCAGTAGTAGGTATCAGTCACACAAAGTCTGCATGTGGGTTAAATGACCTGTTATTTCCATGTGAATGTTCTAAACTACCATGTTTGTTGGCTAAAGTTAAAAATATGAAGAGTTCTACAACAGAATGTCTCATTTCTTCTAATAACAGTATTTAAGTCTGCATTCTCAAAGATAATTTTCTTACCAAAAATATGGAATATGCTAAAAAACACACACACACATGATGGCAGACCCATTATCTCAATTTTGAGTATCTGTGAAATGTGGCTAATTCTACAGCTATCTTAATTAAAATGGTCTCACATGATTTCCACTTATCAGATACAAAGAATAACCGACATAAATTTAGATGGCAAATACAAGAGTAGTATTGGGTAGTACTTACAGGATTGTCATAATGAAATTTATGGATAAACTACAGAATCTTCGGAGGAATTGACAATACTGGTTTTGTTGAATTCCCTTTTTTTTCCTACTGCCTATATATCATTTTCGTTGGGTTTTCTCTTTTCATTCAACAGTTATTTACTTTATTATAAACACCTACACAGAAGGGAGAAAGCTGGTTAAAATTCCATTATATCCTTCATGTTTGGTTTTTAACTCCTGCTGACATTAATATTACCCTCCCTTGTTGGTGAATCTGCTTTATCCAGTCTTTTCTATATTGTGTTTTCATTCAGTGTTGCTAATTAAAATAAAAACCTTTGTGGCACTCAGTTAATAGATTAAAGAAACTTTTTCCAGTCATAAGAAATCGAGAATGAAAATGGCCTGTGCTTTTCCAAAGAGTACGGGTTATATAGTGATTAATTAATTACTATGTGGTTAATTTGGGAACAAACTCACTAACAAATACTTAGTAGTACCTGCTCTGTGCCAAATACTGATGAATACAAGTATACTAGACATACAATGATGAACAAGCTTGCTATTGTTGTAGTCTCTATGATGGTCACAAGAAAATTTTTACTAGATAGGCTACTGTTTGCAGCCCCTGACTAATTCAAGAATTGAAATGAGTCAATAGGTGCTTAAACTAAACTTTAATAACTATCTTTCTGATCTAGTATTTAGGTATTTGAATTTTTGAAATGCCTTTATGAAACACAGACACACACATTCTTTATCTGACATACTATACCTATTTTAAAAGTAGCTTGCCAGGAAACCAGTAATTTTAAAAGCCATCCTTTTGGAAGCTGTCCATGGCTTACATTGTTCCAGAACATAATTATTTTAATATATTTAAATTGTACCTTTTATTTGGGTTGAGGCCAGTTTTTTCTTATAATAGCGAAATGTTTTTAACACAAAGAGGAGAAAATCAATATAAAAAATTAAAGATACCCAGAAATGTTTAATAACTCACATTTGGTAGAAGATCTGCAGAAGGAACTATAGACTATGTGATTCTTTAAGATATTAACTATATTCTATGATCTGAATTGAATGTACATTTGAAAGCCAAATTATAATATATGGTATCGAGTGAATTAACAAAACCAAAAATATCAGTTATTATCTATAAAAATACATTTTCATAGATACCATTTTTTCTTAAATTATTATCTCATAAGGTTCTTTCGTACACCAGGAATTCAAAATTACTAAGTCATCATTGAGCCCTGCATAGGTCCCAACCTGTCTATGGTTTGGGGTTGCTGTCTGCCTCCTAAAGCAAAGCGAAGGGTTTATCTTCTGAGAAGACAAAGTCGTCTTCTCTGAAAAAGCCTCCTACATAGTTGGCCTTGGCATCTTCCAGGAAAAGGAGGGTGGGGATTGAGACCTCATGAATGTGGGTCTTCATGTCAGGTAAGTAAGGACAGTGGTTATAACCAGAAAGTCCAGAGTGAGGTATAGTTACCTCCAGAACGTGTCACTCTTTACTCAGCCTGGGTTTCATGACAGTCATAGAATTGGAGTCCTTAATAATAAAATAATAGGGAGTTCCCTGATGGTGTAGTGGCTTAAGGCTTCGGCGCTGGCACTGTCAGTGCTGCGGCCTGGGTTCGATTCCCAGTCAGGGAGCTACCCACATAGCAAAAAGCAAAACAAATAAAATAAAAATAAAAAATAAAATAAAATAATACAGTTTCCCACCAAAAAAAATTGGAGTGGTTGTATTAATATCAGATAAAACACACTGTAGAACAAGATACATTTAGAGGGATAATTCATGATCATTAAAAATGAGGTCAGTTCATCAAGAAGATGTAACAATCCTATATATGAATGTTAACTAATAATAGAGCTACAAAATACATGAAGCAAGAGCTGACAAAACTGAAAGAAGAAATAGATAAATCTATAATTGTGATTGGAGATTTAAATATTTCTTTCAGTAAATGATAGAACAAGGAGCTAGAAAATCAGTAAGAGTGTAGAGGACTTGAACAACATTATCAACTCTATCTAATTGGCATTTATAAAACAGTCCATCCCACAAGAGTAGAATATATGAGGTCTGACAATTTCCTGAACTCATCCTCGAAAAAGTGCTACATACCTCATTGCTGAATATCGGTACAGTCACCTTCAAAGTACTCCCCTTAGGAAGCTATGCACTGACTCCAGAATATAGTCCACCCTTCAAAACAACTTTGGAACCCTTTTGCTGGAATGGCCATTACAGCTGTTGTCATATGACCCTTGATGTCCTGAATGTCATCAAAATGTCTTCCTTTCTATATATCCTTTATCTTCAGGTAAAGAAAAAAGTCATTGGTGGCCAGATCAGGTGAGTAGGAAGGGTATTCCAATACAGTTATTTGTTTACTGGCTAAAAACTCCCTCACAGATCACGCAGCCTATTTGGCACTTCCAAGTGGTGAACTTGGTTGACTGTTTGTTTAGTTGGTACAAATTCATAATGAATAATCCCTCTGATATCAAAAAAAGGTTAACAACATTGTTTTGACTCTTGATTTGGACGGATAAAACTTTTTTAGTCATGGAGAATTGGCTGACTTTCATTGTGCACTTTGACACTTTGTTTCAGGGTTATGTTGGTACACCCATGGTTCATCACCAGTGATAACATGGCCCAGAACATCGTCTTGCCTCACCAAAAGGTCTTGGCTAACTTTGACTGTCCTTTGCTTTTGTTCATCAATGAGCTCCTTCAGAACCATTTTTGCACACACCTTTCTCATGCCAAGATTTTCAGTTAAGATTTTCCTAGGTGTTTCTCTGTTGATGTTTACTTGTTCTGCTATGCTTCTCACAGTTAGCTGACAATTTTGACACACAATTCAATGAATTTTTGCAATGTTTTCATCAGTTCTGCTCATTACTGACTGCCCTGACCTCTCCATCAGTGATGCTTTCCCTCCCCTCAGAAAAACATTTAATCCGTTTGTACACTGCTGTTTTCTTTATGGCATTGTCCCCGTAAGCTTGGACTAACATGTCCCTGATTTCACTTCCATTCTTGCCAAGTTTAACATGAAATTTAATGTTTGTTCATTGCTCTAATTCAAGCTCTGACATTCTTGCAATGGCACACAAAAGTACACAACAACAATAATGAACACCATTCAGCAAGACACTGTCACATGTTGATATGAACACAGCTGTGAGACACAGATCTACCAAGGTTATGAAACTTTACCAAGTTGTTTGTACAGTGGTGCCAAGGTAAGCACATGGTGGCAAGTTCACAAATATAATTGTCAGACCATGTATGTTCTTTTAAAGTATATGTGGACTGTATTTATCCACTTACTGCAAATCAGCTGTCATGTAGTTTTATGGTCCAGTTTCATAGGTCAACAAATAAAAATTTTGGAATTTGAAAAGAATAATAAAATTTACCAACTCTGGCAAAAATCAAGAAAAAAGAAAAGGCATAATCAATTCCCAAAATAAAAAGAATATGTAATTTAAAATATTATAGATATTAAAATCATATAAGAGGAGGAAGGACCAAGATGGCGGCATGAGAGGACATCCCTGAAACCTCTCCTGGAAATCACAAACTGAACAGCCAAAATCTGACAAGGGAGTTCCCAAGTGACACAGCCTCAGCTGAGAGATCCACCCACCAAAAGAAAACACCTAAAAGTCAGAGAAAGGGAGGGAAACAGAAGAAAAGGGGAGGGAGCCGTGCCGAGAAGGGACTGCAAAAGCCCTGGATGGGCAGAAGAAGGACCAAGAAGGGGGACAGGGGAAATGGGCTCAAGCACAGCACAATGCCTGATGGGCGGAGGAGCAGACAGTGGAAGTCCCATGAGGGGATAAGATAAAGTGGTGCCCATCACCCAGCTCCAGTGCACTCCTGATGGAGGGCCAAGCTTGCTTGGTGGCACACAGCCACCTCAACTTCCATGTGCTCCTGAGGGAGAGTCAGGCTAGTATTGCAGTGCACAAGAGGCATGGCTGGGCAGTCCCTTGACAGAGGAGCAGGCTACTGCTGCAGCATATACCCACCTGGCCCTGACTGCTCCTGACAAAGGTAGAGGCCTGTTTCACAGCTTAGCAACCAGGATAATGAGCAACCTCAGGACAAACAGCAGTGATGAATTTGACTGCTCCAACCATTAGGCCAAAACTGTGAATATGGAACCTGGGTGCTTCCCCTTGCTCTCCCCCAAACTGCCATTACCCTGTGCCATAACAAGCCCTGAGCCCTTCCCACCAAACTCTACCCCGCAATGAACCAGCAGGGGGGCTCAGGGAAACTGTAAAACAAAGGCACAGCAGCCTCTGTCCGCTCAGATCTCAAAGGCAATATCATCGCCCACCACGTTTCCCCAAAGAAGAAGCATATCAAAACCCAGACAACTTAGTCAAAGAGAAGCCCACCTTCCAGGAACACTCCGAGAACTAGAAAATCTAACCACCAAGAGAAAAGACTGTAAGACGCTGCAGGAATACCAACTGAGAAGTGAAAGAAAGATCTCTATATATCTCCCCAGGGGAAACAAAGTCCTTACGCCCAGAAATAGAAACACATCAATGACAATGAACCCCCTCAGGAACAAAGTGTCTCAGAGAGAAAATGGAAAATCTCCACAAAAGGAACTTACAAACTTAGAAATATATGATCTAAGTGACATAGAATTCAAGACTGCACTCCTAAAAATACTCAGCTCAGGGAATGTTGATGAGTACTCAGATCCAGACAAATGATCTCAGAAAGGAAATCTCTGAACAACAAGAACATGTTAACAAAGAAATTAAAGCTACAGAAAAGAATCAAATAGAAATTTAGGAGATAAATAATGCAATAGATGAAATAGAGCATGAACTAACTAGCATAGGAGGCAGGGCCAACCAGATGGAGGAAAGAATTAGTGACATTGAAGATAGAAACATAGAAATTGAACAGAAGGAAAAAGACAGATTTGAAACCCCCCAAAACAAACAAACAAACAAACAAACAAAAACTGTACAAGAGCTATCCGACTCCATTACAAAGAACAACATTAGAATAATAGGAATACCAAGAGAAACAGAACAAAATTCTATTGAGAGCTTAATCAAACAGTAGATGAAAAATTTCCAACACTATGGGAAGAACTGAAACCCCAAATTCCAAAAGAAAACAGGACCCCTACCTACCTAAATACACCAGCCCTTCTCCAAGGCACATTATACTGAAGATGTCAAAAATCAAAGACAAAAAATTCTCAAGGCAGCCAAGGGGGTAAAATTACCATCTTCAAAGGAAAGCCCATCAGGCTGTCATCAGACTTCTCAGCAGAAACTCTTCAAGCCAGGAGAGTGTAATCATATATTCCAATTGGTAAAACAGAGGAACTACCAGCCAAGAATAATCTATCCAGCAAAGTTATCCTTTAGGCATGAAAAAGGAATAAAGACCTTTGCAGACATAGAGAAGCTAAAGGAATTCGCCAACACAAGGCCAGCACTCCAAGAAATACTGAAGGAGGCTACTTGACCTGAAACAAAAAGCCTAAATAAATGGCAGAAAGTTGAGACAACAAAAACATAAAAAGGAAAGAAGTAAAGGTTTAAATTCCCAAAAGAGAATAGAAATTCCAAGTATGCTTAAGACAAGAAGCCACTACATACATGAAACTTTCCTTTTCATAAACCTCATGATGACTACTCAAAAAACCTCAAAACAAAGACACACAACCAAAAACAAACAAACAAAAACACAAAAGGAAACAGATGGAAAAATCATAGAACACTATCTAGCTAAAAAAACAGTAAGAAAAAAGCAAAGTAGAAACCAAGACTCCAAACAACCAAAAACCAGAAGACAAAATGGCCATAGGAAATCTTCATGTATCAATCATCACCCTAAATGTAAATGGACTGAATTCACCAATAAAAAGGTACAGTGTAGCTGACTGCATTAAAAAACAAAGCCCATCTATATGCTGTCTCCAAGAGACACACCTCAGCCACAAAGACAAACACAGGCTTAGAGAGGAAAACAATACTCCAAGAAAATGACATCCAGAGAAAAGTAGGAGTAGCCATATTTATATCTGATGAAACAGACTTGAGGATAAAAAAGGTAATGAGAGACAAAAATGAACATTTCATAATGATAAAGGGACAATACAGCAACAAGATGACACTCATCAATATATATGCCCTCAACCAGGAAGCACCAAAATGTATAAAGCAACTACATAAAGATCTAAAAGGTGAGACTGACAAAAACACAATTATAGTAGGGGAACTAA
Organism: Lyroderma lyra; assembly: GCA_004026885.1. Taxonomy (NCBI): domain Eukaryota; kingdom Metazoa; phylum Chordata; class Mammalia; order Chiroptera; family Megadermatidae; genus Lyroderma; species Lyroderma lyra. Next base: position 381,154 of record PVJL010000345.1, on the reverse strand, counting down.
ACACCCCCTTGACAGTCATGGACAGATCATCCAAACAGAAAATACATAAGGAAATATCAGTTCTAAATGATACATTACAGCAACTGGACATAATTGACATTTACAGGACACTCCATCCTACAACACAAGACTATACATTCTATTCTAGTGCACATGGAGCATTCTCAAGGATAGAGCCTATGCTGGGACACCAAACTAGCCTCAGCAAATTCAAGAAAATTGAAATCATACAAAGCATATTCTCAGACCACAAAGCCTTTAAATTGGATATCATCTGCACAAAAAAGGCAGAAAAAAGAAAACATACACATGGAGATTAACAACATGTTATTTAAAAATGACTGGACCAAAGAAGAAATAAAAGAAAGATTAAAAAATACATAGAAACAAATGACAATGAAAACACAACTTATCAAAATTATTGGGATGCAGCAAAAGCAGTAATAAGAGAGAAATTTATATCATTACAGACATATCTCAAGAAACAAGAAAAAGCACATGTAAACAACCTAACATCCCATCTTAAAGAACTATAAAAAGAAGAACAAAAAAGCTGAGTCATCAGAAGGAAGGAAATAATAAAAATTACAGCAGAATTAAATGAAATAGAGAACAGAAAAATGATAGAGAATATTAATGCAATGAAGAGCTGGTTCTTTGAAAAAATCAGTAAGATTCACAAATCCCTGACTAGGCTCACCAAGGGGAAGAGAAAAAACACAAATAACCAAAATTAGAAATGAAAATGGAGAAATTACCACTGGTACCACAGAAGTACAAATGATTATAAGAAACTAGTATTAAAAAAAGAAAATATTATGAAGGACTGTATGCCACCAAATTTAACAACCTTGAAGATATGGACAAGATTGAACCAAGAAGAACTGGACAATCTAAATAGACCAGGAAATAAGGAAATTGAAACAATCATCCAAAACCTCTCCAAAGGCAAAAGCCCAGGACCAGACAGTCTCACCAATGAGTTTTACCTAGCATTCAAAGAGGAACTAATGCCTATTCCATTTAAACTCTTCCAGAAAATTGAAGGAGAGATAATACTTCCCAACTCTTTCCATGAGGCCAGCAGCACCCTAATACTAAGCCTGGTAAGGATAACACAAAAAAAGAAAACTATCAACAAATATCTCTGGTGAACACAGATACAAAAATCCTAAACAAAATACTAGCAAATAGAATACAACAATGCAGTGAAAAGATTATACACCATGATCAAGTGGGATTCATCCCACGAACACATGGATGGTTCAACATACACAAATCAATGTGATACACCACATAAACTTTAAAAGATAAAAATCATATGATTATATCAATTGATACACAAAAAGCATTTGACAAGATACAACATCCATTTATGATCAAAACACTTAATAAAATGGGTATAGAAGGAAAGTACCTCAACATAACAAAGGCCATATATGACAGACGCTCAGTTAATACTATACTGAATGGGGAAAAACTGAGGCCTATTCTCCTAAAATCAGGAAACAAGACAGAGATGTCCCCTGTTGCCACTACTGTTCAATATAGTACTGGAAGTTCTAGCCAGAGCAATCAGGCAAAAGAAAAGATGAAAAGGTATCCAAATTGGGAGAGAAAAGTTAAACAGTCACTTTTTGCAGATGACATGATTCTTTATATATAAAATTCTAAAGACTCCACCAAAAAAAAAACTATTAGAAATAATAAAAAATGCAGTAAAGTTGTAGGATATAAAATCATTGAACAGAAATCTATTGCATTTCTATTTACCAAAAATGAAACTTCAGAAAAAGAAATGAGATAAACAATACCTTTTGTGATCACAACAAAAAGCATAAAATACCTAGGAATAAACTTAACAAAGGATGTGAAGGACTTATGCACTGAAAACTATAAGATATTATTAAAAGAAATTGGGGGAAAAAAAGAGAAAGAAATTGAAGAGGACACAAAGAAATGGAAAGATATTCTGTGTTCATGGATTGTTAGAATCAACATAATTTAAAAGGCTATACAGATTTAACACAATTCTCATCAAAATCCCACAGATATTTTTTCAAGAAATAGATAAAAGAATCATCATATTCATATGGAACCACAAAAGACCCCAAATCGCCAAAGCAATCCTATGAAAAAAGATTAAGGCTGGAGGCATCACACTCCTGGATTTCAAATTATACTACAAAGCATCAGTAATCAAGACAGCTTGGTATTGGCAGAAAAACAGACACACAGACCAATGCAACAGAATTGAAAACCCAGAAATAAATCCACAAATTTATGGACAGATAATTTTTGACAAAGGAGTGAAAAATATACAATGGGGAAAAGAAACCCTCTTCAGTAAATGGTGCTGGGAAAATTGGAAAACCACTTGCAAAAGAGTGAATGTGAACTGCAAGCTGTCACCGTATGCCAAAATTAACTCTAAATAAATTAAAGACCTCCACATAAGACCCAAAACAGTAAACCATATAGAAGAAAACATTGGTACTAAACTTATAGACCTCGGGCTCAAGGAGGACTTCATGAACCTGACCTCAAAGGCAAGGGAAGTAAAAGCAAAAATAAATGAATGGGACTGTATCAAACTAAAAAGCTTCTGCACAGCAAAAGAAACTATCAACAAAGCAAAGAGACTGCCAAACAAATGGGAGAATATATTTGCAAACAATGCCTCTGATTAGGGGCGAATACATAAAATATATATAGAACTTGTACAACTCAACAATAAAAAAACAAACAATCCAATTAAAAAATGGGCAGAGGACCTGAACAGACACTTCTTGTAGGAAGACATACAAATGGCCAAGAAATATATAAAAAATGCTCAAGTTCACTAGCTATTAGGGAAATGCAAATCAAAACCACAATGAGATACCACCTCACACTTGTTTGAATGGCTATTATCAACAAGACAAGGAATAACAAGCGTTGAAGAGGATGTGGAAAGAAAGGAACCCTCATACACTGCTGGTGGGAATGCAAACTGGTACAACCACTGTAGAGGACAGTATGGAGGTTCCTCAAAAAAATTAAGAGTAGAGTTACCATATGACCCAGCAATCCCACTTCTCGGTATCTACTCCCAAAATTTGAAAACCTTAGTCTGCAAAGACTTAATGTACCCCAGTGTTTGTCACAGCACTGTTCACAGTGGCCAAATCATGGAAACAGCAAAAGTGTCCTTTGATAGACGACTGGCTAAAGAAGCTGTGGTACATATACACAATGGAGTATTACCCAGCCATAAGAAAAGATGAAATAGGGCCATTTATGACAACATGGATGGAACTTGAAGCCATCATGCAAAGCAAAATAAGCCAGACAGAAAAAAACCAAGAACCATATGATTTCTCATTTTTGGAACATAAAACTGAAAGCAACAAAGAAACAAAAACTCATGGACACAATCAATACTTTAGTGGTTAGTGGTTGGTTATCTGAGGGCCTGGGAGAGAGGGTTGGAAGAGGAGGGAGGGGGAGTCAAATCTATAGTGGTAGAAAGACGACTCTGGATGATGAACACATAACACAACACATAGATGATGTATTTTAGAATTGTATACTTGGAACCTATGTTATTTTCACTAATGTCACCCCAATAAACCTCACAATAAAAAGAAAAAAAGTTAAAAATAAAGTAAAAAAAAATTATAGAAGATACTATCAATGTTAGGCCAATAAATTTGAAACTTACATAATAGGGACAAATTGCTAGAAAAGTATCACTTACTAAAATAGGCTCAGGGATGAAAGAATATCTGAATAGTCTTACTCCCATTAAAGAAATAAATAAAAACAGTAGTTGGGGGAAAAAATCTTATTGTGAGGAAAATCTCTAGCCCACCTGGTTTCACTGTTAAGTTATAATCCTTCAAGGAATAAGTAATGCTAAATTTACAAAAAATTTTAAAAATTTAAAAATTACACATGGGAAGTTAAGCAAACTAGACCATAAACCAGTGTCAGTAAGTTTAAAGAATTGATATCATGCAGAATATGTTCTCTGACCCATCAGAATTAAATTAAAAATCAATAACAGAAAGATACTTAGAAAATCCCCAGATATTTGGAACTTGAATTATTCAAACACAATAATTCATTGCTGCCTTAAAAATAAATCCACCCATCTTTGTGGTTAAAACAGCCATGATTTATTATCTCTCACCATTCTGCATGTTGACTATACATTTCTTCCACAGGTTTGCTTGAGAGGGTCTGCCAGAGGGCTGGGCCTTTTTTCCATGTGATCTTTCATCCTCAAATAGACTGAAGTGGGCTTCCTCACGTGGTGGAGGCACGTTCCAAAGAATTAAGTCCTAATGCTCTTATCAAACCTCTGCTTGCATCAAATTTGCATATGTCCCATTAGCCAAAGCAAATCACATGGACAAGCCCAGAATCAATGTGGAAGGGGACTACATGGATACCAGAAGGCATGGTTCATTAGGGATAACAGTTTACCACAAGTAATATGACTTTGGTTAAATCATTTTCCTGATCTATAAAACGGAGTTTATGATATTCGTCCCCAGAAATGTGTGATTTAAATCAAAAAGTATAATCATATAATTCCTAGTACACATGATAAAGGTTGTTTGGAGTGTTCCTTTTTGTTGTTTTCTTTTGTTTTCTTTTGTTTTGTTTTGTTTTTCAGATACCAGAGGTAATTTAGAGTGGCAAATGCTATCATCTACCACTATTCATTAGGGTTACAATAGATACAATCTTTATCCTTAGATAAATGATATTTAAAGGGAAGTTAATTAAGCCCAAATTAGATTTACAGATGTTATAATTATCAAACTCAACTATGGCTTGACACTTGGATATGCTTATGTTAAATTTTATATTAAAATCAGTTAATTGACAGTGCAAATACACCAAGATTATATATCCTAAAGGAGCTGCTTTTTAAAACATCATTTAAAAGGAGAGCCTCTGTCTCTTTACAAGTTCTAAAAACAATTTGGTCAAGTTGTATTTAAAATGCCATCAAGTTACAGAAAGCTGTGCTCTGCAAATTTTAATCCATTGGCAAATCATCAAAATTCATTTTAAAAATATTGGAAAATTCTACTTTTAAACAGTTGTTAAAATATAAACAACTCTAAAGGAAAGATAGCAATATTTATTCTGGAACTGTAAGTAAGTATCTGTTTGCAAATACCACGTTCATCAGTTGTTTGGTAAAGCACTGATAAAAATAAATCTTATGAATACTATATTATGTGGTATCGAGAAAATAGAATAAACTATAATCTCTCTCTCTCTCTCTCTCTCTCTCTCCCCCTCTCTCCCTCTCTCCCTCTCTCCCTCCCCCTCCCTCCCTCTCTCTCCCTCCCTGTCCCTCTTTCTCCTGTGTCTCTGCTTCACTGGTTAAATAACATAACATTTATGATTTCCAAGAAAGGGTGTGTTGGTTCACTCTTTTTTAAAAAAGCATTTTATTGCCTATATTAGTTTAAAATGCATACTGGAATGTTGTTAAGACAACAGGATATGCACATGCAAAAGACCCCTACTTGATACCGTGTACCAAAACGATCTCAATTCAAAATTATCAAACAACTAAATGTAACAACTAAAACTATAAAACTCTTATAAGAAATCATGGGGGTAAATCTTTGTGACCTTGGATTAATGTCTTAGGTATAATGATACCAAAAGCCCAAGCAACAGATAAATTGGACTTAATCAAAATTTAAAACATTCATGCTCCAAAACACACTATCAGGAAAGTTTAAAACAACCCACAGGATGGGGAAAAATATATGCAAAGTATGTATTTGATAAGGAACTTTTATTTAGAATATATAAAAACTCTTAAAAGACAAAGGCAAAATAAAAAAACAACAGTAAAAAAGACAACCCAATTTTAAAATAGGTAAAGGATCTAAATAGACATTTCTCCAAAGAAGGTATATAAATGATCAGTTAGACCATGAAAAGATGCTTGACATCATTAGTCATCAGGAAATATTAATACAAATCAAAACCTCAGTGAGACACCACATTACACCCACTGGGATGACTAGAATAAAAAAGGCAGACATTAACAAGTGTTTGCCAGGCTTTGTAGAAATGAGCACTCTCTACCCTGCTGGTGAGATTGTCAAATGAGACAGCTGCTTTGGAAAACAGTCTGGCATTTCCCCAAATGGTTGAATAAAGCATTACTTTATGACCTAGCAATTCCAACCCTAAGTATATACCAAAAAGAAATGAAACATATAGTATCTACACAAAAACTTATACATTAATGTTTGTAGCAACATTATTCGTATTAGCCCCAAAATTGAAATAACCCAAATGTCTGTCAACTGATAAATGGATAAACAACATGTGGTATTCATACAATGACATGTTATTTGGCTAAAAAAGAGCGGGGGCGGGGGGGATAAAATACTGTTACACGTTACAACCTGGATGAACTTCACCAAAAACCACAAATTATGTGATTCTGTTTATCTTAAATGTTCAGAATAGGTGAATCTATAGAGAGAGAAAGTAGATTAGTGGTTGCCAGAGGCTGCTGGGAATAAGGGATGGCCGGCAATAGCTAAACGATAAAAGGTTTATTTTGGAGGTGATAAAAATATTCTAAAATTGACTATGGTGGTAACTGCATATATCTGTGGATATACTATAAACTATTGCATTATGTACTTTAAATGGGTGAATTTTATGGTATGCAAGCTTTATTTCAATAAAGCAGTTGCAAAAAAATAAATTATTAGAAGAATAAGGAGAATTTTGCACGACTATTTACCAAATAGTGTGTGCCTCCAAGCCAAATACTCTAATTGCTTTCTACAAAGATTTATATGATATCCAGAGTCACTGAATTTTACAATTTGAAATGATTAGGATGATGAATTTTATGTGATACGAATTTTATCTCAGTTCTTAAAAATCTATATGCTTAAAAATCTTAGGCATACAAAATAAATTCAACAGGAGAGCTCAGTAAAACAAGTCGGAACTCCGATACTTTTTAATACCAACATCCCCCAGCAGAGAATTCAGTGATTAAAATACGTACCAGAGGTCTCAGTGGGCCACTTGTTTGTCCAAGAGTTTCTAAGAAGGCCGGCAAGTAAGGGTTCTTAAAATTATCTTAGCGGATGCTATAAACGTTGGAGGAAGAGACTACCACTCTAATATGTGAAACAAGTTGAATGTACTACTTGCTAAAGCAAAAGAGAATGATACTTAATACTATAATCTGTCTGAGTATAGTGTTTTGAGAAGTATGGATTTCAGGGATTGGCGTATTTTCAAAACTGGGAATATTTTACAGATTGGCTCACTTTTAGGTGGTGTATAGAAATTAACAGGCTATTGGAAGTAGGAGTAATGATTACTGGAGTGAGGTTGTGATTGATTGGCTGCCTTCCAGAAGCTTAGAGTTGTCAATGATTGGCTGACTTCAGAGGCATGGCTATTAGAGCAAAGCAGTTACCATTTGACTGGAACAGGTTTAAACTGGTTCAGTGGTTTACTTGCTTACTCTTGGAACTAGAGCCAAAAAAAACAGGCCATCTTTTCCTTCTTTTAATGTGGAAAATAGGAAAATTTTAATCTCAATCTCTACTATTTCTGATAGCTGCATCACAATTTAATTTAAAATATTTACTCCGGCAGATAAGTTTTAAAGCAGGGGAGTGAACTGATGAGATTATTTGCAGACTTGTAAAAGATGGGTTATAGAAGAGAAGAAAAAGTCCAAGAGGTGGATTATAATAGAAGGCTGTTGAAGATGTTAGATTTTAGGATGTTCTGAGAAGAAAATGCATAGTTTAATGGCATGATAATATCTTTCTATTCATAAATTACATTTGATATCTTGTCAAAATGCAAGTGTACCAGAGAATCAAGTAGCCCCTGATTCCTGATCTTGTGTTTCTTCCCTCACACCACCTATTTACCTTTCACTCCTTCCCTCTCCTCTCTCCAATTGAACAATTACCAACTAAGCTAAGGAAGAATTGCTAATAAATATCAAAATTGTTCTAACTAATAAATCAGAAATACTTAAAAACACTCACTTTGAGAGAAAAAAATACATTAATTTCTAACCATTTTCTTGGTTTTCTTAGATAATTAAGTTGAAAGCTGAAGCCCGGCTGGACCTGCTAAAGCAGATCGGTGTTTCTGTAGACACATGGCTAAAGAGTGCAATGAACCAAGTAATGGAAGAACTGGAAAATGAGCGATGGGCCCGCCTTCCTGCAGTGACCAATAATGGCACTTTACACTCGGTATGGTTTACCTTCTTGGATATGATGGGCTGACTTTCATTAAAGAATGGTATTCTTCGACTATGTAGCCAAACCTGAACAATAGCCAAAATTTTAAAGAAAAAAAATGATGGTTTGCTAGTGGTTTGGGTTTTTTCTTTAGCCATTCACTAATTGAGTGAAACTCAGTGCAGGAAAGAAAGAAGGATGAAGTGGTGCTCTTTTAAAATGTGCAATGAAAAATATATCACTAGTTGGTTTTTTAGTGCCAGTTTACCATACTCACTATCCCATTTATGGAGTAATTATGCTTCTTGTTTTGAAGTAGCAAAATAAAAAAATTTTTTTTTGTTTTTGCAAAATAAAATTTTTAGTCTAGGGTTTCTGACTTTCTCAGAAGTTTTCTCTAGTGTGAATGAAAAATAAACATCCAAAGAGTTATAAACAATCTTAAAGAAGGGAAAGGAACACTCTTAGTGCGTGGTTTAGTCTGTTCAGTTCACAAGGGCTTTCACACTACTCATAGTATCTTTCATCAGAGAATGCAGGTTTGGTTTTACAAGCAAGGCCAGAACTCTAGCTTAAGTTTTCAAGGGCTCTTTGCACTCTAATGTCATACAGTTCAACCTTAGTTTTTCATGTTGGAGATCTGAGTACCAGGAAAGCTCAGTGATTTGCCTGATGTTACTTAGGTGGATATATGATGCCTAGCTGGTCAGATAAACGTAATTCCTGCTCCTACCTCCCTACCCATTACTCTCTCTCATCCTGTTTATTTCCTTGTAGCAATTACTACAATCTATAGTTGTCTTCTTTATTTGTTTTCTTTTATTTATTGTTTGTTTTCCTCTCTAGAATGTAGTCTCCATGTCTACCTGATTCACTGCTTTGCATAGCAAAGGCCTGGCATATAGTAGATACTCAATAAACACCTACTCGAAAAAGGAAGGAATGAATGGAAGGACAGTTAGATGAATAGTGGCAAACTAAAAGCTGAATTCTAATCTCCCAACTTTCCGGTATACTCATAGTGCCTCTTCAGTGTTTGTGCTGTTCAGATTTAAAAAAGCATCCTTGCTAGAGAAATTGACCAAAGTTTAAGAACATTTCTAGGAGTTGTGTCAATTTTTTCACATAGCATTCTGATTTCTTATTTTTTCTGTTATTTTAGATAAAGTATTTACCTTAAATGGTATTTTTCCATTTTCATACAGTATCTACAAATTGAATACAATGTAGGTAAAGATAGCAGAAATTACAATATTACTTAGAAATTTCTAATAGATATTTGCTATCATCTTTTTTTATAATTTTTTTATTATTAGTTTCAGGTATACAAAGAACATGATTAGACATTTATACACATCACGAAGTAACAATCCCAACAAGGCCACTACTCATCTGACATCTTCCATAGCTATTACAATGCCATTTACTATATTCCCTATGCTGTACTCTACAATCCATGACTGTGTGTGTGTGTGCGTGTGTGTGTGTGTGTGTGTGTGTGTGTGTAAATTACAATTGACATTCAGTATTATTTTATATTATTTTCAGGTGTACAGCACCGTGTATAGGCATTTGTAAAATTTATGAGGTGCTCCCCCTGATAAATCTAGCGCCCATCTGACACCATATGTAGTTTTTACATTATTGACTTTATTCCTCTTGCTGTATTTCACATCCCCATGACTATTTTGTGACTACCAATTGTACTTCCTAATTTCTTCTCATTTGACACCCGCTCCACCCAAACCCCCTTCTATCATATAGTAAGCATATTTTCTTATAATTTTTTTGTATTTCTATGGTATCTGTTGTAACTTCTCTTCTTTCATTTCTGGTTTTATTTATTTGGGTCATCTCTCTTTTTTTCTTGAGTCTGGTTAAAGGTTTATTGATTATGTTTATCTTTTCAAAAAACCAGCTCTTGGTTTCATTGATCTTTCGTATTGCTTTTTTAGTCTCATTTTCATTTATCTCTGCTCTGATCTTTATTATTTTCTTCCTTGTACTCACTTTGGGCGTTGTTGTTGTTGGCTATTCTTTTTCAAGTTCTCTTAGGTGTAAGGTTAGACTATTTATTTGAGATTTTTTTCTTGTTTCTTTAGGTGGGCCTGCATTGCTGTCAGTTTCTCTCTGAGGACTGCTTTTTCTCTGTCCCATAGATTTTGGTTTGTTGTATTTTCATTTTCATTTGTCTCAGCTGTCTTTTGATTTCTTCTTTGATCTCATTGTTGACCCATTCATTATTTAGTAGCATGTTATTTAGCCTCCATGTGTTTGTGTGTTTTGCAGTTTGTTTCTTGTAATTTATTTCTAGTTTGATACCTTTGCGGTCAGATAAGATGCTTGATATAATTTCAGTCTTCTTAAATTTATTGAGACTTATTGTTTTGTGGCCTAACATGGTCTATCCTGGAAAATGTTTCATGTGCACTTGAAAAGAATGTATATTCTGTTCCTTTGCAGGGAAGTGCTCTAAAAAATCAATTAAATCAATCTGGTCTAGTGTGTCATTTAAGGTTGCTGTTTCTGTGTTGAGTTTCTGTCTTGAAGATCTGTCTGTTGGTGTCAGTGGGGTGTAAAGTCTATGTTTGTGTTACTGTTGATCTCTGCCTTTATGTCCATCAATATTTGCTTTATGTATTTAGGTGCTCCTATGTTGGGTGCATAAATATTTACTAGGGTGATATCCTTTTGTTGGATTAATCCATGTATTATTACGTAATGTCCCTCTCTGTCGCTTGTTACAGTCTTTGTTTTAAACTCTATTTTGTCTGCTCTATGTATTGCTACCCCAGCTTCTTCCTTGTTACCTATTTGCATGAAATGTTTTTTCCATTCCTTTACTTCCATTCTGTGTGTATCTTTCTGTCTTGTAGACAGCATATGCATGGGTCTCATTTTCTTATCCATTTAGCTACCCTATGTCTTTTGATTGGAACATTTAATTTATTTACATTTAAAGTGATTATTGATAGGTACATAGTTATTATCATATGATTATTCATGTTTTTAATCTTCATTTGTTTTCTCTTTTCTTCTGCTTAAAGAGTTCTTTTAACATTTCTTGTAACACTGGCTTGGTGGTAATGAATTCCTTTAGCTTTTTCTTGTCCAGAAAGCTCTTTATCTCTTCCTCAGTTTTAAATGATAACCTTGATGGATAGAGTAGTCTTGGTTGTAGGCCCTTGTTTTTCATTACTTTGAATACTTCCTGCCACTCCCTTCTGGCCTGCAAAGTTTCTGTTGAGGAATCAGCTGACAAATCTTATGGGAGCTCCCTTGTAAGTAACTAGTTGTCATTTTTTGTTTGTTGTTTGCTGCTTTTAGGATTCTCTCCTTGCCTTTAATCTTTGCCATTTTAATTATGATATGTCTCTCTGTGGGCCTCTTTGGGTTTATCTTGTTTGGGACTCTCTGCACTTCCTGGGCTTGTGTGTCTTTTTCTGTCTTTCTTTTTTTTTTTTTTTTTTTTTTTTTTTTGGGTTTTTTTTTTTTTTTTTTTTTTTTTTTTTTTTTTTTTTTTTTTTTTTTTTTTTTTTTTTTTTTTTTTTTTTTTTTTTTTTTTTTTTTTTTTTTTGAGAGGGTAGGAAAGTTTTCAGTCATTATTTCTTCTAATAGGTTCTCAATCCCTTGTTCTCACGCTTCTCATTCTGGTACTTCTATGATGTGAATTTTGTTATACTTGATGTTGTCCCACTGGTCTCTTAAGCCTTGATTTTCCTTGGACCAGCGCCTTTTTTAACTGACTGAACTGGGCAGGTACTTAATCACCTGACTATGTGCCTACTTCCTGGGAAAATCAAGAGCTTACCAGCTGGTAGAGAAGACAGGCTTTTATAGATCTTAGTGACACATGGCAGTGTCTGACTGGGCTTCTATACAGCAAACTCATAATTGCTTACTCTTAACTCCTCAACACACCTTGGAAAATACCAGTCCTTTCTGTGTGTCAGAGAGAGAGTTAGGCTAAGTGATTCTAAGATCCCCGCCAACTCAGAATCTCATGATTTTGTGAAATGCTGTCAGAAAAGCTCAATGCCAGCTAGAAAAATAATAAGTTTGCTCCAAGAAGAAAATGTCATTTGAGCTAATCCGTGAAGAATTTTAACGGGAGGTCAGAAAGGACTTCTGAGTGTGAAGGGAGGAAATGAAGAAGTGCCTAGTACAGTGCCCAGCAGTGAGTAGTACAGTCTGGTAGTGAGTGTTGATTAAATTGGATATTTTGGAGAACTTTCCAAGACATCAGCTCATCTAGAGATATATCATACCCTCCCTGAAGAGAGAACTTGGCAGTTCCACCCACTCTTTTCTTCCCACCAGTGATTCTTATGGAGCCTGTGTCTCCCACTTTTGGCTGAGGGATATATTTTGTGGAAACTACTAACAATCTAAGTAAGGGAGACATGTAAGCATAAAATATTAATGAAGTCTCAATATTTATTTAACCTGCTTTTAAATGACAGCACTGAAATAATTCAGAAGGAGTTGTGTCTCTTCACAGTGATAGCTAGCTGGCTAGGAGCATAAAGCAGAAATACATATTCTGGGACCAAACTATTTTCTTCCATTATGTATGCCAACAAAAGCATTAGTCATCAAGTTTAGAATTCCCTTCCATCTGGAAAGCATGGTTAATGCTACTGTTAGACATTAATAGTATAAGTGTCTTATAGGAGATACATGTTTTTAAAATATATAGTCTATGTACCATATAAAATAAGGAAGGAACTATACTTACTTGGGAATAACTCTTTGCCTTCTATGTTATGTTGTGCTACAGAACATAGGATTTGGAAGAAAAAAATGACAAAGAATTGCAGAATACAGCAACATTTTTTACAAAGGGCAGCAGTCTACTGATACAGTTATTCACTTGGTTGTTAACTGGAGCCTACACGTAGCTTTTTCTATGATTGGATTACTGACAGTGACCCAGTCAGCCTTTTTATCATTCATCCCTCCCTTCTTTTATTTTCCTGCCTTCTCTTACTCAAAATCCATAACCCACTTTACAACCTAATTTTGAAATTACTTTAATTTAAGAATAAAGAAAGTTATATAACTAGATACCAAAAAATTGGAAAGTACAGTAGAGAAAAAAATTACCTAAACCTTCATCCTTAGAACACTGATGTTAGGAACTTAATATAATTTCTTCCTCTATTCTTTTTAAAACATATTTATCATAATAATGTTAATTTGGTATATTTTACCATCTAACATTTCATATTGCTGAGTGGTCTTCATAATTATTCTTTTCATGTCCATATAGTATTCCATGAGGGAAATGTACCATGATTCACTTAACTAATTATTCCCTTATAGGTTCAATATTTATATTGCCTCCAGAGAGTCTAAATCAAGCTTGTGCAACCCAAGGCCCACAGGCCCCATGCAGCCCAGGACTGCTGTGAACGTGGCCCAACACAAATTTGTAAACTTTCTTAAAACATGAAAACGTGGACCTGTTTTTAGCTCATCAGCTATCATTAGTGTCAGTGTATTTTATGTGTGCCCCAAGACAGTTCTTCTCTTCCAGTGTGGCCCAGGGAAGCCAAAAGGTTGGACACCCTTGGCTCTAAATAATACTCTAAAAAACCTTTGTATACATATTTTTTTTCCATACTGGTTTTTTTTTCCTATAATATAGATTCTTAGAAGTAGAATTACTAGGTCATATAGCTATAGTTCTTTGTTTGAGTTTGGTTTATTTTTGTCCCTTCTATTATTTTTTTCTTTAGATTCTCAACCTGTAGCTGACACTGTTTACATGACTTCCTTGTCTTCAGCGACTTCCCCCAGCCACTGTAACACCCATCCTGACATCCACTTTGTGGTACAGCCTCTGTAAGAGTATGAGCATTTTGCATTTCCCAGTTAGGATCAGCTTATTTTTTTATAGATGGTTCTTTATTTGTTGCAGAGGTTGGGAAACAGAGAATTACAACCAAAAGACTGATAGATTACATAATTTACAGATTACTAAGAAAAATATGACTATACTAATGGGAAATGAACAAAAAATTAATTTAAAAAATACAGAATTGTCTATTAATATGAAAAACAGTTTAGCCTCCCTGGTAAATCAGAGAAAATTCCAATTAATTTTAATTATTAAAGACCATTTTCCATACATCAAGTTGACAAAAATGAAATACTCATTGTTATCATGGATGAGGTAACGTGAGTTCTTCAAGTTGGTAAATGAATAAAATGATAAAACAAAACAAAACATAACAAAAAACATCTAGAAAGCAATTTGAAAGGAAGTATCAAAAACTTTAAAAATATTAAAATACTTTTCATTTCACAATAGATGTAAATCAGACCCTTATGCTATCTGCCTTAAACTTACACAGTGATGTATGTTAATTATTTCTCAATAAAACTGGGAAAATATTTCTGTGGATTAAAGAAGATAATACTCAGACACCTTAATGCAGCAGTTCTGCTTCCATCATTTCATCCTAAGAAATCATCCTAAGGAAATACACTTAGAGGTTTCTGTACAAGCACATTTGCATGTAACAGAAACCTGACAGGCTTAAATAAGAATGTGTTTATTCTCATGTTATCACTTCCAGAGTTTGGCAATCCAAGGTTGGTGCAGTAGCTCCTCGAGGCATGCCATTAGGATCCAATCTCCTTGAGTCTCTTCACTGTACCACCCAGAGCAAGTGGCAGCGCTCCTTATGCCTAAAAATGGGTCTTATGTCTGTGCTCTAGGCAGAATGAAGACAGGACAGAGAGGTTCATGCCTGCCAAATCTGTCTTTTTGTATCAAAAAACCCTAGTAGCTTTTTTAAGTAGATTTCTACTTGTGTATCTCTCTCTGTCACTCTTTTTTTTTTACAGTACCATCAGTTATAATTACTATGTTATGCATTAGATCCTAACTTGAATCAAGATCACTTGTATTAGATCCTTACTTATGCAAGACCCACTTGTTGCTCTTAAGTTGTTAGAACTGTCATATAGCTGTCCTTAGCAGGAGATGGGAACGTATTTTTAACTATGCACATTATCACTCCCCAACCCAAAATGAGGTTCTGCTAATGAGGAAGATAAAACAGGGGAGTTGTTTAATTACAAAATCCTCTGTAGCTGTTAATGTCAGGTTTTTGAATTTTTAATAACCTGGAAAAATGCTCACAATATAATGTCAAATGAGAAGCAGGATAGAGAGCATATACAATACAATCTCAACTTTGTTAAAAGTGTATATATATATGTATATAATTTACATACATACACACAGGAAATAACAACATGTTAATAGTAGTTAATGTCTACAGAGTTAGCATTTCAAATCAAAGGTGTATTATTGATGGATGGACATATGAGTAGTTTTTTTCTTACTAAATTTTTTCTGTTTTTTTCTGAATTTTCTGTAATGAACTTGTATTACCTTTATAACAGGGGAAAATTATTTTTAAAAACATCCCATATACTCTTAAAGATTAAATCTAAAATGTTAACATTTAACTACTTTTCATCTTCACTGTCAAAAGAAAGGAAGGTATTTTTTAATTTGCTTTTTAACTGAGCCCTATTTTTTTATTTCATCTTCATTAGTCTTCTTTTTTGAGCTTGCTGTTAAACCTGAATATTTTTCATCTGAGGAACACTGGACTGGCTCTTGATGCAAAATTCTTCCATCAGCTGAAGCTGGTTTTTTGGCAGCTTTTACTTCTACTTTAATTCCCATGACTTTAACTGACAGTCTCCCTTTTTTAAAACCACTACTTGGGGCTGTTCATCTTCTTTGTCACTGTGAGCACCATCTTCATCAGGGAGCTGGAGCAGGATTCTCATGATCTCGACAGTGGGCGCTTCCCTGTAGTGGACCTGCAGGAATACCAGCGCAGCGGCCACACATACGACAACCTGATTCCACTTGCTTATGGCTGCTCTGGGGAAACACTGGTCCTCAGGCCAGATTTTTACACAACATTAATGTCCTCAAGGTTCAACTATATTGTAGCATGTGTCAGAATTTTCTTCCTTTTTAAGACTGAATAATATTCTATTGTATGTTCACTATTTTTGTTAATCCATTCATCTGTCAATGGACACTTGGGTTGCTTCCACCTTTTGACTATTGTAAATAATGCTGCTGTGAACACTGATGTATAAATATCTGTTCAAGTCTCTGCTTCAAGATCTTTTCACCAGGAAATGAAATTGTTGGAGCATGTGGTAATTCTATGTTAAATTTTTTGAGGATCCACCATACTATTTTCTACAACAGCTGCACTATTTTACATCCCTGTCAGCAGTACGCACGTATTCCAATTTCTCCATGTCCTCCCTGACACTTATTTCCTGTTTTGTTTTGTTTTTTGTTTTTGTTTTTTGGTATTAGTAATAGCCAGCCTAATGGATATGAAGTGGTATCTTGATATGGTTTTGAATTGCATTTCCCTAATGGTTAGTGATGTTGAGCATTTTTCCATGTACTTATTGGCCATTTGGGTATCTTCTTTGAAGAAATGTCTATTCAAGTCCTTTGACCATTTTTGAGTTGGGTTTTTTTTTTATTGTTGAGTTTTAAGATTCTTTATATATTCTAGATATTAATCTCTTATCCAGTAGATGATTTGCAAATATTTATCCCATTCTGTGGATTGCCTTTTCACTCTGCTCTCTTTGATGCACAAAAGTTTTTAATTTGATGAAGTCCAGTTTATCTTTTTTGGTTTTTTTGTTGTTGTTGTTGCCTGTACTTTTGGTGTCATGCTCAATAAATCATTGCCATATCCAGTGTCATGGAGCTTTTCCCCTATGTTTTTTCCTAAGAGTTTCATCTCTTATGTTCAGGTCTTCAATCCATTTGAGTTCATTTTTATAAATTAAGGGTCCAACTTTACTCTTTTACATGTTACTATTTCGTTTCCCAGTACCATTTGTTGAAAAGACTTTCCTTACCCCATTGAATAGTGTTGATAACCTTGTTTACCATATGTGCAAGGGCTTATTTGGGGGCTTTCTATTCCCTAACTCATTTTTAATGAGTGTTATTGATCTATAATATAGAAACAACATAGTTTATTCAAACATTCCTCTACTGATGGACATGTAGATTGAGTTCAGGCTTTTGCCACTACATGCAGTGTTGAAGTAAACATCTTAGACGATATGGTCTTACATCCTGGTGTTTTTATTTATCTGGATTCATACAAGTGAAATTGCTGTATTAAATGTTATATTTAGTTTTTAATTTCAGTAGGCAGTTTACTTTTTTTAAGGATATATCAAATTATATTTCTATCAGCCATAGATGAAAGCCTGTTTGTCCACATCCTTAGTAGCATTTAGAAATCTTTTTAATATTTCCCAATATGATCAGTTTAAAATGTTAAGAGGCCTTTATTAGTCAGTATTTAACAGTGAAGAGTGAAAGGATACTAATAATTATTTCTTACATAGTTGAAAAACATTTACTCTTGGTTTTAAAAAGTAAAAGAACATCTCTGTCCTTTCACAACATGAAAAATGCAAGTGAGAACAGATATTTATTTATAAGTACAGTTGAATAAGTAAGTTAATATTTTGAATTAATCAGGTTTTAAAGTATTTCTCCTGCTTTCAACTATTTTCTTGAAGTAAGCAAGCCAACCAATGGCTTGTAATTTTTCCTAGCTTAATGCAGATGCTGAAAAAGAAGAAGGAGAAGAGTTTGAAGACAACATGGATGTTTTTGATGACAGCAGTTCCAGCCCTTCTGGCACCTTAAGAAATTATCCACTCACCTGCAAAGTTGTTTATTCCTACAAGGTTTGTATTTCTCTAACATATTACTCATTAAATTGAGGCAACTCAGAAGATACACATAACTGTATCTACCCAGCCTCTCATACTGTGCTTAACATAAAATTGGTGTTAACATTAGAGGCAACATAACGTAATGGTGAACAGTCTAGGCTCTGATGTCAGACTGCCTGGGCTAAAATCCTATCTTTACCACTTACGAACTATATGACCACACTAGTCCCTACTCTCTGTGAGCCTCAGTTTTTTTATCTATGTTATTGGGATAATATTATAAGGTGAGTTTGAAGATTAAATGAGATAACACTTTTGTAGCAAAACACTTAGCACAGTGCCTGAGATTTTATAAATTTTCAGTACATAGAACTCTGACCCTTTTATCAGTTGCCTGCTTGACACAAGACCTTCTATTAGATTGACCCTCAAAATTGATACTAAAAGAAAGTTGTTTTACAAAGCAGTTTGTTAAACTTTGTTTTTTCTAATTTTAATGTTACCACCTCTTGTTTCCATGTTAAGCAAGGACCTGGATAAATAGATGCCAAAATTTCCAAACCTGATTTGGTATAATAGTTCTTAATCTCTCTCACCCCAGCCCTGCTTTCACATTAACTTTTTATTCATACAAAATAAATTGAATTTCAGTTCCTGAGTTTCTCTCTTTCCCTCACTGTTCTCACCCAGTTTTTCAGCCGGTCCTAATGAGTGTACCTCCTGAATCGGTCCCCTTTTCACTGTCTTGGTCTAGGTCATTGCTTTGATTACTGTAAAAAAAAGAAAACTCATGATTGATATCCCTTCTTCATACTTTCCTCCACTCTGTAGACAGAATTATCTTTAACACATAAAGGAGATTATTTTATTTGCCTGCTTAAAACCCTTTTTGAGCTTTAACACTTAGAAAAGCAAACTCTACAGTAGGGTCTGTAATGTCCAAATTGATCTGACTCCTGTCAATCTCCCTAGCTTCATGTTGAAACATTCCCCCACCTAACCCATGCATTATGTATTAGCCACTGTCACTGCCTTTCAGTTTTCAAAAACACCACGCTCCTTCCTGATGTGACAACTTTGCACTTGCTGTTCCCTCTTCCTAGAACTGTCTTTCCCCAAATCTTGGTTGGCTGCCCACTGCTGTTCAATTCAAATAGTACTTCCTCAGATCTCCCCTGACCACCTAAATACATAACTAACTCCTTAGTCACTACTCTATCCCATTGCCCTTTTGCCCTCTTTTATTTACTGTATAGTATGTGGGGTGGTCAAGAAATTCGCAGAATGGGGGTGGTTATTAGAGAGGTGAGAGTACTAGTGCACACAGTTTGATTGTGTGACTTATTGTGTGTCAGATTTCAGCCTACTTGCGTCCGTGTTCTTTCAGATATCGCTGAAGAAGCACGTCAAACGTGAAGAAGACCTCAAGTATGGATAAAATCGAATTTCACACCATCATTAAGCACCTCACAAAACAAGGGACAACACCTCAAACCATTTTGGAAGAGTTGTTCGTGGTTTATGGGGACTTGTTGTCCTGGGAAATCCATGGTTTACAAGTGTATAGCCTTTTCAAGCAAGGCAGAGAGTCAGTTAAGACGACCTCCCTCCGGGATGCCCTGTTGGGGCCACTTCTTCACACATTGTCAAAAAACTTGGAAAATTGTAGTGGAAGATGCCAGATGAATAAAAAGCAGCTTGCAGAAATGGTTGGAGTATCACCTACAACCATTTTGAATATTCTCCATCAGCATCCAAGAATGTCAAGTCAGTGCAAAATAGGTACTGAGAATGTTCACACTGCTTCAAAAATAACAGCATGTTGAATGTTCACAACAGTTTTTGGATCTCTGCAGAGACAACAAAAATGAAGTTTTAAACCAGGTTGTCACTGGAGATGAAACTTGGGTTCATCATTATGAGCCTGAATCAAAGCAGGAGTCCATGCAGTGGCATGAAAAGGGCACACACACCACCCGCTAAGCAGTTCAAGGTGTTCCGGTCAGCTGGAAAAATCATGACTACTATCTTTTCGGATACAGAGGACATCCTGCCTATCAATTACAATGATGACGGTGTCACAGTAACTGTAGAAT
This sequence comes from Lyroderma lyra, assembly GCA_004026885.1. Lineage (NCBI taxonomy): Eukaryota > Metazoa > Chordata > Mammalia > Chiroptera > Megadermatidae > Lyroderma > Lyroderma lyra. Next base: position 361,035 of record PVJL010000345.1, on the reverse strand, counting down.
ACAATTCAAGATCTGCTGTAACAGTTAAAAGAATCTGTGAAGGAGAAAAGAAAAGGAAAATGAACCAAAGGGGTGCGTTTATATGACATCACGCCCGGGCACAAGAGCAATGTTGTGTTGGCTACTCTTTGACTCTGGCTTCCAAACGTTAAACCACCCTCCCTACAGTCCAGACCTGGCTCCGTCTGACTATTATTTGTTCCCAACTGTGAGAAAACAGCTTCAAGGGAAGAAATTTACAGATGATGAAGAAGTTAAGGCTGCATTTTTGAGGGCAAAAACAGAACATTTTTTTCGACAGTATAGATAAAGTTATTGAAAGATCTGAAAAGTGTATTAGGGTTGGGGTGAATATAATGAAAAGGAAAAATAATAGCTTTTTTAAATCCTTCTTCCCCTTAATTCCACAAATTTCTTGATTACCCCTCGCAATTACCATGAGCCAAACTTAATCTTATTTGTTTTCATATTCCTTTGTCTGGCTACCCACTGAAGGTTCATGAAGGCAGAAACCTTGTTTGTGTCTGCATAATGTGTGTCTATGTCTTCAGCATGTAGGGCAGTGCCTGGCACATTGTAAGTCCTCAGTAAATATTGGTGGAATAAATAAATGAGAGATGTAAGTAAGGCATGAACAAATGAATCCTGCTCTGGCTCCCATGCTGATAGAGACCCAATGCTTAAGGGCCTTAGGGTCTGGAGAGAATCTTCAATAATCATATACAGGACAGTGTCACTCCCACTGTCACCATCCCTGCATAGCCAAAAGTTGGCAGTATTCCCTCCTTTATATCAGTGATTACCAGACTTTTTAGTTTAGCATCCTTTAAAAATACACACACACATAAATGAAAAATATTTCCTCTTTTCTAAAAGGGTTGGGATTTTTTTCAATGTAAACTGTTTTTATTAATCTTTTGAAAATTTGAAGTCATCTTCTAAGATACTTAAAAAGGTGTTATAGAGTAGTATAAAACTAAGTTTGGGAATGTTTTCCCATCTCACCTCTCAATATTATATTTACTTTGAAGTTCCAGAATTAAAATTTAAGATTCTTAAATGGAGAGGGTCCTAAGGGTCTGAAGTAACAAACATCTCACATTCATCAAATAGTCCCTCTACTCGCACATCCCAGGCATGTCCCTGTGGTAAACCAGGCTATGAAATTCTATTTAATAAGTTAATCATTGAACATGTTTTGAGTGCCCAATTTGTGATAAGTTTTGGGGATGCAAGAATTAATGTGACAATCCCTGCCACCTGCCCCAGAAATGGATTGTCTGAGGGAAGTAAATCTTAATCTGAAAAATAGAATAGGTATGAAAGGGAAGCCATGCATCACAGAGGTAAAACCACTAATTCTTCCTGTGATGGTTAGGAAACATTTTACAGATGAGCTGGCATTTAAATTAGGTCATAAATAAGATCTTTCCAGATAGAGTGAGAAGGTAGGGAAGGGCAGGAACCTTCCAAGCAAAGAGAACAATAGATAGACGCAGTTTTATGAGAGTATGGGGTGTTTGGGAAATGTTATATTCAGTCATACATAAGCATCAAGTGTGGGGGATAGAGCAGATAGAAATGAAGATATTTGCTGTTAGATAGTAAAGTAGACCAGACTGAAGTGTGGCTTTTATCCTGGTTAGGAGGAGCCATTGGATGTCCTTAAAATCAGATTGGGCTTTAAAGAAGGTAACCCTGGTAGTGGTTAAGATAGTCTAGATAAGAGTAGACACTAACTGTAAACCTAGTAGTAATTCATATAGTCCAGATCAGCAAAGACGACGTAGGTTAATCTGGCGAAAATAAAGAAAAGCTATATTTACGGACCAGATTCAAAAGTCTAATAATATTCATAACTTTTGACCCTATTACCATACATCCTAAGGAAATGACCCACAGTATAGAAAAATGTTTTGGATACAAAGTGTTCTTTCATCATACTACTACTTTGTAATGGCTCAGAGCTGACAATCCAATAAGGGAATAGTTAAATAAATTTACTATTCATATAATGTAACAATAACAAAATATTATGAGGATAATTGAAATTTTCATTAGTGAGATTGTTTTATGTAAGGAGAAATGTACCATGTAAAAAAAAAGTTAGATGCCAAATTATATGCACCTTGAGATCTCACTTATGCATATTTCCAGTTTTTCTGCAATGACATGTATTATTTTTATTATCTGAAAAAGGCACATTGTTTTTTTAAAACAGGAAATACAGAGAAAAGTGGGGGCATGGCTGCTCACTAATATTAGGATTTCAGTGAGACCATGTCATTGTTTAATAACCATTTACTACCCACTTGTGGTCTTTAGTCGAGTAAGTGAGAAGAGTTACATCCCCGGCCTTAGGAAAGTCAGTCTGGCAGGAAGCTCACATGGGCAAACAACTAACTAGAGAGCCATGTGGTCGGCATTAGAGGGGTGTGCAAAGCCTCCTGGGAGCAGAGGGGAGCAGCAGCGCCCTTGCCGTTGCGGTCGGGGAAAGCACATGGATGATCTGGGCCTCAAATCGGGAGTCATGATAACAGCTACCATTTGTGAAGTGCTGTGTGCCTGCCTACCTGGTACCATGTATTTATTTCTAATCCCTTCAATAACCCTATATCAAAGATATGTCAACCAGCCCATTAATTCCACAAATACGGCCTGAGCACCTTGCCATGTACCATGCTGTGCTGTTTCCTAGGCTCAAGAATATAGCATTGATCAAAACACACAAAAATCTCTGCCCTCAAGGAGCTTAATAACAATAAAAAGGAAACTGTGGCAGAGAGGTCCTATGGTCATCTGTACATAGAAATAGAATGAAGCTGAACTTGAACCCACTGTAGAGGCAAGGAAGACATGGTGTGTTCAGAGAATAGGGAATAGTTTGCTGGGGCCAAAGCATCAAGAGACCATGGGGACCAGACTCTGCAGGGTCTTCAGTGCCATGCAAAAGACCTGACCTTGTCAAGGGGAAGAATTGGTCACTGCTTGAGGATGGTATGATGGTCAATCTAGTATCTGCTTACATAACAGTGTTGGACAATTTGCATGGACCCCCATGACTTTTTTTACAAAGACAGCAATGTATTTAAAGGTGTTTTTATCCCTCCTACTTCGCTCTCGCACACACTGAAATCTGGTTATGTTGGTACTTCTTTAGTCTTGCTATGGAATTAGGGAAAACATCTTGGTTATATAGATGCCTTTTGCTGGTATATTGAAGGCACAGTGTGGTTTTAGGTTAGCAGAGACACTCCACTGGAAAAGCTGTCAAGAACCAGTGAGCTTTTTTTCCTCTTATTTTGAGATCAGAAGTAATTTACTTAACGTTCTGGTCCTGGAGTGTTTCTGTGATATGTCAGACATTTTTAGTACTATTTTTCTGTCTCAACCAATGTTCAGAATCTGGGTTTGATGAAATCTTATAATGCACATGAAATGGGAAATGAATCTTAGGAAAGTAACCCATTTTCTTGCCTTGTTTTTGCTTGTATAACTTGGAGATATTTCATATTTTGAGACTGGGGGATTTGGAAAACTTTATGGTCTCAGGTGATAGTTTTAACTGAGCTCAGGACTTAGGAAAAGCTTTTAAGACTGTTCACTTGAGAGCCAGAAGAGGCCAGGAGGCCCCTCCCTATTTACAGGTGACAGGCAAGACTGTTTAGGAAACAAAGCTGTATAGTCTCTCTCCAACCCCTCTGCAGAGCCCCTGAGGGTTTGCTCTCAGATTCTACAGGCTCAAGGGCAGTATCTGGGTGGCTCGTGCTAGTGGACTCCTGCTTTCAGACGAGATTGGGTGTGTTCAGGGTGGTATGGCTGTAGACTAGACTCCTGCTTTCAGAGATAACACAACTATCACAACAACTTGTGTAGAAGCACCTGAGTGGATCAGCCCAGTCTCCACAGTTAAGTTGAAGCATAATAAATCCAATCTTTGACACATCTTAATCATTTTGTTTTCTACAACTTTCTTCTCTTGGCCACTGTTTTACAGTGATTTCAGATCAATTCTAGGCACTGCTCAAGTTATCATCCAATCCATGTACATAGTTCCTTGCATTTCACAACATGCACCTCCATGGTAGCCTTCTGGTTCAGTTCTAATTCAGTGCTTTTTCCTTTGCCTGTGCTTCCCAAGTCATCATGGTTTTGTGCTTATTCATCCCACACTGACCCCCAATCCTAAGAAGGGCAAGATTGTCATTTTGAAGACATAAAAGCATCAAGAATTTGAATGACTTACTATACTAGTAGCTACATAAGGTGGAGCTGGAACCTTGGTCCTCTCCTTCCAGCAGGTGTGTTCACTGAACCTGACTGCCTCTTCAGGATTCCATTTCTCCAGTTTTGGTTGTAGTTTTATTTTGTTCAGTGTTCTTTTAAGTAAAACTTCACATCATTATGATAGTTTCACAGCACTTAAAATTTTCTGTTCAATATGTTTTTCAAAATCATTTCAGTATTTGATCACCAGTTTTTGTTATAATCAGTTCACATCTGCTCTTTATCTAACCTTTTTAATTTGGTCCATGACCATCCTACATTGCAGGCTTCTCAACCAGATGAGTTGACCATTGAGGAACATGAGGTGTTAGAAGTGATTGAAGATGGAGATATGGAAGACTGGGTAAAGGTATATTCCTTTGCTCATATCGCCCCTTCTTGTGACATTTTTAGGAGTTTGTTTTGGTTCTTGTTATGCCCTATGTAGATTGTATGTGCAAACCTGTTTTGTTACATGTCTTTCACTCAGGCTCGAAATAAAGCTGGCCAAGTGGGTTATGTGCCAGAAAAGTACCTACAGTTCCCCACCTCGAACAGTCTACTGAGCATGCTGCAGTCCTTGGCTGCTTTGGACAGTCGGTCACACACATCCAGCAATTCCACGGAGGCCGAGCTCATTTCAGGCAGCCTCAACGGAGATGCCAGTGGTAAAGACTGAAACAAGGCACTCTTTATTTGGTCACATTTGGCCTAAACTGTATTACCCTGGAGTCAGCCTTCATTAGGTTAAAAAGCACAACTTTATTCCTGTTCTATATAACACGTTTTCCTTTATTTGGTCACATTTATCCTTTATAGTAGAACCTGAAAGTTGATACTCAGTGAGTAAAAACATTAGTTTTACTCTCATTCTGTATGGGCTCTTTTATTGTCACATGAGCATAGGGGTGGTTGTAAAAATAACCCGGCTGTCGTTCTCACCGCAGTTTTTCTCTCTCATGCCACCTAGTCTGTTTTGTGAAAGCACTTTACGACTACGAGGGCCAGACAGATGATGAGTTATCCTTTCCTGAGGGAGCAATCATCCGAATCTTGAACAAAGAAAACCAGGATGACGATGGCTTCTGGGAAGGGGAATTCAATGGACGGATTGGAGTTTTCCCATCGGTGCTAGTGGAAGAACTTTCAGCCTCAGAAAATGGTGACACTCCTTGGATGAGAGAGATTCAGGTACATGAGAGGGGACAAAGCTGAATTAAAAGATATTTAAAGAAAATGATTCCCAAGGTGTCTGTTGACCCTCACCCTCAACACTCCATCTTTGGTTGTCAGGTTTCTGCAAAACTGAATTTGGGGAAGCAGGGACTCATTGGCCAGGCTCTTGTGTATAGCTGTGTTACACCTCTACTCTCCCACCTTCTGTTCTCTGAAGCTGTTAACCAAAATGCTAAATTGTATGTGATATGCCAAACAGTGGTTTGGTGGAGAGACAGAAATGACCCAAAGAGAGAATGTATTGTCTCTATGGTTAGTTTATGTCAAGTTTGTCCAACTTGTGGCCCAAAGGCCACACGTGGCCCAGGATGGCTTTGAATGCGGCCCAACACAAATTTGTAACTTTCTTAAAACATTATGAAAATTAAGCATGGATCATTTCTTTTTAGCTCATCAGCTATCGTTAGTGTTAGTGTATTTTATGTGTGGCCCAAGACAATTCTTTTTCTTCCAATGTGGCCCGGGGAAGCCAAAAGGCTGGACACGGCTGGTTTATGTAACAAAAATATTAGCTTGCTTGTTTCCCCCTTTCCAGCCCAGGTCATGCCAATCTGTTTCAGAGAACTGATGACCTTGCAAGGGTCCCATTCTACTCATGTGACCCTAGGCTTAACACATCATAGCAAAACTTGCCTTTACAGGAAACCCTCAATTTGGATCTTTCACAGCAGGCCTGACAGGTCCAGGACCATAGGAACATGTCCGTCCATCTCGTTTATGTGGTACTGTGACCACTTAGCCTGACATTTACAAAACCTGGGAAAGTCAGAAATTCAGCCAATTATTTTATCTTCACAAAAAATAGTTTGTCTCTGTTTTTGTTCTTCACTGGATTTACTTACTTAATTATGTTGTTATGTTTTCAGTAGAACTCTACAGAAAGGTTTGGCTTGATAACTGTTTAAACTGTAATGAATGGTATAATGAGACCTGTGAGACAAAAAAGTTAAATGCAACACAAATTAGGGTTCAGGGTGGTTATTCTAGGTTCATGCACTTCTAATAGGCTGACAAAAAATGTCATTCGTCAGAACTGAACTCCAGAGAAAAGTAACTTGCCCAGAGTAGTAAAGAAGACAGCTACTCTCTCTCCTTCCTGAGGTGAGCACTTTGTAACTTCTGTTCCCTTTGCGTCAGATCTCTCCTTCCCCCAAGCCACCCGGGTCCCTGCCTCCACTGCCGCTATACGACCAGCCTCCCAACAGCCCTTACCCCAGCCCAGATAAGAGGAGCTCCCAGTACTTCCCCCGCTCTCCTTCAACAAATGGTAAGACTTCTCCTGTCTTGGGTCAAAATGCATTTTCATTCAGAAATCCACTTGTTCACTTGCAGGGCAAACAGATCCTCATTAGAATTTATATGGTTGAGCAACACAAATAAAATGAGCTTCTTTGGTTCCTTCCCTTAGAAAATAGCTTCCATGCCGAGTCACCAGGATTCTCACAGGCACCAAGGCATACTCCTGAGACCTCACACGGCAAACTGCGACCTGTAAGTCTCTTATCTGACCGAGTTATAAAATGCACAGTTTTTCCAAATTTAAAGTTGAAATTAGTGTTTCCTGTGTTGCTACTAACTCCCCCATGCAAGGGTGAGATGGGTTTGGGAAGATAAAAAGAGCTCTTGCAAAGGAAGACTATAAAAATCAATAACATCTTGGAAGATCCAGTCTACACTGGCACTTTTTTCTGAATCATGGTGAGATGCAAGATGATAGCTATGAAAATGTATTTAAATTATAACATGCTCTATGAGTTGTCAGATTATGAAAGAGAAGCACTTTTTTTTCAGCAAGAATTTATTGAGAACCTGCTTTTCAGGCTGATACTTGCTTCTTTGAAGGACACTGAGATGAAATAATATACGAGGGGCTGTCCAGAAAAAATCCAGCCATGAACGCCTCTATTTTTCATATTGCATGGCCTGACAGCCTTTCTGGACAGCCCTCGTATACTTCATGCCCTTTTGGTTTGGGAGCTACTATTGTCAAGGAAAATCTGCTCTTACAAGTAATCACTCCCACTTACTCCTCACTCCACTGCCTGCTATCAACTCCACCTCACCCCTTCACTGTGAAACAGCCCGTCCAAGGTCATAACCTTCACATGCTAATCCAGTACAGACTTTGCAGTTTCATTGTCCTGGATCCTTTTGTCAGCATTTGACACCATTCCTTGAACCACTAACTTCTTTTGGCTTTGTTCATCCAGCAGACTTGTATTGAGTGCCTTATTAAGGATGTGGTTCTTTATCCTAAATGTAATAGGAAACCATTGTAAGGCTCTAAGCAAGACAGTGATATGACCAGTTTTGCATTTTTAAAACACTACTATGGCAGCTAAGTGGGGAATGACTGGAAGCTGGCAGAATGGACATGGGAGCCACTAGAAAGCTGGAGCAGTGGTCCAAGCAGGAGGGGACGGTGGCATGGACTGGTGGGAAGAGTGGCAGTGGGGAGAAGTGGGCCAATGTGTTGCACCACCCTTTTCTGGCTCACTTTCCAGCTCTCTGACCCTTCCTTTTCAGGGACCTTGCAGGCTTCTCCACCTCTGTCCATCTCTGCTGATGCTTAGGATTCTGTCCATGGGCTCCTTCTCTTGAAGTCATTAAATTTACTCTCCTTGTGTAATCTCATCTACTGCCATGGCTTTGATAACCATTTATTTACTGTCAACTCCCAGATTTATAACTGCCAATCCGATCTTTTTCCTGACTTGTGGGCATCTCAGTGTATATGAACCAAATCCCAGAACTCAGCAAAAATGAATTAACTATCCTCCCTACCAGTTCTCTGCCCTCCCACAAATAGTCATCACCAAATCCTGCTGAGTTTCCCCCAGAGAAAGCTGTCAATCTTTCTACTTCTTGGCTCCCCACTGCCAGTACCAGTTCAGGCTAACAGCAACTCTCTTTCAGATGATTACAGAAGTCTCCTCTAAATTGTCTTCTTACCTATACCTTTGCCCACCTCTGCTCTTTTCTCCAAACTGTTACCTAAGTCATATTTTTTACACATCTGATACTGCTGTTTAAAATCCACCAAAGATTCCTCTTTGCTTACAGAATAAACCTCAGACTTCATAACAACTTAACCCCAGCCTGCTTCTCTAGTCTTCTCTCTTGCAACTCTCCTTTCAAGACATACAGCAGGGTCTTTAGTTCTCCAAGCACTGGTCTCTCTTGCTTCCAACTCCAGGCCTGTGCTGTGGATGAGGCTTTTAGGGCCACAGTGACTCTTAAGCCCATGAGACTTTCAGCCTAGGCAAGAACCTGATTATTGGATTTCACATTCCATCCAGAACAGTAACTCTTTCTCATTGTGGGAAAATTAAAATTAGGTTGAAAGCACATACTCAGAGCATTTTTGAGATCCCTGGGGTGTCCATGTCCTTGGATAAACGACTGGTTGGGGTTTGGATGCTTCAGGCTTTGAATCAGGAAGCTGACTGACAACCTGTGTGTTTCCTGCTCAGGTCCGGGCAGCTCCCCCTCCACCCACACAGAACCATCGAAGGCCAGCAGAGAAGATCGAGGATGTGGAAATCACACTGGTGTGATGATGGGTTTGCCCATCTGTTCTGCTACAATCAAGGCCAGGCTTGGAGTTTGGCCAGTCTTATTTTTTAGGCACCTTTGCATGATGATGACTCTTGAACAGAGCAAAAACCAGGAGGATTATATGTGACTGAGTGGCCTGGTGGACTTCTCCATGTTTTGAATATTTTGTGCCTTTTGTTGTTGTCATTTTTATGTCATCTTTCCTACCATAGCACAAATCCTAGTGGGCCCTCAAAGCAGAGAGGGAGACAGCCCCCATGCCTAACAGTGGTTCATTTTTATATGAGACTCAAGACCAGGCCTTGTTCAGGGCACAGTCACAGAGATGCTGATCATGTGCACTCGTACAGTATATTACTGTGGCCACGAGGATGTGGCAAAGATTCTCATCTTTCTTCAAGTGGCTTTTGCTCATCTGATTGAGTTTAATTAAATCATGATGGCTACATAAGGAAGCAGAAGGAGGGATTTCAGGAGAGGCTGGCTCCTCCCCACAGTTAGTCCCCAGATTGAGCAAGTAGAACTTTATTGGAAACAAGTGGACAGCCCTGAGTTTTGTGCCAGTTGCATTAATGCACATCTCTTCCACAACTAACAGATTTAAAACAATAACAGTGTCCTTTGTACTAATATTTATGCCATTCATTTAGTATTTGTTGAGCTAATATGGAGGGGCTGAACTAGTAACCAAGTCATGTTCAACATATAGATTAATAGAAAGGAGGCTGTGGCTTCCAGATCTGAAATGAACTGATTTAGTGTTCTTTTTGTACTTGGGTATTTTTCATCTTGATTTTTGCAGCATATGCTCTTCTTACCAGTATCCTTAGAATCTGAATGTCTAGATAAATTGGGGGACACATACTTGCCTTGTTAAGCTTCTCTACTGGGAAGCCCCTAGCATTGTTTTATTCCCAAGCCAGTGCACTTGCCCAGCCAGCCAGGTTGTGGCTGGTTCAGACCAGCGGCCAACCCCTGTGGAAAATGCAGCATCCCAGCTCCCACTGACATGACATTTCCTTGAGAGGAAGAACCTGTGGCTCATGGAGGAAACCATCTTTCTGTGAAACAGGACTAAAGGATTGCACACCTGCACAAATGCAAATTGATAAGTAAGTCAAGTTTCTCCACATCACCGGGAGAGCCAGGTGCACCTTTCTCCACGGGCTGGCAAGCCCGCAGCAGCAGGTGTCCCAGAGCAGGCCTCTTCCAGCTCTCCACCTCCCATGGAAGCTAGGGAGTGTTCCCTAGGGACTTAGGGATAGTGGCCAGTTGCTCATTGTTTGAAGAAATCAAATTTGCAGAATTTAATCCAAAAGCTGTATTATGCTTTGAAAACTATCCCTCCTAAGACTCTAAAAACTTAAAAGTGCTTGCCAAATGTCCCCATGGGATTTTTGACCAAAAGTAAGATCATAGCTGAAGAAATTTTCAATAAATCATTTGATCACTTCAGTGAAATACCCATTGATGAATCTTCTCTGTGATTTCGGGTTTTGGGGGTTTTTGTTTTTTGCATTTCTTAACCTGTTGATCTATTTGAGGTCTTTGTGTTATCAAACTTATTCTTAAGTTTAAAAAAAGAAATTAAAAGGGTGGTATTTTTAAAATTTTAAAGTTTGCCAACACGATAAACATCTTCAGAGCACTAAAACTCTTCAAAGTGCATAAAATCAGGCAGTTCTTGCCACCCAGACTTGTATTCTCTCTTTAGCTAGCCAAATTGTCCTTGAATCTCAGTTTTCCACATTCTCAGAGGGTTATTTGAAATTTTTTGTTATATTTTAAAATATTTTTTGGAAGAGCTGCTAATTTTATTTTTAAAAAAACAAAGTTGTAAAAATATGCCTCCTTTTTACAAAGAGCCCCTCCCTCCAAGTCATGTAATCCAGCATCACAGTGCACAGGGTCAGGCTTGGAGGGAGCACCTCTGTGCAGACATGTTTTCTTTACAGTGGCTGTAAAAAGTTTGTATTTATTATGTATAAAATGTTGAATAATAAAAAAAATGAAATTAAGTGTTCTGAGTTTACTTATTAAAAAATTTGGTGAGACTTCCAAATAGACAATGTTCCTTATAAAGGTACTCCTAGACCCTCCTTTAAACTATACACAGAGAGAAATAAATTCATCCATCCAGAGGACAAACCCTCCTGCCAGGTACAGTACCCTACATACCAGAGATGGTAAGTTGTGGTCTTTGCTTTCAGGCTTCTCTCCGGGCAGGGGAGGAAGACAGGTGTGCACCTAAGGACAGTGCTGTGTCACATGTGCTAGAAAGGAGGGGAGGTCAATGTGTGAAGAGAGCTGAGCAGGGAACTCTGATTCTGCAGCTGGAGCCAGAAGAAGGGCCCCGGAATCCCTTCGGAGGCCATACTCGCTGACTTCTAGGAAGTGGGCATTCTGGACTCCTTTGCCTTTTCCTAAACCTTCACCCTGAGGAGTAACGAACCAAGCAAAGATTTTACTGGTCCCAGGTGTGAATAGAGAATCCGGCTAAAGGCTGAGTCCCTCTGTCTGTCAGCCAGCTGCACTAAGGGCCAGAGTTAAGCACGTTTGGGGAGAGGCCCCCCCCGCTGTCCTCTGTCCAGAGCTGCACACGTGCAGTACATAGTCTTCATTTTCTGGGTGTTTACACATTGCCTTTTTAAACATTCCTGTAATGATAAATGTTTAGGTTGTATCTCTCCAGTTGTTATTAGGAAGTTGAAATTAACATCTTTGTATATAATTCTTTATAAATTTGTCCCAGTAAAAACATTGGGTGAACTTCTAAATATGTAATTTGAGAGTCAGAAAGCTATGTATGTGTTTAATTTTTTTAGATTTTTATCAAATTGGCCTCCAAAATGATTTGCATCCATTGACACTTCCATCGAGCATAGGAGCCACCAACTTTGACTTTGGAGTCTGAGGTCTAAGTGAAATCTTGGTTCCCATTGACAGCCGTGGGACCTGAGCCTCAGCATCCTCATTAGACACCTAAGAGTAATGCTGTGGATCCAAGAAGGATGCGTAAAGTGGGCAGCACAGGGTGGTCACCACAAACATTCCTCACCATCGGCTCTTCCACCTTCGGCGTCATTCTTCAGAGCTGGAATGCTCCCTGTTCTTCTAGCCTCACAGTAAGAAAGGGTTGTCATGGGGCCCAAGGACAGGAGTGTGTGTGTGTGAAGGTGCTCTACCATAAACAGTGGAAGTGCTGTCAGTGCACATTAAATATCATTTCTATCTTTGCCTTCCTCTGCTAATGAAAGCTACTCACATGTGATCAGGGGACAGAGTCATGGCCATATTTTGGCTTCCTTCATCACAGGAACTAGTGGTAATATAACCAAGTCAGATTCACAGCACATCACCTGGATCCCTATCCTGACCCTCCACCCTAGCCCACATCCACAAGCCAAACAGACACACAAGAGAGAAGATGTCATCTGACCTTAGTCCTACCACCACTCAATGGATGACCTTTCCCTCTGAGCTGCCACATCTCAGCTTTAGTAGAATAAGATAACTTCCAAAGGCTTATCCAACTCATATTCTGAATAGTTCACTTTTAGATGCAGAATGAGAACATACAAAAAGATTAAAATATTTGAGAAGAGAATTAACACAGAGACTTCTCAGGATACCTGGAAATTGGAAAGAAAATCCAAGCCACTGGACTGTTCACTGGGACAAAGCAAACCCTCGTCATCCAGGTTGTGACCACATTCCAGGCTTCTGTTCACTTACTGCCCAAGGAGCCCAGCCACAGCCTTTAGTTATGGGGCCAATTACTGCCTAACCTTCTCTAAGTGGTCTGATGACAAAATCTGGCTGCTCTGAATCTTTGCATTTATTTTGCTTGTTATAAAGTGTTTTTCGTGACAGAAATACAACCAAGTAAGAGAAATATTAGCCAAGAAGGGGGAAAACTGTCATTTATCCCAAAATTCTACCATTGACACAACCAGTAGTATCTCTCCTCCAAGACCTTCCCTGTGTTTACTGTTACTGCTTGATCTGCCAAGAACCTGTGAATGCCAAAGTGCATCCTGTTACTGGACCATTTTCTAGACCCACTGGCCAAAAAAACAAATGTGCTTCTGCCATGTCTGTTTGGGAGCGCTCTGGTCTGGGAATATTTTCCTGGAATATTATCTTGAAACAGAACAGAAATGAACCCATATCCCTTCCACACTGTGCTAAACACCTAAGCATCCTTCTTGTCACCCATTTGCTCCTGTGAAGGGCAGGCAGGAAAGAGCCGGGTCAAATGTCCTGTAGGAAGTACCTTGGCCACCTCACTGAACTGTGACCTTAGACTCATCCCTTCACCTTTCTGGGCCTTGCTTTCCTCATCTGTCAAGAGGGAATGAAAAGGCAATGCAAATGACCTAAAATCAAGTGGGATCAAATAACGTATAGGTGATTTGAAAAAGAGACTGCACCCAGACATGGTCTGTCTGAATCTCACAGGTGGAGCCATCCCTGGTGCCACCTGGATTCCTTCAGAGAACATCTTCGGGGCCAGGACCACCACTATCCAATTACTATTTGTCCTGTCAGCAAACTTACTGCTCCAGGCCATGTCCTGGGCACTGGTGATACAAATGACTCAGACCTCATCCCTGCTACCAACGGCTCACATCTGGTGGAGGAGACTCAGAAACACCAGACTCAAGCCAAGCTGCCTCTCCCAGGACAGGGAGACAACCAAGGGGCAGTAGAGCCCAGAACTAGGGCTTCTGTGGTGTCTCCTTCTCAGGTCTCAGGCTCTTAAGGCCCCAGATTGGGCAAGTCAGGCAGAAGAGGTGGTACTCACACCCACAGAACAGCCCTAGGAAGGAGCTGCATCACCTTTGGTGTGGCCCACAGCCATGGGACGGGAAGACTCACAGATGGAGAAGCCACCCTGGAAGACAGTGATTTGCCCAAAGTCTGTCAGGAAGACAACTGGGAGCAGAAACTAAAACTGAACCTCCAGACCAGGCCAGCCCCTCTGCAGAACCTCAATCCAATTTTCAGAAAAGAGGGAATGAGGTCTGGATTCTTATCCCAGCTCTGTTACGTAACCCTGCGTGAGGCCCAGCCCCCTCTGGGAAGCAACCCTGGAGCACCTGAGTGCCGTAAACCTGGAGTGCTCTGTACTGAAAACCCGACTACTGAGTACTGAACACCTGGAGCGGTGTTCAGCACCAGGGCTCTATCTCCCACCCCACAATAGGAACTGCAGAGACAAGAGGTGCAGGCTTCCCAGCTGCAACCCCTCTGGGCACTTTGCCAGCCTCTTCCAGGACCACCTCATTCTCTGGATTGCCCCCACCTGTCTCTGGCTTCCCCAAGAAGCATTCCTTCCAAGTTAAGGTATGTGTGCTCCCTGAGGTGTGGTAACTGCATCCCAAGTTGTGCTGTCAGACTCACCAAATGAAGAGGAGGCTTAAGGGGAATGAAGGGGGGTCCCTGTCCCAGAAGTCAACTTAAATCATTTCCCGAGCACCTTTCCTGGGTTATCTAAGCAGTCTTCACAGCAGTCCTGGGAGGTACGTGCCAAATGGTGCAGCTGATAACAGCTTCCTATTCACCTCACTCCTGTCCTGTACGTCTTTCACTTCAAAGGACACTAACCCTCCAAGCTCAGGCCCAGGGTCCAGGATGGAAAAGATGCAGGGAGGGATTTAGGTTAGACATAAAGCTAGAGTCAGCCCCTAGCAAGGGGCACACCACTGGTGCACAGGGCACATAGCCTGAAGCCCTGCCTAACTGGGAGCCCAGAATCTCTGACATTTTGTTTTTTTTAAAAAAAGTGTAACAGTCACAATCTAGCTGTGCCAGCTGTGTGATCTCACATCAGTCTAAGCCTCAATTTTCTCACCTACACCCCAAGGCGGTTGGGAGGAATAAGATAATGCAGCAAAAGCACAAAGCACAGGACCTGACACATAAGCCCTGGTATTCCAGCCAGGAATCCCAGGAGGTGGGAGAATGGCCTCTGCAGACACTGGGCAACGCCTGAGCCTTTGGGAATCTTAGATGCAAGAACGTTGGACTCCTAACATTTTCAACTTAGACTTGCCAAGTTCTTGAGTAGGAGAAATTAGCTACTTAAACATTTCCTGAGGCTTTCTCTGTGCCAGCCCTGATCACAGGGAGTATTCTGTTGCCACCCTGGTCTCCTCCAGAGCTCCCTGCTGAAAATGAAGGAAGGGAGACACAAATGGGAGAAGGAGCCCCCTGAGGCCCTGGCAGCTAGACAGGTGAGGGAGGGCTTTCAGTGAGGAGATCCTGAGGGATAAATTTGAATTGGGGGTTGGGAGGGAAGAACATTCGGAGCACAGAGGAAATCATTTCTAAGACATTCAGAGTAGCCAGGAAATGAAGATGCAGCTGAGGCCAGCAGGGCAGCTCCAAGGACTTAGAAATTCACGCCAAGGCATTTCCCTGCAGACAACATGGGAACTTAAATTGATTGCCATGACACCTTAGAAAGTCACCACGGCAAGGAGAGGACTGGGGGGAGGTGGGTGTGACAGCAAGTCTAGAAGTTGGCCTGCAGTGACAGCAGGTATGGGTGACACACAGCTGCCCCAAGGCCTTGGTGCAGAGAGGATGTGGGGTGTGAGGGGAAGAACTCACATCAGAGGGAGATAAAACCCAGAAGGCAGATGGCTATGTCACCTAGAGCTCAAGGAACAGCTGGATGGCCAAGAGCAGGAGTGATCTGGGAGTCAGCAGAGTATAGATCTGGGTATTTAACAAACACTTGCACAGCCTTTGATACATGCCAGCTTTACAAATACTAACACAGTCTTCACAGCCACCTTAGAGATGGATACTGTCATTATCCCATTTTACAGAGGAGACTAAGGTAGAGACATCATTCAGGTACTAAATAGTGGAGCTGAGATTCACACCCAGACAGTCTGGCTGCAGAGTCCAGGCTCTTAGCTCTCTGCTGCCTATTCTAGAAATAGTTTCCAAAACTCTGGGATGGCAAAGATTCCCCCAAGGGAGACTTTGTGAGATGATAAAGAAAAAGGCTGAGAATTCTGGAGTGAAGCTTTAACTCTCAGCTGAGCAGACCCCCAGAGGTCAGCCCCCATCACTCAGCGACAGAAGTCCCCTCTGCTGCCTCATGACTGGCAGTGACCCTCCTGCTGCATCCACCATGCCCCAGATTGATGAAGGAAGTGTGCCCAGGCTCTATCCTGTTGGGTCTGCCTTGTACTTCAGATGTTTGTTGTGCAGATTAAATCTGATGCCAATGTAAGCAAAGGTCCAGCCCACGGTTGCCCTCCCAGACTCACAAGACACAGAGAGGCTGTTGCCCGCCCCCTCCAGGCTCTGCCTCTGGAGCAAGGAAGTGGTGGGTCTAAAGGCAGGCCTGCTCTACCAGGTACTTGACATCACACTCCAGTTCGGACCCTTTCCACCAGGGCCCTTCCCACCCCTGCTCTCTCCTCAGACTCCCACGGCTCCTCCTCAGCCTCAGTCTCCCCTGGGTGTCTGAAGCAGGAGGGCCCATGGTGTTGACTTGGCCTCAGGACCAGCTTGGACCAAGTGTGAAATCCCCATGGTTCTAAGAGCTGGCTGCCTCTTGATGCCTCCGGCCTTTTTCATGCAGTCTCCTCCTGGACTTGAATAGTAAGAAGGCCCAGCTCTATGAAGGAGGAGGAAAGGGAGCCAAGTCCACATCTCCTCAAGCCACCAGCCCAAAGGCCCCTCTGTTCCCTAAATGCTGCAAAGAGGCAAGCAGACACCAGTTTAGAAGTAATTTTTTCCCACTTTTGGGAGAAAAAGTGATGACACAGATAAACAAAAAATACAACAAACCACCCCCTCCAAACCACACTTTGTTTTTAAGCAAACGGGCCAGGTCCTTCCAGGCCTTCTTCCCCGCTAAATGCCAAGGCCACCCCCACCCCCCCACACACACACCCCACTCCTGCTCACACCCCACCTGCCCACTGGCCCTGGAGCCAGGTGGAACAGTGGGAAGCCATCCACTGGCTTCGAACTTCGGACTAGATATCCAGCTCAGGCAGGGGGATTCGTGGCACTAGTGCCAGAGCACAACCTTCCTGGCCTGGTCCACGCTCACCACGTGGCTTCCGGAGTAACACCAAGCCACAGCGTTGACAGCAGCACTGAGGAGAAGGAGGGCCAGGTTTCAGGGGCGCATCAGGAGCTGGGCATGCAGCCTGGTGCTGCCCCTCATTACTGGACCGGGGTAGTCTGAGGCCCTCTGTGAGGCCACTTCCTCTCCTGTAAAATGGGCTCACAGGGCTGTGGTATGGATGGACACAGTACATGTGGAAATGAACCTTATAAACTGTGAAGGGCTCTGGGAAATGGAAGATGTGGGGACAAAGGCTGAAGATTCCAGGGCCCAAGCATGTCAGAAGCTGGAATTGGCTCAACAGGACCGGGGCCAGGGCAGCACTGACCCTGAGGCTGGGGTGGGCATGTGGGTGGGTGGTGGCTGTGCTCACCAGTGGGGGCCCCGTAGACTATTCTCCAATCTCCCAGTGTCTACATGCCAGATATAAAGGGCTCCATCCCAGGAACCTGCCAGTGCATAGCTTCTGTCCGGGCTGCAGTGTCCACAGCAGAGCAAGAGAGAGATCAGAGGTAAGGACACACACACTGACACACAGACACAATTAGATAGGGCACACTTGGGCATAGGCATATGTGCTCTCACAGACATACCTGAACACAGCTTTGGTCCAGTCAGAACCACATTTGAAGCCATCAGCACTGAGGACAGACAGAGTCAGGTCACAATGGAGGTGGCCAACAATCCCTGCCCTCCGTCAGGAACTTCAAGAGCTTCCTCTCTCTATCACGGGGTTGAGCACCTCAGGAGGCCCTGGTCCAGCAAGGCCTCTAGGGAGTCCCCTTCCCGCTATGACAGGTCATGGAGGGTCTTTTTGAGGGGATGAGAGGCCCAGCTACCCCAGTCCAAAAGCCACAGGATCAGCAGCTATGAGGCAGGTACCTGAACACCTGGCGGATATTACTGACACGCAGGTCGATGACCTTGAGGGTGTCATCACGAGAACAGCTGAGCAGATGCAGCTGATCATGGCTGAGGCTCAGGGAGGTGACCCGGCCCTGCACCGGGATGACCTGGATGCAGCGGGGCACCCTGAGGAGTAAGAACAGAGATGAGGATGAGGAGCAGCCCACCCTGACAGGCTAATGAAGTCTAGAGGCACTCTTGATCTCAGAGCACTGGTGCCAAGGCTAACAGTGACTGATTTCCCACTGCAGCCAGCGGCCCCCTAACAGGAACTTAGGCAGCCCTTGACTTGAAGCCAGAGCCCCTGAAACCCTTGGGTCACTAAACTAAGTGCCAGAGGGAAAGCAATGGAAGTCTGTCTGTCTTTACATGCATGAAAGACAGAAAGAAAGGGCTCAAAGGCGAAGCCTGAGGCAGGCCTGGCACTGGCTCCAGCACTGGCTTTTATAAACCACTCAAGCCCAATGTTCAGCTCCTGGGTTTAAAAAAATAACTAAAACTTTTGTTCCTTTTGCTTAAAAAGTAGTAACTAAATGGAAAAGGGGGCTTCTACATTTTAGTTGTCAAGGCTCAGGCAGAGTCCAGTGGTTGAATGGAGAGCCACTAAGGTGGCACAGGACCCATGGCTGAACCTTCAAGGGACCAAGCCCAGCACAGAGAGGCCACCACAGCCTCCCTTCCTTGAGGCACCCTCCACAGCTCCACGGCCAGAGAAGGAAAGAGAACACAGGAGCCATGTTCCCTTGCCTCCACTACCCACAGCCCATGCCTGTCACCTGCTGTCCCAGAACCGGATCTTCTGGTCACTGTGGCCACTAATGATAACATGGTCCCCACACACCACGTCATTACAGTAGGAAAGGACATTGATGGTCCTGGAGCCTAGGGAACAAGAAGCAGAGCCCCAGCCTCAGAGAAGGGTTGTCAGGAGCCAGCCCACTAGATATATAAGAAGCTGGGGCCCAGGAGCCCCAGAGAGAGGCACTGTCCTCCCAGAAGTAGAACCTGGGTCCCCTGCTTTCCAACCCAAAGCCTGTCACCAAGAAAGTAGCAGAAAGTATCAATGGGGAAGAGAGAAAGTGCTTTAGGAGATTTCACCCCGAATGGCTGTGAATCTCAGAATCACCCCCAGAGAGCAGCCTGAGGTCCCTTAGGACCCAGCCTTGTGGGGAGGGGTTCCCCGAGGGTGGGGTGGAAGGTGGGGCTGGCCTTACAATAGACACGGCTGAGGTCCCACTCCTTCACTGTGCGGTCTCGGCTCCCAGTCACCGCCTGATGCCTTGTTAGCTTGAATTTGGCAGCTGTCACTTTGTCTGTGTGTCCAGACAGTGTCTCCTGCCCACCCCATCCCAAATATGAATTAAGGGCACAGCCAAGACTCTACAATACCTGCCTCAAGGCCAAGGCATGACCCCTGACCCTCAGGCTTCCTTCCCTGCCAAACCTTACCTTGGACTGTGCCTCTCCCACCTTCCAGAGCTGAGCGGCCTGATTGTAAGTAGCTGCCAATATCTGGGAGCCCTGTAGGGACAGGAGTGGGAAAGGTCCTAAAACTGGGCCTGGCCAAAGGCATTGTCCCTCAGGTCAGAGAGCTGGGGCAAGGCTGCCTCAGAGGTCCCCACAGCCCAGGTCCCCCAAAGCAAGCAGAGGAGACTGAGGGCCCAGTTCTAGCATACCCATGTGTTCCCTCAGGCTCCAGAGCCCCCACCTGCCTGGGGATGGGGGGCCTCCCATGCCATTCGGTAGACTCACTGAGGGATCAAAGTCCACACTGGTGATGCTGCCACCAGCTCCTTCAAGGGTGTGGTTGGCCTCCAGGCGACCTGAGATGACCACAGGAAGGGACAGGTGCAGTGAGGTCACTAACCTCATGAAAATGAGAAACTGGAAGTGGGAAAATCAGTCTTTCCCAAGTTAGAGAACAGACCAGCCCTGTTCTGGGGACTGAGCTGGAAGCTGCATCTTCCCAAACTGCCAGCAGGGGGCCCTAGGGGGCAGCTGGTCATCTCACAGGGCTGGAAAGGACCAGAGAAAAAGGGACAGTCCCTAGGTTACACAGCAAGCTAGGGCCAGCCTAGCTGGCAACTCGCCTCCTCTAGGAAACCTCAGGAGTGGGGTCTGACTCCCCAACACATTCTCTGCTACAGAGCCCAGGGCAGCCAGCTAACGTTGGTATCCTGAGTTTTGAGAGCTCAACTGGTAACAGAAGATGTGGTCTACTGGACCCCAGGGATCTGCTCTTCAAGGTCTGTTCCTTATTATAGAGGACCCCTACCTCTCCCAACAGGGTCCATTAGAGCGCAGCCCTTCTCATCTTGCAGGCCTGGAGCCCAGGAGCTGGAAGTCTCTACCCTTCCTTCTTTAGAACAGTGAGCCAAGAACTCTTTCCTAGAGGTCATTTGGCCACTGACCACAAAAATGCTCCAGGTGAGGAAACATAAAAAGATCTAAGACCTCTGCCCACCGAGAAGCAAGCTGTGGGGAGGAGGTGTGGTGAGAAAGCATTGGGATGGCCTGCAGGGGAGAGACCCTCACCTCCCACGACATTCCACAGGTGGATGAGGCGGTCAGCCCCTCCAGTGGCCAGGAGGCTGCTGTTGGGGCCAAAACGAACAGCATTGACCTCGGAAAAGTGGGCATCCTGTGGGGAAAAGGAGAGGTTGGTGCCCCTGGTCTTCGTCATACAGGCGTGTACTCACAGGCTCTCTGTCATGTGTCTGTGCACACAAGAGGGTCTTGTTACCTCTGCCTAGACCCCTGCAGCAACCTCTACCCATACTACCCCATATTCCCCTGACTGGCCTTCTGGTCTCCCACCTCCTGTCACTCTCTCTCTCCCGTCCATGTCCCCATATAAAAGGCTGAGGGAATCCCACCACAAGCTGTGGCAGGAAAATTTCTGCTCTTCTTCAGACCACCCCTGAGGTCCACGGTCTCCATACCAGCACCCCATTCACTTGGCCCAGCCTCTCCTTACCAGCACATCCTGAGCCCAGGTAGGAAGTCGGGCCACCACACACACAGGGATGCTCTGGTATCGCTGCTCAGAGACTCCCCCAATTGAGTGGCCTCTCCTCTTCTTGAAACTGGGGAAAACGGGAGTCAGGAAGGCATTCAGTAAGGCCTTGCGACATGGGAGCCTCAAAGTCCCCTGAGGCAGCAACAATAGGAAACAGACACGAAAGATAGCAGAAGGTGCAGGAGGTACAACAAACATGGTTCCCAACCCAGCCTCTGGCCCCACGGATCAGTGTGGAGGTGGGAGGGGCACAAAGGGAGAGCAGGGACAGCAGACGCAGAGAAACCTCAGGGCTGGGGATTTAGCCCTAGCCTTGCCACTGCTTGGCTCTGTGACCCTGAATGAGTCCCTGATATTTCTAAGCCTCAGTCCCCCACTGAGTGGTAGTTCCTACCAGGCCTGAGGCTGGAGCTCTTGGTCTCCTGTGAGGAAATTGGATGAAGAACAAACTCTGGAGGAATGCCAAGCAGGAGCTGGAAATGATGCCATGTACCCAGCTCCTGCCTCTGGGGCTCAGCAGAGACACAGGCACACTGCTGGGCAACACATGGATGGAGAGACTGAAGTGCATACACAGACCAGGTCTGGGCTCCAGGACCACACACACGGCTCCAAGGGGAGCCCTACACACACACATGCATGCACTTACTCTAGAAGCCCCTTCACCACATCCACACAGTGGGACAGCGTCAGGGAAGTGGCGGAGGCAGACCTGGGACAGAATGGAGAGAGACATGCTAGGGCACTGGCTGGTAGATGTGTAGACAGCAGTCATTCATCCCTACACTTTGCCAGGGGTCCAAGGGCTCATAGCCTCTTAAGCCCAGCTGGATGAGAACTTGGCTCCTTTCAGACCAGGAGAGCAGGATGACCCAGAGCAGTCCCAGGAAGGTGGAGGCAGGGAGGGAGTTGGCAATGAAGTCTCCCAAAATTTCTACCATGATGGTAAGAACTGCCTCACTATCCAAGTGCCCCTCAACAAAAGTTCTCAGGAGGCTGAGCTGGGGCCTATGGAGCGGGTAGTGATGAAGTTATCCCCAGGCCGTGATAGCATAAGGCTGGGGGCAGGAAGGTGGGAAAAGTCAGATCTGCTGAGGCCTCAAAAATGCCCAGGAGAGGGTGTGTCCTGGGATGACCTGACCCCCAAGGACTGCCATGGGCTTTGAGGACCAACATCTCATGCCCCTTCCCAAGGTTCCTTTACTGCCCTGAGGCCTGGACACCAGTGACATGCAAGGAAGGGCTACAGAACCTTCTGGTTGGGGAATGGGGCAGGGAGGAGCAGCCTCAATGCCAGGCAAATGAAGACAGATGGGGAGCCTCAGAAGAGAGACCTAAGGACGGAAGCCCAAATCAGGTCCCACCGTGTGAGCTCACATCTATACATGCTCAGATGTTCACATGCACTCAAGTATGCTCACCTAGGCTTGTACATTCGTGTGCTCTCATGTCCCTGTGTATGCACACTCATGCCTATGACAGCTAAGCCTCGGGCCTTCCCCACAGGTTCCCCCCTGGTAACACCCCACCCCCAGAGATCTGGTCCTGGGAAGGAAAGAAAATGGTGAGGATGGGGTTTTGAGTCTCTGAGGTGGAACTGACTTGACGTGGTTCCAGGCATTGGAGGCCAGACACATTCTGAGAGGTCTGAATTCTACTCCTTTATCTCCTCAAGG
The DNA here is from genome assembly GCA_004026885.1 of Lyroderma lyra. NCBI lineage: Eukaryota > Metazoa > Chordata > Mammalia > Chiroptera > Megadermatidae > Lyroderma > Lyroderma lyra. Next base: position 338,273 of record PVJL010000345.1, on the reverse strand, counting down.
CCCTTCCCAAGCCAAGAGCTGGCTCAAGGTCCCGAAGGAAGACTCTGAGGTGGGGCCCAGCTCAGAACTCTGGGACAGTCCTCACCTGAAGGGTCTCTTCCACTTCTCACCAGTCTCACTCTCCAGAAACTGGGTTTCAGCAGGCAAGGCCGGAGTTATCTCTGCCCCCTCCTTGATCACATTTACTATGGTATCTGGGCTCCTGGGAAAGGGAATGAAGCTCAGGAAGATCAAGGCACCAGGCCAGCCCCTTGCTGCCCCAGTGACTGACAGGGTAAAGCTGTGCAGACGCAGTGATGAGGGGTCCATGAGGGTGCACGTGTGCTGGCCTCTCTGACCACATGTGTCTGCATTTCCTGTGAGCTCCCTCTATGTGGAAGCCTCCAGGGCAGCAGCTGTGCACACTTGCGGTCAGGTGCATGAGTGGCCACAGCAACTGAGGGGCTGGGTAGAACCGGAGGCTGCAGCCCAAGAGCAGGGTGCTCCAGAGCACACGGGACAGATCCAGAGGCTGAGCGCACGGCCATTCTTACTCGCTGATGCTCACTGTCCGCTTGGCCGCCTTCTTCAGCTCCTGGGACACCAGTGCCTGTTTGGCCCTGGGCGGAAGAAGCGGGAGAGAAGCATCTTGACGCTGCTGCCTTCCTGCGCTGGGGGGGGCATGGGCCCCCCACCCCACTCCTGGGGAAGCTGAGCTGGGTTCCCGTCCCCAGTAGGGGCGTGACCGACCGCTTGCCTCCCTGAGGGGCAGGAACCAGCGTTCTCACCTCTCCCGGCGCTCGAGGTGCTGGTTGCGCTCGGCGGCTGCTCGCACCTTGCGCTGCACCAGCCGCTCCAGCAGGTCGCGCGCCTCCTCTTCCATCTTGCGCAGTGCCGCTTCCTGGAGCCTGGCGTGTGCGCGCAGCGCCTCGTAGGCCGCCAGCTGAGCCGCGTTACGCGCCCGCCGAGCGTCCACCTGCTGGACCTGCTGCGTCCGCACCTCCTGCAGCTGCGCTACGCTGGCCTCCAGAGCCGCAAGCCTGGAATAGGGGGCGAGCAAATGCCACTGCCCAGTGGAGACGGATCTCAAAGCTGGGACAGACCTTCCTTGGCCACCGCCAGCCAGGTAGTTAAGGCAAGTCTCCCATCCAGCCTTCCCCCTCTTCAGAGTACTGCGGTTCCGGACGTTTGAGGACATGGGGAAAGCTGTTGGGCCCTGCGGAAGACACGGGGGTTGTCTCCCCGGCAGAAATGGCCCGGAACCTCCGAGAGGTGGGCATGGTCCCTCTGGCACCCGCCCCGCCTGCCACTCACCTGCTCTGCCGCTCCTCCAGTTTGGACTCCAGGGCGCAGAGGGCTGCGCTCTTCTCCACCACCTGGTAGGCCATCTGGGGGCAGTTAGGGGCCGGACAGGTGGGCCTCTGTGTAGGGCTTCAGCCAGGGTTTGCTACTCCACCCACCCGCCCGCCCCGTTACTAAAAAGCAAGCTGAGGTGCAGGTAAACGTCTCACGTGGGAATGCACTGTTGTTTTTGGAATAACAGGGCCTTAGGCTCTGGAGTCTAACACCTAAGTTTTAATCCTGGCATTGCCACCTATTTTCTCTGTGACACTCTCTGAACCTGCTCCGTTTCCTCGCCTGTAAAATGGGAATGGATCGTGCTTACCTACTAGGGTAACAAGGAATTATTATATGAAATAGTATTTCAAATAATGGCAAATTTATAGATTTATTTATTAGCTAACACTTATGTGTGCCATGCCTCGTTCTGAGCATTCTACACATATTAACACTTTTAATCCCCATAACAACACAGTGAGGTAGGGACTGCCATTCTCCCTATTTTACAGATGAGGACATTGACACAGAGAGGTTAAGTGTCTTGCCCAAAGTCACACAGCTAAGAGGCAGAGCTGATACTGGAACCCAGGCCTCCAAACATTAAGTTCCAGGTAGAGGGCTGGTCTATAGGAGAGGTTCAAGGAATCCCAGTTCTGTTCCCCACCTCTCCAACCCCTGGCCTACACCAGCATAGATCCTAGAGAGTAACAAGGGGCCCTGAGCAGAGGGACACAGGCTACGGAGCAGGAATGGACTGTGGAAGCAAAGGGCCTAAACTGAATACTGGAGCTGCCCCATAGCCCACAAGTGGAAATGAGGATCATCTCATCTATACCTCTGTGTCACTGAAAGTTAGTCCTTCAGCCAAGAGCTGGAGAGAGAAAGCTCAATTCCTACCTTTTGAAGCTGAGGGATCAGTGGGAGCGACAGACACTAGGTAAAGCTGTTCCCACCAGTGTGGCAAGAGGAGCATGAGGAAATAACTAAGGTGGGGGGCTCTATTGTTACCCTGTTTCTGTATTCTTTCTCATATGCATCTGGTGAGGGGCAGATTAAGGAGCAAGATTGGTGCTGTCCACCTGCACTGACACGATTCCCTGTGAGTGGGCCTGGGGAGGGGTCCTACACATGCAAGGCAGGGAGGCCTACCTTCATAACTGGCCCAGTTTATAACATTTAAAATTCCTTTCACCACTAAGCAATCTGACCACCACTTTTGCTTCCTCGCCTGTCATTTACTTTGTTTTGGTATTCAATATTTTTTATCTGATGCTTTCCAAAACTCAACTAATAGAGATGAAAAACAGATTAGTGGTTACTAGGAGTTAGAAATGGTCAAGGGAGAGAGGCAAGTTGTGACTAAAACAGGGTAGCAAGAGAGAGATCTCTGTGGTGATGAAACAGTGCAGTATGAGAATGTTGATGGTCACACAAATCTACACATGTGACAAAATGACAAAGAACTATACATGCTTCATACCAATAAACGTTTCCTGGCTGTGTGTGTTATAGTTATATAAGATATAACCTACAGGGAAAAGGGAATAAAGGGTACACAGGACCTCTCTGTACGTCTTTGCAAATTCCTATAAATCTACAATTTTTTTTAATTAAAAAATAAAATGCAGCAGTAAACAATATCTGGCCCCATGGAGCTTCCAGTCCATTAGAGGAGATTGACAGGCTAGTAAACACATGCCAATTAAATATTTTTAAATTAAAAAATAAAGTTAATAATAATACATGCTTGTTGTGATTTGTGAAACAGAACTAAGAATGAAAGAGTGAGCCCCTCCTCATCCCCTGGCACAGCTACTAGGAGGTGACTGGTGTGTGTCTGAGGAAGTGATGGGGAGGGAGTGCTGAAGGCAAGGGGTGTGTGAAAGTATCCCAGACAAAGGGATCCAAGAACTCAGAGACAAGAGAGTAGCAGGGTATATATACACACCAAACTGATAATGGGGAGATGAGGCAAAAGGGGCTTTTACTTTTTTACTCTATAGGCTTCTGTTCTCTTGAAATGTTCACAACAAGCATGTATTGTATATTAGTTGTCTTTTTTTTAATGGAAGTCATTTTTATTATTAAAATAGGGGTGCCAAGGAGAGAGTCATCCAGGGAGTAATGAGGGTAACTTGGGCCAGGTTAGATATGGTACAGAAAACAGAGAAGTTGATGGATTTGGAGACAGGATCCATGAGCTGGTGACTGGCTCACACATAAGGCTGGGAGAGGTCAGGAGTGCCCCTAATTTTCCAGCCTGGTGACTGACTTCCAATGGAGCGGGGCATGATCTACCTCGTTCATCGTTTAGTCTACAAATATGCATTAGCATGGACTGTGGAGACAAGCCCCAGGCAAACCAAAGGCATCCCAGGCATTGGGGTGCTTACAACCCAGAAGGGAGCTCAGATGTTTGAGAATTACCTCTCAAATGTCAAATTGCAACCTCAACAGGGCCCTAAGGGAGAGTCTCTCACTAGGTTCATAAGCCCATTCCCACATTAGTAGGACTTGGCATGTGTTTACTGGCCTGTCAGTCTCCTCCAGTGGACTGGAAGCTCCTTGAGGCCAGGTCTTATTTACTGCTGCATTCCCTGTGCCTTGGATACAGCAATTGTCAATGAGTATTTGTTGAAAGAATAAATGGAGAGCACAGAGGTAAATTCATATGGTAGGGAGTTCAAATCCTGGCTCCACCTCTCTAAGCTTCAGTTTCCTCTGTAACCATAAAGTTATGCAGGATTAGCTGAAATAATTGCTTAGTCCAGTGGCTGCATGGACTCGCCTCAATGTGGTGTGGTCATTTTATTATGAGGGCAATGGTGAGTCTGACTTTAGATGTTAAGTCCAAAAAGCAGCTGAGCAAAATAGTCTGGAGCTCAGAGCCAAGGCTGGGCTAGAAACAGGTCTGGAATCAGCAAATAAAGTCTCTCAGGTTGTGGGAGTCAGTGAACACACCTAAGCTCCAAGGTGTGTTCCCCTCCACATAAAGGAAGGAAGGAAGGAAATAAACCAGAGAAGGAATTTCAGAAGCGGCAAAAATGAGAAGTGCAAAAATGAGAAGAAAACCAGACATGTGTAGTGAAATAAGCCAAGAGACACCATGGGGGTAGGAACAGAGGCAGCAGTGTCAGGTGGGGAGATAGCACACCCTGCCATGGAGGTGGACAACCTTACTCATTTAGTCTGCAAATATGTATGAAGCATCAACTGGGGCTAAGCCCTGGTGTTGGAAGAGCAAGTGGTGAGCAGATTAGGCTGGACCAACCAGAAAGGGGAAGAGAGGTCAGCTGGGCCCTATATACCTCATACTCCTCCCTGAGCTCTCACCTCACTTCTTCTACTTGCTATTGGAGTCCACTACTTCATCCCAGGCTGCCAGAGCCAAGCTAGAGAGGTCTCTCACCCCTGTCTAGCCTCAACGGATGTGGGGAATGCCCCTTACTTGCTTGCTACCTTGGACCACATCTCTCAGCCTCCGGAGTCTTAGATTCTGGCCCCACCCCATTCTCTCTCAGACCTCTGCCGGCCTACCTCACCACAGACCAGTCGAAGCCCCTCCTCTTCCTCTTGCCACTTCACCCTCAGAGTGGCTGGTGATGGGACTTGGTCTGAATCAGGCCCCAACTCCTGTGCCCTGCCAACCAATCAAAAGAGTGGTGCTCACTGTCCATCCATTCATCCATGGATGTTTATGAAGAGCCTGAAACTAGAGCCATGAACTTTCCTGACAAAGGTGGAAGCCAGAAAGCCAGTAGAGGAAAGAGCATATCTCCAGAAACTAAAGCTGCCCATGACTCCTCAGCTCAGTAGACCCCCAGGCCTTGGGTTCCATAGCCAGGACCCACGTTCCAACTGTGAGCCCCAACCCATTCCTGGTTCTCATCTTCACTCCCTTTTTGAAATAGATAGCAAAATACTTTCTGTAGGCATCAGGTAAGAAGCAGGGAGACAGAATGAGACAGAGGAGGGGAAAAGACAAGCATAGGGACAGGAGGGGAAGGAGATGCGACTAATGCAGAAATGGACTGAGAGGGACATTCTAAGCAGCTGGCTTGGAGGAAAGCTGAAGAGCCCACCTCCCCTTACCCTGGGCAGCAGCCAGGGGCCACTGAGGTGCCAGGGAGAGAATAAATCTAGCATAGGCAGTAGGAATAAGGCCCAGGCAGCCCATTGTGACCACAAACACACATACACTCACCAGGGGCCCTGGTGGGTAGCAGGAGTGACATCGTTGGACTCTGGCTGCAGCTTCTCCGAGTACTGGGCCAGTAGCTCAGCCTTCTCTAGAAGGCGGTTATCTAGGGGTGCAAGTGGTAATCCTGAGGTGAAACACTTTCCAGCAGACTCCAGGCATACAGGTTACCTCTCTGGCTGTGAGGGCTACAGGAGCCCAGGGGTGCAAAGTGGGAGAGCTACTGGTAGAATGGGCTCTGCCCCTTGCCTGAGGGGTATTTATGCAGCTCTTCCAGGACCTTCAGCCCTGGCAAAGCCTCCTCACAACACTAGGTCCTCAAAAGGTCCTCCAAAGAGGGCCTGTTTTCCCAAAGACAAAGGACGACCACTGCTGGGGAAGGAGATGGCTGGGCACTGCCTGCTGAGGGTCCTAAGAAAAGAAGGGGCCAGGGATTAATTTCCCCTGCCACAGTGCAGGGCCTGGCCCCTAGTGATGAAACACCTCTAAGCTCTACGGGTGGCCTTTGGCAAGTTACTTCCTCTCCAGGGGCTCTAGAAAACAATCCTGACTTCCCCAGGTTGGTGTAAGGTTACCCGCCACCCCGACCCAGGCCAGAACAGAGGGCCCTTGAGCAATTATCCAGCAGACCTCAAGTTTGGTAGTTTCTGCTACAGACCCTAAAACACACCCGCTCCACCCCTAACCCAAGGCCACTTCCTCATTTTTCACCAATTCCCGAGTAGGGTGAGGTGATAAGCCCAGGCCTAGCTCCCCAGCAACTTTCCCTCACCCAGTCCCCACTGGCCTAGTTCTCACACAAAACCCCACCCCAACCCCCACGGCACTGCATTGGCCTCCAGCAAATCTGAAGAGGCCATTTTGCCCAATTTGTGGGTAAAAAGTTTGAGTCTTAGGGTCATGACCTGCCCAAGATCCCAGAGAAGACTGGGCCTTCAGTGTGTCTGATTTCAGCCCTCCAGGGTCTCCAGTTCCACAAATTTGCAGCCAGGTCAGAGGGGGCAGGGTGGATCTATTAAGCATCAGTCAAGATGAGGCCCAGTGATGGAGCTGGAGGGATTGTAGTTAGACGTAGACTTTCAACCTGAAACACAATCTCAGGTGACCAGAGGCACTACACACAGATGCGCACGTTCATCCTGCTGGAACCACCATACCCCTCCTGAACAGCTCCCCAGAAACAACTCTCTGACGGGCTCAGCCAGCTCCTTCCCACGGCCTAGGGTTCCCTGTTCCTCCCTCAGGCCAGGGTTGGCTGGGCACACAGGTGCTCCTAAAACCTGCACCAGATCACCTATCAGTGGCAAACCCTGAGACTGACCTTCCTCCCTCGAGAATCAGTTTCACGCCGACCCTTGATTAGCCAAGAAGTAGCTGCTCTTGAACTTTCTTGCGTTTTCACTGGGCTGTGGGGACAAATGCACTCACCAGGCTCTACTCTGGGGACTGCCCAGCGAGGGAAACGCAAAAGACCCTACAAAACCAGCAGTGGCTGACGACCCTGTGCCTAGGAAGCCCAGCTCGTCGCGGGCAGAGCCAGGCCCTGGCGGGCGGAGAACGGGGTACCAGGAGTGAGCTCCGTCCAGGAACGGGCTCCAAAGAGAGCCTGGATTGGAAAGGGCAGGAATGCGGCTAGTTGGGAGATGAGGTGTAACAGAGAGGGGAGTCCCGCCCCAAAGCTTCGGGGACGGGAAGGCTTTGCTGCACTTGAGTCACTGCGGGAAAAGCCAGAAATTCTGGAACCTCGTCCCCTCCCCTGCCATCTTCTAAGCCACCTGGGGCGCACTCACAGGCCGGCACCAGCTCCAGGAAGAGTGCCTTTTGCGTGCGGTCCCGCTGCCGCAGCTGCCGCATGATGTGGCGTTTCCAGCGGGCGGCTGCCATGGCCTCTCTCCGGCCTCCCGCGGGCACAGCGGCTCCAGAAGACACAGTTAGGTAGGGCGGGGCCTCGAGGGGACTCCGTGATGTCAGGGGGAGGGCCGCGCCCGGGAATCCCCGGATTGTACCAAGAGCGTACTTGGAGGGAGAATCTAAAGCAACCGTGAGGGAAAGCCGCCCCAGGGCCTACCCACGGGAACCCCACAAAAAGTTCCCACCTAAGCTGGGGACCCTATTGCTATCAGGTAATATGCGGGACTCGAGGTCGCAGTCGCCGGGGCGGCGTCCCCCGTGCCTGTTGGTGCGCTCCGCAGGCGGGGCCTCCAGGCCCTGCGCGGCTTTACCTCACAGTGCTCTGACCGAAATAATTCCACCTGATCCAGGTAGAGCTGTAAGCTCCGGACCTGTAGAACTCCTCTGTGAGGGGAGGCAACCAGACTCCAGGCACACACATTGACAGCCAGATAAGAAAGCCCAGAGGAGCAAGGGACTGAAGGGAAGAGGCCCTGCTTTCCGGAAATGATGGCATTTGAGTTGGGTCGTGAAGGACGAAGTAAGAGTTGATGAGGAACAAGAAAGGATTCCAGGCAATGGGAAGAACGAGGGCAGAGGTTCGATGACGTAAAAGCTTGGTGGATTCAGGCCTGAAGGGACAGGAGACAAAACTGCCCTTGTGGGGAGCGAGGTTTAGGGGCCCAGATTATCACAGAAAATGTAGGTCTCTGAGAGTTAAAGAGCGGCAGATGATTTCACCTAGCAAACCCCTGGCCCAGAGGCTGTGTGAGATCACACGGAAGTGTGTGGCTGAGAAGCCCAGGATTCTGACTCAGGGATCAACGAACGGTACACTTTATTTGTTTGGCCTCTGGAGGAGCAGCAACATATCTTGCAGGTATATTTGACAGTGAATTATAAGATTTAGGAAACTGTCATAAAATTACCTCCGGCAAGACCCCTGTCCAAGTGCTCTCTGCAGATATAGGCTGGTATAAGAATGAAAGGAGGGATTCACTAGGCCCAGCCTCACCTGAGGTACACTGTAAGACCCCAGCAGGCCCTGCTCTCAGTGAGTAAATGTCCCCAGGAAAGGAGAGAAATTTGACAGTATTGGGGAACCATACAGGCCCTGGAAATGACACATCTGTTGAGAGACAGATGGGGATGTGTCATATGACTTGGAAAGCAGTAAATGTCAATGACACCTCAGGACATTGTATCCTGCTATACTTTGAAACCACAGTGAACTGAGCTCAGTTCCCCACATGTCATTATCTTTGACCCTCATTTCCTTTGCACATGTTTCTTTGGGACACGTTACCCTCTAGTCAGCCTGACTGCTACTCATGGGTTCCCTCCTCCAGGAAAACTTGCATGCTTCCACACTGAGTTAAGGCTTCTCTGACCCCAGTCTAGCCTATCTGTTGGAATGGGTGGTGGGTATTTACATTCACTAGAAGGTGTGCCCAGGAGAAGGACATGGTACCCATGGAAGGCTCATGACCAATTGGCAACAGTGATGAACTCCCTTTAGGACTGGCTGGCTCAGGGGTGCCTAGGGACATCATCAGAGGAACTGGGACTGTGTGCATTAAAGGGTACATTAACAAGGCTCTGCCTAGCCATGAGGTGCAAACACACTATTTCAGGTGAGGAGTCATATTGGTGTCAGGAGTTCCTAACCCTTCTTTGGCTCACAAAACATTCCTAAAAACTTTAAAATAATTTTGTCATGTTTGAATAGTATATAATAAAGATTTTGACTAAAAATATTAACCTTCTATCTTTAGACTATGAAAGATTGTATTATAAAGTTCACATAAAATTTTAGATAACATTCATAATATATGAAGACAAATTACTACTTTCCACATTTAATATGCTGTTTAATTTATCTTTATGTTAGAAAAACATGATTCAATGATCAATAATTATAATGTGATTATATCATGATTTAGAGATGTAACATACTTTGGAATATAGTTTGAAACTTGTGCCTGGCTTAGGCATCTCCTGGTAGCCAGAGTGATTGTTTAAAAAGTTAAATCAACTCATGTAATTCTGACTTAAAAATCCTCCTAAGACTTCCTAGCATATTAAAAGGAAACCCCAACCCCCTTCCAGGCCTGCTTGATCTGGCTTCTGCACATACTTCTGATCTTTACTCTGTGGATAAAACCTTATTCACAACACTGAAATCACTGCCAAACGCAGTTCTACCATGGTGCCTTCACTCTAGTTGTCCCCTATTCCTGGTGCTTTTCCACCAGAACTTTTAGATGCTTACACTATCCTTTCTTTCAGAAGACCTTCCCTGTTCACCCAATCTGAAATATCCTCTGCCCCAACTGAATGTACATCGTCCAGTAGTTCTTCCTTTCCGAGCTCTTATCACTCCCAGAAAGGATCATGTTTCTGTGTTTGTTTAGTTGTTTATGTTTTGTCTCTCCTACCAGGCTGGAAATTTCAGGAGAACCAGCACCAAGTCAGCTTTGATCCCAGTTCTATCTTCAGCACCTAGAATGAGGCCTGGCAATAGTTGAGTAGGTAATTAGTGTATATTTAGTGCTGTTGTGGTATCAAAAATATAGAAAATCAGTTTTCACGGCTTAACGCTTAGAAGTTTTTAACTCAAAATTGTAGCTATTTTTAATTGAAAAATAAACCACATGCACATAGCCAAAAATTCAAATAGCACAAGAGTGAGAGTCTCTGCCTCATACCTTCAAACTGGTCAGGATAGGACTGGCTATTCTGTGGTCTTTTGGTTATTTATTACTAAATACAACTTTTTCTTACTATCTCTTATGATTCTGAGTGTTAGCTGAGGTTAGCTGGGTGACTCCATTTTGAGTCTCTTATGTGGTTGCAATCATAAGCAGGACTGGAGTCATCTGAAGACTCAGCTGGGCTGGTTACTAATGATGGCTCATTCATTTGGTTGGCAAGAGATGCTGGTGGTTGACTGGAAGGACAATTAGAGCTGAAAACCAAAGTGTGTTTATGTGGCTTAGATTTCTCAGAGCATGATTCTAGATTCTGAGAATCTAGATTCTGGGCAGGAGCACTCAAAAGAATCATCCATTGGTCAAAGCAGTCACAGATCAGCCCAGATTCAAGGACAGAAGACACAGACCCCAACTTTCAATGAAAAGAATGCCATAGAATTTCTGGGTATCTCTAATCCACCCCATATGGTACCAAATAAACCTTCATATCTCAGTAGCTTAACACAACAAAGGTTGGTTTCTCATTCATATCGCAGTGTGGGGTAGACAGCATTGGTGTATATACTGTTCTCCTCCAGCAGTAACTCAGATTCAAGCTCCTTCTACCCAGCATCTCCATCATCTCAAAGTTCTTTGATCCCAATTGCTCAGATGGGAGAGAGGTTGTGGGGGTCAGGAGAATGAGGAAAAGATTCACATTAACAATTGCTTTGGAACTGAAGTGACACGTTCTGTTGCTCACATTCCCATTGGTGAAATCACATCTGCTAGGAAAGGTAATTTATACAAATTATTAATACAGTATATTCCAATACAAATTTCAATAGGGTATCTTTTTTGTGAGATTTGACAAGTTGTTTCTAAAATTCATCTCAAAAAGAATACCCAAATAAAAGATTTTTAAAGAATGAGGAAAAAGACTATTATAATGAAAGTGCTGTACTGCTGGTTCAGAAATAGGCAAGATTAATAACAGAACAGATACCAGAAATAGATCTTCCCTTGTAGGAATTTAATATATGATGAGGGTGACATTTCAAGTAAGTGGAAAACAGGAGTCTGTTCAATAATTTTTGTAGGACAATCAGTTATCCAATTAGAGAAAAAATGTAGTTAGATTCATTAGTTCACACTATATGCAAAAGTAAATTTCAGATGAATTATATTATGGTTTATAACCATAAAAATAATAAAGTGATTAGAAAAAAATTGGAATAATTTATCTATAACCTTGCAATAGGGACTACCTTTCTAAACAATATGCAAAACCCCAAAATCATAAGAGATCATTTAATCACATCAAAATGTAAAATTTCTGAATAGTAAAAAACACTGTGCCCTATCAAAATTCCAAGAGCCCTTTTTTGTGAAATGAAAATGCCAATCCTCAAATTCATATGGAATTGTAAGGGGCCCTGAATAGCCAAAACAATCTTGAAAAAGGACAAAGTTGGAGGACTTCACACTTGAAAATGTGCTACAAAGCTACAGTAGTAAAATATGTGGTACTGGCATAGAGGTAGACATTAGACCATTGGAATAGAATTGAGATCCAAAAAATAAATGCATACGAGGGCTGTCTGGAAAAAATCCAGCCATAAATGCCTCTATTTTTCATATTACGTGTCTGGATGCTTTCTGGATAGCCCTCATACATTTATGGCCAATTGATTTTTTACAAGGATGCCAAGTCTATTCAGTGGGAAAAGAATTTTTCTTCAACATATGGTGCTGGAACAACTGCATTTCCACATGCAAAAGAATAAAGTTGAACCCTTACCTCACACCAAATAAAAAAATTAGAATGGATCAAAGGCCTAAAGTTAAGAGCTAAGACTAGAAAACTGTTAGAAGAAGCATTCGGAAAAATCTTCATGTATATGATTTCTCGCAGGCAACAAAGGAAAACATAGATTGGACTTTTTCAAAATTAAGAACTTTGTGCATCAAAGGAGACTGTCAAGAAAGTGAGAAAACCTATAGAATAGGAGAAAATATTTGCAAATACATATCTGATAAGTGTGTAATATCCAGAATATATTAAGAACTCCTAAAACTCAACAACAGAAACAACACAATTCAAAAAATGAGCAAAATTAATATTTCTCCAGAGAAGCCATATAAAAAAGGCCAGTGAGCACATAACATGAAGAATGCTCAATATCATTATGAGGTGTGATTTTTTAAAAATACAGTGAATGTTTAAATTAAAAAAAATTTATTAGTAAAAGACACATTGCCATTAGTCCTCCTCAAAATACCCCCCTTGCTTTGAACGCACTTATCCCATCGTTCTTGACACTTGCTGAAGCAGTTCTGGAAGTCGTCTTTCATGAGTTGTGCTATCATGGTTGCCCCAATGTCCTGAATGATTCAGGTCATACATCACTTCTGGTATGGACATTTCTGTCAAAGAAAAACATTACAGTGTGTCCTCATCTACCTTATTTACTGGATCTGGCACTGTGAGACTCTTGGCTCTTCCCCAAAGTCAAAATGACCATGAAAGGTAAATGTTTTGAATTGATTGAGGACATTGAGGCAGCCATGACAGCGCAACTAAAAATACTCATGAAAGAAGACTTCCAGAACTGCTTCAGCAAGTGGCAAGAATGATGGGATAAGTATGTTCAAAGTGAGGGGGGATATTTTGAAGAGGATTAATGGCACTGTATCTTTTACTGTAATAATTTTTTTTTAATTTAAACCGTATTTTTTTTTTTGTCACACTGAGTACTCATTAGGGAAATGTAAATTAAAACCACAATCAAATACCACTTTACACCTACTTAGGATGGCTATAATTTTTAAATTGTTTTTTAATGGAAAATAACAATTGTTATTTTGGAGGATGTAGAGAAATTGGAAGCTTTGTGCATTGCTGGAGAGAATATAAAATGGTGCCACTACTGTGGAGAACAATTTGACTCAGCAATTTCATTTTTAGATCTATAGCCACAAAAATTGAAAGCAGGGACTCGAACAGATATTTATATACACATGTTCATCGTAGCATTATTCACAATAGCCCAAAGGTGGAACAACTCATAAGCAAGTTCATAGAAACAAAGTAGATTAGAGGTTACCAAGAAGGGTAGGGAGGAATGAGGAATATAATGATTGCTTAATGTTTACAGAATTTCTGTTTGGGATGATGAAAGAGTTTTGGAAATAGTGGTGATGGTTATATAACATTGTAAATGTAATTTATACCACTGAATTGTACACTTAGAAATAAATGGCAATTTTTATAAATATATATATGTATTTCCCTCACCCTAACAAAAATCTCACTCAAAAAAAGCAAACGACACGATATACAAAATAAAAAGAGAAGCAATAGATGGGGAGAAAATACTTGCAAAATATACAGTAGTCCTCCCATCCAGTTTTGCTTTTCATGGGTTGTTACCTGAAAATATTAAATGGAAAGTTTCAGAAATAAAAAATTCATAAGTTTTAAATTTCATGCCCTTCTGAGTAGCATGATGAAATCTCACACCTACCTGCTCTTTCCCACCAGGACATGAATTATCCTTAGTCCAGTATGTATCCACAGCGTATACACTACCTGCACATTAGTCACTTAACAGTCATCTTGGTTATCAGATTGACTGTTGAGGTGTCACAGTGTTTGTGTTCAAATAACTTTTATTTTACTTAATAATGGCCCCAAAGTACAAGAGTAAGTTATGTTGGCAATTTGGATATACCAAAGAGAAACTAAACTTATCAAAGGTATGTACATATAGAAAAAAACAGTATATTTTGATTTCGGTAATATCCATGGTTTCACACATCCATGAGGGGGCTTGGAATGGATATCCCTCAGATAAGAGATGACTACTGTATAGTAAATTTGTAAAATCCAGAAGATATAAAGAACTTCTACAAGTCAACTGAAGAACAGAAAACCCAGTATAAAAATGGACTGACTTTTATGAAAAGAAGAAAAACAAATGGTCCACAGAAAATAAAACTATGACCGACTAGTGACATGTAAGCTAAAGTACAAATGAGAGGTCATTTTTCACTCATCAGATTGTCAAAATTTAAGAAATTGAATAATATCCAGAGTTAGTTACAGTGTGGGGAAATTAAGTTCATCATTCCTGCTGATGGGAGTATAAATAGATCTGACTTCTTGAGAGGGCACTTGGTCATATCTCTGTCTCTCTCTCTCTCCCTCCCTCTCTCTTTCCCACCCCCTCCACCCACATATACCCTTGAACCCAACAACAGTTGCACTCCAATGTGTGATGGGATGAATGTTACATATATTATGGAATTCAAGATGGAATCCAATGCAATCCAAAGGAGCTAGATCTGTGTGTCCTAACATTGGAAATATACAAGGTTGGACAATTAATTTCACAAACTCATCCTAGAAAAAGTGCTACCTGCCTCATTGCTGAATATCACTACAGTCACCTTCAAAGTATTCCCTTGGGAAGCTTTGCACCGATGCCAGCACCTAGTCCACCCTTCAAAGCAATTTTGGAACTTTTTTTGGAATGGCCATCAAAGCTATTGCCATCCCCAACTTTTGACAATTAAGTTTGCGAACTTGCCATGGTGCCCTTACTTTGGCAGTGCTGTACAAACAACTCAGTAAAGTGTCATAATCTTGTACAGTCCTGCCAATGTAAGTGTATGGCGGCAAGTTCACAAACTTAACAATCAGATTTTGGGGACGACGACAGCTCTGGGGGCCATTCCAGAACGAAAGTCCAAAATTGCCTTGAAGGCTGGACTATGCACTGGCGTCAGTGCAGGGCTTCCCAAGGGGAGTACTTTGAAGGTGACTGTAGTGATATTCAGCAGTGAGGTGTGTAGCACTTTTTCTAGGATGAATTCACGAAATTAATTGTCAGAGCTTGTATGTCTGAAATACTTTAGAATAATTCTTAAAATCTCACAGGTCTATTTTTTGTTTCTAATATTTATGTTTTGTTTCTAAATAATAATCTAAAAGGCGCAGACTGCTTTTTGGAAGCAGTTTTCACAAATGACACCTGTGGGAGTGGGTTGGCTTTATTCTTAGTACATAAGAAGCCAAAGGGGATATGATGATCACATTTGCTTTTTTCCTAGCCATAGCTCTGCAGTCTTAGTGACATCACAATGTGCTGTGTATAAATTTTGGATAAATGCAAAAATCTGGTAACAATTATTTGAGGAAAATTTACAGGTTTATGTTTATGCTTTCTTTAATCAGTTGTTTATATCTATAACCAATTGCCCACCAAAGATGATAAGTTAAGTAATATTGAACTAAATTTTAGACAGTTTAAATGTGTGAAATGGTCAAAACATTGAAGGTTTCAGGGTAGTGAGTTCATCTGTAGCTAATGCACTACTGACTATCACTCTAAAAAAAACCCCAAACATTTGGAATAGGGTAAACTCAAACTACAACCACACAACCACTAAGCGGGGAAATCTTGTGAATTGGGTATCATTCAACATGGGCTAATGTAAAAATACTTTGAAATGGGCAGAAAAGGGGGAAGATGGCCCTTTTTTATTTTTTAAGAAGTTAGGTCAAAGTTATGTGAACAACAATACAAATTTCTTTGGTAGATGAGATACAGCAGAATGGAGTGGAATGAAGGGGCAAGAAGATCCTTCACGAGGAAGCTAAATCCTCAAGATGTAGAAATGTGTTTGATTTCAGTTAGGTTAGGGAGAAAATCAGGCACAGCTCAAGAGGGAACTTCTTCCCACAGCACTCACCGCGGGCCACACATACCCTGTCTCCCCCACTCCCACCTCTGCAGAACTGATAGAAGGAGAAAGCCCCACAATCAGTGAAGGCAGGTAGCTGTGCATTTCCCAAGGCACCATAGGGACTGATAAGGGGATACAGACTGGAAGGGCTTCAAGGGAGGGGACCATGAGAGAGGAAGAGAAGGACACAGGTGGAATCTCATCTGCAGCCTCCTCCTTAAAGCTCCACCCTTTGTTAAAGTGCCATGGATAGGGGGCACAGTAATTCAGGTCCAGTTTCTACCTGTCCTGGTTCCCCATTCCTCTCACCTTTCTGAGGCTTTAGGACACTGACTTATGTGAAAAAGTTGATTCACTATAATGCAGTTTGAGGACAGTGGGTAAAGAAGTACCTAGCCCAGGTGAGGAATGTCTACACCCATCTCATGGTCAGAAGAGGTCACTGGCTTGTTCTTACTTGGAACACAACAATAAAGAGTGGTTGCCCCTACCAAAAATAATGTTCAGTTTTAAACACACTGAATTTAAGGAACCTGTGAGTCAGCCAGAAGATGTCCTAGAGGCAGAAGAAAGGCCTGAACTGGAAGCTGGGGAGTCTTCAGCACATGGATGAAAGTGAATGAGGTCATTCAAACAGAGTTTGCAGAGTGAAGAGAGGACCTGGACTGAACCTGGAAGACACCAGTCTTTGAGAGTGTCCTAACCAAATCAGCCAAAGACCACCAGGGACAAAGTCAGGTTTATTGACCCTTTGCAATGAGGAAGACAACACACCAAAGGAACCGTGTGGTGTCCAACAGAACACAAAGGAAAAGAGTTATTATAGGATTAAGAGAGGTGGAGATTAGGTGACATTTAAATGGAGCACTATTTTGATGTCTCAAAGCAAAGCAGAACTGTGTGTAAAGAGGCCAATGCCATATCTGGATTGCTGATTGGACCCAGGATCCTGTTTGCTTTGAAACAATAGTTAAGGTAGACATGGAATATTATGTTCAGAAATGCCTTATCTGAATATCTGCACCTGGGTTGTAAATCCTACCCACTTAGTAATAGATCCCCCAGGCAAGACTTTCATTTTTACTTATATAATTTCAAACAGCTAAGTTTCTGATAGTCTATTTTAGAAAACAAAGTTGCTCAGTGAGTAAGAAAGAATTAGTCACTCAAAGGAGGGGGTTGTTATGACATTTTATAGCTGCAGTGTGTCCTTAGGAAAAATATTTCCTGTTAATTTTGCAGCCATTTTTATCTGTGTCTGTTATTCCAACCAGATGAATAGTAGGGCAGATTTTTGCAGTCCAAACTAATTTTTAGGTTTTCAAGGAACAAACAATGGAGGAGGAATATGCAAAGACTAAAGAGTAGTGAGTAGGCAGGAAGAAAACTGAAGTGTAAGTCTCATAAAGTAGCAGGGTGATTGCTGGTGCTGAACATTGCAAAGAGGTCCAGTTTGTGGCACTGCTGTCCAACACGGTAGTCACTAGTCACAGGTGGATATTTAAATTTAATTAAAAGTGATTAATTTGATTAAATTTAAATTATTTTAAGAGTAAATTCAGTTAAATAACATTTTTTATTCCTCCATGCCACTTAGGCACATGTCAAGTGTTTGGAAGCCACAGACTAGTAGGTATCATATTGGACAGTGCAGATATAGAACATTTCTATCATTACAAAAAGTTCCATTAATCAGCAGTAAGAGAAATGAGTTCCAGATGACAGTGATGCCCATTGAGTGCAGTCTCCAAGAAGTGATGGGAGTTGAAGCCAAGTGGAAGGTGCAGACAGTTGTGAGTAGTATTCTTTCTAAACTCAGCCCTCACAATGCTATTTTCCTCCTATGACATCTACTGTGTAACTCCTGAGTACCTCGAACCCAAAAGCCCAGGCTTAGAGCAGAGGTTCCATTGATTCACTGTGTTTCCCAGCCAGCACAAACCAAGCTGACCATATTTCCTTGAGTCAAAAACGAGATATTGGGATCAGAAAAACGGGATAGAGTTAGGGAATATTCTGTATTCATGAAAAAGTAAGATGATAAAAGTTTTATTACATGAACATGTTGAGCTAACAATTATTCTTCAGTGACAGAATTCACACAAAACTTTAAGTAGACAGAGAAAGGGACTGTATTTCACAATCATACTATGAATATTTCTCTGATGAAGTAATCTTATACAGCAAATTTTGGTCTTTCAACACCTTATCATAAAACTTCTCACACTCCATGACAAAATTTTGTTTTACAACTAACATAGACCTCATTGTCTCAACGCTTAATCTAGATTTCTCCTTTGACCACGTACTGTTCATAATAGAAACTGTTCTTTCAACAGGTGCTGTACTTCCTGGAAGACAAAGAATAAGCCCTACAATATTACAAAAGTAAAAAGTCTAAGCATTTTTTGCTCATTTCAGAAAAAATATTTACCCATCTATCAGATACAGAAATGTTTTCTTTATTCTATGTATCCACCTGCCTCACAATTGTAGATTTTATGAGGGTCCACTAATCCCATACATGAGTTTCTTCTGTTTCTGTGTATCATGGTAAGTTCCTCGTTCAGGCTGTCCTGTATTTCTTTCCATTCAAGTTTCTTCCGTAGTAGCACACACTTGAACTTCTCAGTGTTTCCTACACTGTACTTCCATTTGTTGATACATTCTTAAGCTGGTTCCATAGAAATTCTCAACTACTTCAAAAAGCTTAGCCTGTTAATTTCACCTGAATCTACTAACATTTTCAGTTGTTTTTTTGACATCAGTAGTTACAAACATTTCATTTTTTCTGAACTCTAAATTGTTTATAAGATTTCCAATGTTTATGGCTGAAATTATCTTTTCCAATTAAACTAACATTAAGTTTGGAATGTAGTCACTTGATCTCTTGTATATATCAATAAAATACTTATAAAACATCATATTAGCAGTAAAAAAACAAAAAACCTGTATGGCATACCACACTGAACACTCCAATGTAGGAATGCAAAAAATCATAAACATACACCAAAAAGAAAAAAAAAGTCATCCCGACTGCTATCACAAGCTGGTATATGCCCATGTCCCTCCAAAGCATTCCATTGTAACATAAAAATGGCTACCAGCCTGTTGAACCAGATGAGTCTTAAAAGTCTGAATCAAAGTGAACATAGGGCGGGCTGAATGAATCTCTATGGGTGGAATGATGACAGAAATAACAGTAAGACTCACAATCACTAAATTCCACACTCCTAACCTCATGGAAGCGATCAGATGAGCCCATTCAGTAGTTTACTTGCATGGAGACCCTCCTGGCTCCCACAGGCTGAATGTAGCCTCTTTAATTCCCAGCTGCTGCAGACAAGCAAGTGGGTGGGAGCTGATCATCACATTTCTTGAGAAACCTGGCCCTGACTGGATAAAGTAAATGGAACTTTCTCATTTGTTACACTACTAATTTTATCGCATGCATTGATTAGCATAGAGCCTTATGACAAACCACCTGTGTTCATTTTTTTACAAAAAAATTGAAATGGGACAAAATTGACATAGTAAAACAACGGGATGGTCAGGAACTATAAAACAACAAAACTACTGTCTCGTTTAAAGCGGTTGGTATGGTCAGCCTTGCACAAACCCGTAATGGTCCCTAAACTTCACCTCCCAAGGTGCCCTAGGCTCTTCTGTGTCTCTGGCTCTTGGGCTTCTGGGAAATACAGTTTTTACGGTGATCCAATTCCAGAAAGGTTCTAGCCATGAACTAAGGTTCCCACGAGGCAGGGTGTAGGCCGTTCTGGTGCACTTCACCGCAACCGCCAAGTCCGCTATGGGGGGCGCCAGAATCAGCATGAGAGGTTTGATGGGGCAGTGACTGAGATGGTGGAATCCGGAGAGAGAAGGAGATTAGCGACCGCGCTGTGCCTCTTCCTTGCCACTCCTCAAATCGCCGCCGCTCCGGGGCTGTGGAGGCGCCTCAACCGAAGTGGAGCCAACAGGGTCCCCAGCAAGCACGCTAAGGAGCTTACGGCAGCATCCTACCATGCGCAGCTTGAGGTCCATTGGGTGGCCCCTGGCTCGACGCGCAGGCGCAAACGCAGAACCTCGCGGCCTCCGTAAACACCAAAGAGCGCCTGCGCAAACAGCGCGACTCGGCGTGGACACGTGGGGGCGCCTTAGCTAAGGTAATATAAACAGTAACGTAAGGATCCCTTAATCTTTCTGTTGTCCTTTCTTTTACAGTTTGCAAAGCACAACCCCGTTTATTGCTTCTCTTAATTTGATCCACACAGCACTCCTGTTACAGATGGGGCAACGAGTCGGAGAACGTCACGGCTATGGACCCTAGCCCAGGCTCTGCCTCTGACTTGTTGTGTGACCTTGGGTAATTCTGGTCCCTTGGGGACCTAAGCCTTCTCATTTGTAAATGGAAATAGGTTGTTGGGAGGATCAAATGAGATGCAGAAGTGAAACTAAATTCCCAAGCTGTCTGTAACGGCAAAATATTACAGTCAGGTGATTGCAAATTGAGGGGTCCACTTCCTCATTCTACAGATTGCAAAGTTGAGGGCCCCAAAGGAGGCAGGAGCTTGCCCCAGGTCTCAGCAGTCTGTAAGCAAGCACTAAAGCCCAGCCTTCCTGCCTTTGGTCATGGAGCCCTTCCCTGCATCCCAAGAATCAGTGTCTTTGTTGACTACAGGTTTAGAGACACAGACTGCACTCTGAGGTCCAATGGCAGCCCCTATTCCCAATTCTTTTACCCAACCTGGTCCTAGTGGACGAGGGCCCTGCTCTGTGAGATGGCTACCAGAGGCAGGAAACTAAGGAAGATCTGGAGAATCCTGGAGAAAGAGAACAGTTTTGCTGGAACTGTACAGACCCTGCTTCATGGGACAGTGGCCCAGGTAAGAGAAGGAGCCCAGATGGGACAAAAGTGGGGATAGTGCTAGGGGGACAGATCCTGAATGGAAAGGGGGAGGGCATTGGTCTCTGTTTCTCAACGTGAGAGGAATTGGGCACTCAGGTGACTCCATTTAGGACCAGCAGCAGCCAGAGGTGACACCTCAATTGGCTTGAGTGATGAGGAAAGGAAGTAATACGCATTGAGCTAATGCTGTAAGAGCCAATGCCCCAGTCAGGTGGAGCAGTCAAGTGGCACGTGGGCATACCATACCAGCCCCCAGGATCAGGCAGCTGCCCACCGGAAAAGTGAACTTTTCTCTGTCCCTCTAGTGATGGAGGTGTTTCTGTCTGGAGTGTTCTTAGAGGTACTGAGAATAGGTTGGAGTAGGGGCTGGGAGATCCTGAGGTCTGATTGCAGATGAGGCCTTCTCAGGCAAGTCATGAAAAACAAGTATTTGTAGAAATAGAAATCCCAACATCCTCCCCACTTCCAAGTATCTGATTCTCTGGGTCTTCATTTATCATCTCTATTTTCATTGAGGGAAACTGAGGGTAAAGGAGGTAGAGACTCTCTTAAGGTCATACAGGAGTTGGAGTAGAACTTCACTAGGATAAGGATCTTTCCATTACATGGCAGTAATCAAACATCTTCATCAAATATTTATTGAGTCTCTAATCATGTATACTCAGAGAAGAGCTACCTTGGAGTAGCAAAAAGAAGCCAGGATTCAGTCAGACGTAGCTTTTAACCAGCCTTCCCAGTGACCCTGAGTGAGTCACGACCCATCTCTGAGCATCAACTTGTCTGTAAATTGTGTGAGGAGCTGTCTCAAAATATAACTATGAATTAAATGAGTTAAGAACTCTTAAGTGTATAAAACAGCACCAGGTACATGGTACAAGCTCAGTAAACATTAGCCAGTATTGTTACTAGTGAGCACAGTTTGAGGCTAGCTACAAACAGGGTTCTCCTAGAGCCAAGAAGGGGCAGAGATGCCACAGCCCCAGGTCTGGTCATCTCTCAGATACCTCTACTCCATGCCCTGGGAGCATCTGTTTCTGAAAGCCAATGGGAAAACCCATGTTCCCATTTCCTATTCTGGCATTGGGAACCTGGCAGGGATCAAGCACCTCAAGTGTTTACACTTTGCATGCAACATGATCGATTCCCTTCCCCACAACCTGAGCTTCATAGTTAAGCTGCACATTACAGCCCTGAGCAGTCAGACTAGGACCAAACCTTAGGCTCTTTCTAGCCTCTTCAGGGTGTATGGATCATGCACACACAGTTCTTCCTTTCTGCAGGGCAGAAGTCCAAAAAAGACTGCCAGCAGAGGCTTGGCCTATGTATCCCCTGAATACAGCAAAATCCTGGGGGGCAGGGATCTTACCCCTGGCCCACGCTGTTTGAAGGTGGAGGTCTGGCCCAGCAGAAATTTCAACCATGGTCCAAGCTTCTGTATGTAGGTTTGGTCCAAACCCCTTTTTTATAAAGGAGGAAAGAGAAGCCCAGAGAGGCAAAGAACTCACCAAGAGTTCTCCAGTAAGGTGGCAGTGAAGCTCTGTCTGGCAACTCTTCTTCCCCACAGCCACCGCAGTCTGCTTGGAGCCAGCCCCCAATGTGGTCACTTGGGTATATTCTGGGTGGGAGTGGCAGGGTGGAGGTAGGTGCATGGAGAGATAAGGGGAGGCAGAATAGAGGACCTAGTTTCTTCCCCAAGAAGCCCAGAGCTGACTTGGGGTAGGTGGACTGGGGAGCTTGGTGTGGTAGCTGCTATAGGATTCTAGGGCCTTATTAATCAGTTTGAGGCAGCAGAGGATAAAAATACTGTGGGAGCACACTCCTGGAGGAGGGGAGCAAAGCAGATTCAGGAATGAGTCACAGAGCCCAAGCCCTAAATTTAGGTGATGAAGGAGGCAGCCTCCCCCGGGGAAACACTCTGAAAATGCCATTGACCCAGGGCTTTAGGGCAGAGAGCAGTGGTTGGCAGGAGTCGCGGGCACATCAGTGTCTTATGATAAGAAAACAGTCACCTTGAGTTGCTGCCTACTTTACTCATCACTGTGCCCCAACCACCTCATAAGTAATGGATGCTTGCTACCCTGCTCTATCTCCTGCTCCCTTGGGATCAGACAAAGGACTGCCTTTCCCCTGGCTCATGGTGCCTCCTCACTTCTGGGGTCTGTAAGTAACAAATCTTGTGACTACTTCCTTGGTGTTAACGTATCGAAACTGTGCCTTCAATCAAAAGGACCCCAGGATTTTCACTTCTCCAAAGTAGGTCCTTAGATGTAAAGGAGCTACCTGCTTACCCTGTGTGGGTGGCTTGTGCCCCCTCGTTCAGCAGGTCATAATCTGCATATTCTTAACACACCAGCTCTGGGTTTTTCAATGGAAATGCCCTATGGAAGCTGAGCCTGTCCCAGGCCTATTCCAGGTGTGAATTTTGACCCTGAGAATAAACCCTGACCCAGGGCAGACCCTTCAGCCCATTCCCAGAGCCCCTAGTGAGCCTTCCCCATGTCAGACATTTGCATAGTCCTAGGAACCCACCCCTGGATGCAGACATTTCAGTGCTGTCCTACTCACTGCCTCGGCATGGTCAAGCTCCATGTCCTGCTGCTGTCTCACATCCTGTTGTCAGACACTGAGGAGTGGGGCTCTGGGGATGCAAACAGCCACTGAATGAAGGCCTCCTAAAGGGGACCATCCAGGCCTTTGGCAGCTGTTTAGAATTGGGGATGAGAGAGGGTGATAAGATGTCATAAGGCCCCCCTTCTACTCCATGCTCAACCCCCAGGCTCCAGGTGAACTCAGGCTATTTTTGTATTTTTTTTTTTTCTCCAGGTCAGAAGAAGAAGGTACTGCCTCCAGGTCAAGGAACAAAGACACAGGAAAGAGACCATGCCTTGGGGACAGATGCTAGACCTGGGGGGTAAGGGAGCTCAGGAGACAAGATCAAATTGCAGCTGTGGCATTTATTGAGCACTTATTATGTTCCATGTGCATGAACTCACTTTATCCCTGTTGCAATGATATAAACCTTACTAGTCTACCCATTATAGAAATGGAAAAACTGAGACACAAAGAGGTACAGTAATTTGTTCTGGATCACATAGTAAGAGGTTCTCACCCAAACAGCCTGCTCCCTGGCCCAAGCTCTTAGCCGCTATGCCGTTATGCTGAGGAGGGATTTCACCGTTATCTGTCCCGCCTTCTCCCCTGTCCTTCCTTCCCCACCTTCCACTCCCTGCACCTAGAGTATAGGTTCCCAAGGGTGGTACTCATACCCCTGCGGGTAGGTGCTGGGCCATTCTGGGGTACCTGAAAAATAATCAGTAATGGCGGAAAAAAAGTAAAGTAAAAAAATGCAAAACGTTAGTTATGGAACAATAAATGTTAAGTTTGAATCACCGTTAATGGAGACACTTCACAATTAGATCACATTAGCAAGTGATGATTGGTGAGGGTGTGGCTATGAACCCTTTCCCCAAACCTCTCTTCTACCAATCATTGCACAGTTTCAGAACAATCCGTTTGCAATGCTTCTAGAACTTCCCCAAACATATAAATATATAAATACATCTGTAGCTAGACTGTTTGATCAGTTCAGTTATTGACTGAGTGAAAGTAAGAGCATTGTCTTTAATCGTGATTCTTTTCAAACTGTTCTTTTATTTAATGTTTAAATACTTGATCATCATTATCAATATTTAACTGTTACAAATATTGTAAAATTAAATCTGTGGTTTGTACTTTTAGTGTAGTAATTCTTTTTCCTAACTTAGTACCTCATTTCCACTATTTTACATTAAGATAGGCACTGAACAAAAGTGTCAGTATTTAAAAACAGTTGTTTTAAAAACAAGGGGTGCAATTTATAGAAATAGGTTTAAAAGGGGTACATGAGAGTGGGAAAAGGTGGGGAACCACTAACATAGAGCCCTGGGAGCTGCCCTCTGGGTGTGCAGGGTCCTACTGTCCAGGCTCCTCCTATTATTAGACTCCTCCCACCCCAGGGTGGCAGGCCCGGTGGAGGGAGGGAGGCATCTAGTAAAAGCGCTGGCTTCACCGCTGTGCAGGACGTTGCTGTTTAAGAGCACTGCCACCTGCCTCAGCCTGGTGGGGAGGCATCTTGAGTATCACCACTTGACAGGAAGATAGGCCTAGAGAGATACAGGGCCTTGCACACAGTAGGCAGAACCATGGAGACTCCCCCTTTGGGAAGACCCCAGGTCCCCCACCCCCACCCCAGCACACACACACACACACACACACACACACGAACACTGGGTCTCCCTGCTGATGACATCTTCTGGGCACTGCCACCTGCAGGAACCCAGTTCACTTGCTGGGTAATGAAGCCATCCAAAAGCCCTGGAGTTTCCTGTCAGACGCTCCTGAACCATCTGCCTGAGCCCAGGCCTTTTGGAAGGACCAGGTTGTCTGGTCTTTCTTCTACCAGGGCAAGGACTCCAGCCCTGGGATGGAGCCCCTTTTATAGCAGCCCACACAACTTCCTTCTTATGGTTTCTTATTTTTTAATCTCAAAGCTGGCCCTCAGCATTCTAACTCGGGACAGTTTCCACCTTCTGGGGCTAGAGGGGAGCTTCAGGGGAGCACTTTGCATCACCCTGAAGTTTAGATGGTGGAAGTGATTAGGGTTCACCCCCAAAGCCCCTAGGGCATAGGCTATTATTGTTTCTATGGGAAGAAGCTTCTCTGAGAGAATTGCTTGAGGAGTTTGGTCATGCCCAGGGACACAGCATAGCCCAGGTGTCAACATAAGAAAACACCCAAACCTGTAGAAAAATTTTGTAAGAGTTTATTTGAGCAAAATTGATGATGTGTTGGGGAGCAAGATCTCAAATGCTCAAAAAATATATTTGGGAATTATACAAAAAACAATTCTCTGCTTATCCAAATCAATTTCACTAGGCATTCTGTGTTTTATCTGGTGACTGCTTTAGTGCTCTGCATGACCTGGCATGTTCAGGTATGTGTACCTTTGTCAGGCAGGCCACACGGGAGACTTAGATAGCACATGACCGTGTGGGACTATGACAGGACAATCAATGTGATGGTATGTGGCTGTGAGATGTCACTAGGAGGAGCAAGGATGTGGGTAACTGTGCCTCTCTGTGACTCCCTCAGGCTCTAGCAGCTCCCTAAAGGTAGGGTTTGGGCAGTTTGCTTAGGGAGGCCCAGGAGGGATAGGAGACCCACCTCGGGCAAACACATCCA
This sequence comes from Lyroderma lyra, assembly GCA_004026885.1. NCBI lineage: Eukaryota > Metazoa > Chordata > Mammalia > Chiroptera > Megadermatidae > Lyroderma > Lyroderma lyra. The sequence goes on along the minus strand of PVJL010000345.1, from coordinate 312,295 downwards.
GCTGAGGGACTGGGATCAAGAGCCTATTGCCACCTGCCATCAGACTGTAAAGGACATATCCTTTCTGGGCTAAGCCAACCCTGGAGTCCTCAGTGCTCTATCCTGAGCCTTTCAGAGGGGCCTCTGAAACCATATCTCTACTTTGCTACTTCATGGTGACATCACATAGGTCACTGCCCAATCTTCTAGAACAGTGCCTACAGGATACTGCCTCATTGCCATAGGCAACCTGGAAATTTTCTCCAGCCAAACTCGCAGTCCCAGTCACCCCTGAGGAGGGGGTGGCAGGGAGAGAGTCAGGTGGGCCTTCTCATTTCCCAGAGGGGAGATCGAGGCAGCCATCTATCTGTCTAACTATGTGGTGAGTAGGAAGGGATACCCAGGAGCAAGTCAAGACTTGGGACACTGGGCAGAGTGGGGTCCCTGAGTAGTGGCTGAATCTTGAGGCAGAGAGAGGGTGGTAGCTGCACCAAGGTCACCCTCAGGGTAGTGAAAGGGTTGTCATGTAATGGGGAGCAAGAATGGAACCTTGGGTTAAAAGCTCAGAGTCCTAGGTTCTTAGCTCTGCTTTGTTCTGCCTGGGCCTCTGTTTCTCTTTTAGTACAGTGAGTGGCTGGGGCCAAATGACAGGAATCTGAGGGTCTTCAGTTCTGATAGGGACCCAGTGTTTGTGTGTGGGACTGACAGGAGTATTAGGGACTAGGTCATGAGTCGCTCCAGGCAGGTGCCCTGCCTCCTGCTCCAATGGCTTTCAGTGGGTAATGATCAACGTTTGGTGTTAATCTCTCCAAAAGAACCCCTGGCCCTATTGCAGGAGTCAGTCACTATCCTGAGGTACAGGAGGTTCTGTGTGATTCAGGGGTATCCCATGCCTCCTGTGACTTCAGCTGCTCTCTGTGGGTGAGACACTTGTGTAAGACTTGGTGCTTGCTTAGTGTCCTCGGTAATGATTCCTCACATTCCCCTGCCACCTCTCAGTTTTCTAACTAAGCACCTTCTTCTAGAACATGTTTCTGCCTTCCAGGCTTACTCTGACTCCCGCTCAGAGATTCCCATTCTGGGGCTGGGACTCAGACAGGAGCCAGACCTGGGCCATGCCCTGGGGGCCCAAAGAGGCACCTCAGTCCATCTCCTGTGGAGGGGCCTTGTGGCTGGGGCCGGAGGCTGTAGGGGACAGAGCCAGGTCGTACTTTGCCAACCTTTTCCACTGCTTAATCTTTCATGAGAGTGTTAACAACCATCATATTAAGATAGTGTTGCCTTCACATTTCCTGTTGAAAACATACTATTTTTGGACAGTGTATTCCTCCCTCCCCAGGTCCTCAGGTTTATTATTATACTGTCAGATTATAGGAAGCAGGGCTGACAGAGTCCTAGGATTCTTTTCCAGACTCCTCCCCCAGGTCCATTATCCCAGCCCTCTTGTGCTCACTCTTCTGCTCTTGAGCAGAAGGGACTCCTCTTTCTGCTGCCTAAGTGTTTGAGACAGGACATGAATCTGATTTGATGCAGCATGTTTGGGAGACTATCATGAACCCCTGAGCCAGAGATACCTAAATTCAAGAAGGGGGGGTTCTTGCAAGATCAAACTAATGGTGAGTAGGATGGGGAGTGATGCTTTGCTGCCTGCCCACTGGTCAGTTAGCCTGGCCTGAGCCCAGGACCCAAGGTGGAGCCCAGGCATGGCCATCTGAGCCCAGGGATACCCAGGTTACCCACCATTTCTGACCCAAGACCCAAACTATTCATTTTTGTTTAATCTATGTTTAAATTTGAGTGATGGTTTGGTTTTTGCCATCTTTACCACCCTAATTGTGTCCTTAAGACTGGCATTTCTCTGGGGGTGGGGAAATCCTTATGTCATTCTGCCCTCATCACTACCTTCTGCTGTCTCCCAGACTTATCTCTTTTGCCTTGAACTGGATGATAGTCATGAGAGGTTGACTGCCCTGGTGCCTGCTGTCAGCTGAAATGTGTGTTATTGGCCAGTGCTCCCTTGTCTTTTCCTCATGGCAGATCCAGAGGTTACCATTTACAAAGCAGGCTCCATGTACCTCTCTTTGCGTCTCCCACCAGCCTGGTTATGAGGCTGTCAGACAAAACCACTGAGGGTAGGGGAGAGGCAGTAACCTGTATAGAGCTGGGATAGGAGCAGAGGAGGTACAGAGTGAAAATCAGAGCTCTGGCCTCCTGAGTCCAGAGCCAGCCCCTTCCACCCCAAACTCTGAGACACTTAAAGAATGTGATTTAGGAGGGGTTGGGTGATTATCTGACTGTGTCCCCCGCATTGTAGACCTAAGGTCTCATGGGGGCCTGTAACTCATTTTACAAGATTTACTTTGCAGAATGTCCTTTGGGGTCATTTGCCATCATATCCCTGCACACCCACACCACTTTTAAAACATTTAAAAGCCCCAAGCACTTCAGGAAGAAGCACCTCTATTTGTGAACCCATGGCGATAACTCATCTTTCTCTGGTGACCTTAGGAGAAGCTGTTCTATCTCAGAGCTCTTGGATGGTGAGACTAGGTTACACATTCTGAATCCCTCATTCTATAGATGGGAAACTAAGACCCAGAGAGGGTACAGCAGCCAGAACAGAGAAAGGAACCCTGGAATGGGAGGAGGCTGAGACCTGGGTTCTGGACAGGGTGGCTGTGTACTCACTGTGTGACACTGGGCAAGCGGTAGGCACTTGTTGGGCCCTGCTAGCTGTCTATCCAGAAGTGCTCACCGTGGACCCTCCCTCCTACTCTGTGGTCAAGGGCCAGTCCCTGGAGTCAGTGAATATTCAGCCTTGGGCCTTCTGCCACACTCATACAGCCCTGGCTTCAGAGAAGTTGAACTATTGGCTTCAATTTGCACAGAGCAGCTAGAAGCAGAGCTGGCACTAGGACCCAGGGGGCAGGCAGGTGGTGGCCTCCCAGGCTGTTGGTGGACTGACCTCCCCCTGCTATGCTGTGGAGCAAGGCCAGCTCTAATTAGGAAGGGATAGGGGACCCCTAGTGCTCTGGAACCAGATGCTTTTGAGAATCTAGTCTAGTCCATGGGAGGTGTGTGGACATATGCATGGGTGCTCAGGAGGGGTGGTGGTGGACAGGGCCATAGTCCCAGGCTGGAGGGGAGCCTTGTTAAAGCTCCCAGCTCGGAGTGGAGATTTTGCCCAAGTCTGGTCAGCCTGAGAACCTTGAGGCTAGTGGTTAATGAGGGATATAAGCTTCGGGCATCTCTGAGTTGCTCTTGATTGTGATGGTGGCCGTGGAGGGGTGTGCTCATCTTTGGATCTCTAGGTTGTTCTGGGGTCAACCTGCCTGTATGTAAGTTGGTTGTTGCAGAGGTGTGTACTTGGAGTATGGGATGGAGGTGGAGAGAAAGGGTTCACAATTAACTTCCAGAATCTCTCCTCTAGCACCTCCTCTCAGAGCGCACTCTGTCTTGGCCCCTTCACGTCCCGTCCTCAACCCCTGCCTGAGGAGGGGTCCCTCCTGCGCCAGGTCCCCTCCTGGGGCAGGCAGGGCGGGCGCTAGGACCCTGCGGGGCGGGGCGGGGCTCCGAGCTCAGTCCGCTGTACCTCCGCAGCTTGGAAAATACCGAGCCCTGGAGATCGTGCCCTCGAGACCCCGAGCCTACCCCGGAGGGAGGGAGGGGCGCGAGGGGTTGGGGGCAAGGGGCGGGTGGGGCGGCTGGACCCACTGCTCCTCCCCCCAGGGCCCCCGCGCAGCCCAGGTCTCCAGGGCAGCTGCAGCGCGGCAGCGGCGGCTGCGCTCTCACCCCGGCCCCAGCGGCCCCAGGTGAGCGGCGGCCAGGCGGGCGCCCACCCCGCCCCGCGTGCTTCCCGTGCCGGCATGGCGCTGTTTGAGTGAGTTGAGCCGGTCCGGCCAGCACTGCTCGGACACTGCCGAACTGTCACCTCAGGTCCCGGGACTCCCCTGGGTCCCGACGGGCTCTCGCGGGACCCCTTTCCCCGCACCCGACAAGAACCCCCACTTCAGCTCCAGGGAGGTCTGGTCGCTCCTTAGGGATGGCCCCCACGACTGCTCTGTGTGGGTTCGCCCTCACCAGGGGCCAGCCAGCCCCTGCCTATCTCGAACTCTCCACCAGCCCAGGACCCCGGACAGCCCCACCCGCGCCCCCAGCGCACTGACTCTGGTCCCCAAACCGGTCTTGCAGGTCCCAGGAAGGTGGCGTCAGCATCCGCAGCAGCGTCGACGTTGTCTGAGCCTCTGGGAGGACCCAGGAGAGCCGGAATAGGACCAGGGCCCTGGACTTCCCCATGGAGAAGCCAGCTGCCTCAACAGAGCCCCAAGGGCCTCGGCCAGTGCTGGGCCGTGACAGTGTCCAGGTGCCCGACGACCAGGACTTCCGCAGCTTCCGGTCAGAGTGTGAGGCCGAGGCGGGCTGGAACCTGACCTACAGCAAGGCCGGCGTGTCTGTGTGGGTGCAGGCTGTGGAGATGGATCGGACCCTGCACAAGATCAAGGTAGGGTAGCCCTACCCCATTGCAGCATCACTGCCTTTGACAGGAAGTCTCTTGGTCCTCTGGCAGGGTCTCAGACACCTGGCTGTGCCCCTTAGAAAGAGTGCTGCCAGGAACCAGGAGGAGGCACAGTTTGCTCTGCAAGCCCCCATCACACAGATGAGCCAACTGAGGCCTGAAGAGGGGGTGTGACTCTGGCTCAGTCAGCCAGAACCGAGATTTCTGAATGCCTCTGCCTGCTCCAGGGATGTGGGCTGCTGCCAGGCTCATCTAGGAGAGTGGTCCCCTTCAGGGACCTCTCCACCTCCACAGTCCTTTACTTCGTCCCTGACTTGAATCATCCCAGGTAGGAGACTGAACCCTTCTCTTCCTAATTCCAGGGTTTGTCAGCCTGATCTAGGTTCCTGTCCCAGTCTCTGCACACTTGGGTGCCAGGGACCCGATTCCTTCCTGCCTGGTGCCCTGCTCTTCCTGCTTCCCTCCCTGGCTGCTCCTTGGGTCTTCTCCAGGGATTCAGGGTTGTGCCTGGCAGAGATATTGAAGATGGGGCTTAGATGTCCCTGCTTTACACAGGATGTGGCTGGGGGGGGGGGGGCTGGAGGAGGAGGAGGCTAAGGGAGACAAGCCCCCTCATAGCCATCAACCCCACTCCTCAGAGCCCCATGATCTCCCTCTCTTTGTCAAGGCATGCTTAGGGTATGGGACGCCATGAGGCCACCTCCCCTGGGGGCCTAGATGGGACAGAGGCTGGTGAAGACTCTGTCTGATCTAGAAATCTCAGTAGCTCCCCCAGAATATCTGGCGGTGTGAGTGCTACATTTTGGGGGCTGTGGGGTGTGTGTGGTGGTGGCATGTCTCCCTTTAGTGGGCTCTTGGCAGTAGGCTGTGCCCTTTACTTCCCTTTCCCTCTCCTTTCTGCTATCCTTCTGGAACTGTGAAGGTGCGGATTCCTGTTGCAAGGGGCAGGAGGTCAGGGCACTGGACTCGGGCCTCCTGCCCTTCCCCCATCCCATCTCTTCCTGACTGGGACCAGCTCTCAGATTTAGCTCAGACATCTGGGCCTCAAACCAGGGCCAGAAATGTATGACCATCCATCTCTGACCCTGTGCCTTTCCTCCTCCCTTTGTCTTAGTCATTTATAGCTTTGTCCATTTGTCCCAAAGTGGCCTTCCCTTCTCCCCTCTATGACTCTGTCTCTGCACCCTAGCTTTCTGACTGTCTCTTTCTTTCTGGGTTTCCATATGTGTCTCCCCTCCAGGAGTCTCTGCTTAGGCCTGAAGATCCTGGACCGGTGGCTTCCCTGGGGACCTGACCTGTGTCTGAGCCTGAGGATCAGGAAATGGGATGGGGGGGAGCTGGTATGTCCCAGCTTGGTGCTCTCTGAGGGTAGGGGATAGGTCCTGTCTCAGTTTGTGTCCCCAGAACCCTGAATGAAGGATGAAAAGAAGGAAAGGAGGAACAAATTGAATGAAAGGTGAACAAGTTTGTTGTGAGAATAAGGTTTCTTGACTGTGACCTGGGAAAGGCTTAAGGCTAGGTCCACAGTGAGGTGGGAAAGTGTCATTTCCCCATTGAGGTGGTTCTCCAGGAGGTGGGAAGAGGAAGATCTGAACTGAGTCCAGTACTCCCACCTTCTCTGTCAACAAGGAGGAGCTGCCTCCTCCATCTGGCTTAGTTAATGAGTAAACTCAGACCAGCCTAGGACTGGAGATAGTGGATCTGGGGGCCAGACTGCCACAACACACCCCTTATTGCCAAATCACACTTATCTGGTGGCCTCCCTTGGGAGTAGAGGGGACTTGGAAAAATTAAGGGGTTGTGGGTTTATGGTTCGGGCATATATCCTCCCCGGTAGCCAGGACTCTGACCCTTCTTCCCTTTCAGACTGAGTGGAGGTTGCAGATGCCAAAGGGTCCTTTGCAATCCTGTTTCATACTCTTCCTTCACTGGGGTGCAAGTGAGACACTGAGGCCCAGAGAGAGACAGGGACTAGCCCAGACTCACACATTATAGTAAATCTTAGTCAAAATTAAGGCATTTGACGCCATCAGTAACTCTCTGAAGGACACAGTGTTCTCATCATCCCATTTTCCTTTGACAAATGAGAAAGCTGAGGCCCAGAAAGGGGTGTGGCTTGCCAAGGTCACACAGCAGGTCTAAAGCCAGAGTCCCAGAGATTATTGGGTCACTCCTAGAGGCTGGGACTCAATCACAGGTGTTTGTTGAGCTACCTCCCACCTGCTCCTCCTCCATCCTGTTCTGGGCCTGCCCCCTGAGTTGGGCAAGACAGCTGCCCCCCTGGACATGCCCTGCGCTCATGATCCCAGGGTGGGGGTGTGGATCCACCTATCTGCCTACCTGATTTATTTCCTCCACCTCATTTCCCTCCCCCCAGACTTATCTTCTCCTGCCCCTGTGTCCAGAGGTCCCTGAAATCCACTGTGGTTCTGGGCCCAGCGTTTGGCACCAGAGCAAAGGGAAAAAACTGCTAGAAGCTACCTTCACCCTTTCCCTCCCTCCTGTCCTCCAGCCTGGACTGACCCCAGGCCTGCACTGTGCTCTGAGCACTGGAGAGGAAGCAGACACCATCTCCTGAGAGATCAAGGCCTGGCCCAGACAGGCAGATGCTGAACATGAATCCTGGGTCCAAGGCAGCTTAGAACCTGAACCCTGGTTTCTCAGTGCCCAGGCTAGTCTTGCTTCCCTGTGACTTTTGTAGTGGTATGAGAAATGGGAGCCTAAGGGATCTGTCAGTCATTCAAGCAGGGCCAGCTGAGCAACAGTCTGGGGTCTTCTTGGTTTAGTATCCTCTTCTGTGTATGTGACTGTGAGCATGTCCCTGCCCCTCTCTGAGTTGTTTCTCTGTCTGTGACATGGGGCTCTCCTGGCTCCAAGACCCTCTGAACTCAACGCCTATGCTGGGGCCTATGGGAGCTGAATGAGGAACAGGAAACAGAAAGGAAGAGATGACATGGCTTGCCCTGTCCTGGATGCTTGTGTGCTCAGGTTGTCCGATGCTGCTGTGTGCCTGGCCTGGTCTTTGGGTAGCTATGTGAGAGACAGCGAAGGAGACCTGGCTCTTGTCCTCAGAGCTTTCCAAACCCTGGAGGAGAGAGGACTGATAATTCCAGTTTACCTCTGCCTACTGCATGGGGCAGATGTTCACAGGCAGACCACAGAGGCAGGAGTGGTAAGGGGCCTTGAGGGGCTTAGAGACTGGAACAGGGGTGGGAGGTCTCTTGGGGGAGTATGGCTGATTACCTGAGGTTCCTCTTCCCCCACAGGAAGCAGGGCTGTGGGGACCTATCTTCTCTGACTTCCTGTACTACAGCTCTTCCCCTTCCTCTTTGGAGAAAGCTCCAGTGGCCCCTCCCTGCCCTGTCTCACTATTCACCTGTTCCCATATCACAGGCGGTGCCTTCGCTCCAGTTTCCAATCTCTCAAGCCTGTGCTCAGGCCTGTCCCCTCTCAGCACCTGATTCTTGTGCCTGTTGAAATGAAGGATCATCTCAGGAGTCTCCAAGGGCTCTTCTCACTCTTAACAGTCCATGGAACTCAGAAGGTCATGAGGAAGGTGGAGGCAGGGGCAGGGCCAGGTGTTTTCTTTATGTCTTTCCGCTGAGTCTTTACAACTGTCGTATGGCATAGGTCTTATTATTAACCCCATCAAACAGTGGAAACAGAAACAAGAGAAAGAATTCACTTGTGCAAGGCTGAACAGAATGTGGCTAAGGCAGGATTAGAACCCAGGTCCTGGGGTTCAAGGCTGAGGCCTCTCTATTCCCTTAGTTCTTCTGCCTCCAGGAACCCATGGCTCACAACTTACCCCTCTGTGCTAACGTGGGTCTCCCTGTGCTATATTATTGTAGGAGGCCACCCTGAAGGGCACCCATTGGGCAAGAACCCAGTTCTTGCTGTGTGACCTCAGGGGTCACTTCACATTTTAGTCAGTCTTATCTGTGGTTACAGGGGTGGGAGTTAATCTGGTTTCAAGACTTTGGACAGGGTGAGCTCAGGTACAGAGTGGGCCTCTGTCACCTCTCAGGTTCCCCATCGCTACAGGAAGTTGCTGGGCAAGTGGTTTGTAAGGGCAAATAGCTAAAGCCTTGCCAGTCTGTGCCATCAGAGAGGTCCCTAGATAGGGCATCTAAATCCAGGGTTAGGCCCTGAGAAACCCCTGTCCTGGCTGGCTCTAGCTCTGGCTTGGGGCAACTGGAAGAAGTAGCTCCAGAACTATCCTCTGGGAATAGGCTCCCAGAGAGCATGACTCCAGGTAGTCAGGGTCTCGACCTTCAGGAGGGGAGCTCAAAGAAGGGAAATTTTCAGTCAGAAGTGTCTGGAGGCTTTAGGGAAGACTTTATAGAGAAGGTGCCTATGTTGGCCTGAGGCCATAGGGGAGAGGGCACAGGGTCCAGAGTCCCAGTGAGGTGGCTGTGGATAGGTTGCTGCCCTTGCCTGGGTTGTAGCTTCCTTGTCTGTAAAATGTGGATGGTAGTGTTGCCCTGCCTGTCTTGGGTACTTCATTCGTTCGTTTGCTCATTCATTGGATATTCACTGATAGTCTCTTTGCCTGGCCCTGTGTTGGAGTTTTGAGACAGAGAGGAGAATCAAACCCAAGCCCTGTGGTCAAGGAGCTCCCAGTTGAATGCTGGGACAGACATTTGTCACAAGAGCTGTGGAGACTCAGAAGGGGCCTCTGAAGGAGGCTTGGGAGCCAAGAAAGGCATCACAGAGGAGGAATCCTCAGGTAATCCCTTTGGAATTGGGTAAAGAATGAGAAGTACAAGTTCGATAGCATCAGGAGCTGTTCATGCAGAGGAACAGCAGTGCAAAGGCCTGGAGGCAGGACACAGGGAGTGCTTTAGGAGAATTGTAGGTGTTTAGTGTGGTGCTTAGAACTCAGGGGGCTGGGAGTGTTTAGAGAACTTGACCAAGGCCCTAGAACTTGGGTCCTGGAGGTCCTGTAGTGATAGAGGAGGGTTTTAAATAAGATGGATAGTAGGAGAAGGAGGCTGCTAGATTGTCTGGAGAGAGATATTGAGGCCTGTGCTAAAGGAGGGGCTATGAGGAATGGAGCAAAGAATTGTGTGCAGAGAGAGAGAGGAGGGATAATGGATGGGACATGGTGGTTACAGCATAACCCTTTGCAATGTGCAAACTGTGGGGTGTTGTGCAGGTTGAGATGTAAGACAGTGTGGATGTGCAGCCCCCTTGGTGCCTGCCCTGGGGACAGTGAACCTTATGAGTAGAAATGTGGTGGAGCTGGAGTGGGTGACTCCAGTAGTGTCCCTCTGAGGCTAGAAGGGCCCCCAGGCTGGCTTTGTGCCCTCTACGCCCAGCTCCCCAGGCTCTGGCTTTTAAACTTTAACGAGCCCCAGCTCAATTTCCAGCCAAGAGTCTTTAAAGTTTCAGGAGATGAGAGAAAGGAGGGAGTCTGGAGACAGATGGGTTTTCTTTCTTCCCCTATGTCTCTGTGCTTGGCTGGGCTACCTGGAGCCAGGGCCAAGGTACCACAACCCCACTCACCTGGCACTCTTAAGGGATCTGGGACCTCAGCAGGCCACTCTAGCCTGTTCCTGAGGGACCATTGGCCACAGGCCTGGACACCAGGTTGCTACCAAGATAGACATGGTTAGAAACCCTATCCTAGCTGTGACTCCTTACCTTTGCCCCTAACCTGGGCAGATAAGCATGCTCCAGCAACAGATGGGAGGACAGCTTCTCAGACTTGGTGTGAGGCTTACAGTGCTTCCCGTTATCCCCTCTGGCAGGTGTGGGCTAGCTTTGATGCTCTGGGGTCTCTGGAGCTTCAGAAACATAGGCAGTGGAAGAAAGTAGCAGGCCCAGAACTTAATGGTGGGTCCCCATGCCAAATACAGGCTTCTCTTATCTGTCATTAAAGAGAGCCTGGGGCAAGTGTCACAGGGCAGCTGGAGCTGTTCTCTAGAGCTTTAGCCTAACAATTGCCTCTCCCTGCCTCTTAGCCCAGGCTCCCTGAAATGAGGACTTGCTATTTCTGATGTCTCTAGAATCCTTGTGTCCTAGGGCAGGTGAATAATGCCCACAGGGGTACACTACCCCCCTACACACACACACACACACACACACACACACACACACACACACGGAAAGTGGGAAAGTGCAGCCTTTGGTCTCCCATGCAGTGCCTGAGCCATTGAATCTCATCATTTGGGTTTCATGGCATAACCTGCACCTGCCATGGTTCCCTGAGATCCCCTCTATCATCTTCCCGACCCCTCTTTCTGTCTTTGGACCATTCCATGTTGATTGGGACCTGGTACAGCACCAGGGAGATGATGACTCTTAAGGCAGAGGCCTGTCAACCAGAGGGGATTAAATTCCCTCTGTGCCTCCAACATTCAGCCATTAAACACATATTTCTTGAGCACATATTATATACCAAGTACTGTGTTATATCTAGAAACTTAGTGACAAACCAAACAGATTAGACCCTGCTGTCAGAGGTTTATATCCTGAGGTGGGGGGGGGGGTGTCATAAGCAAAATAAAAGCAAACAAATACAATAACTAAGATACCAGATGGTGGTTGTGTGTTACAAGGACAGGATAATGCAATGGGGGTTGTCTGGCCTTCTAGTGGGTGGCCCTTCTGCATGGAGCTGGATTATGGGTGACTGTGTGTCCTTATTGAATGAGTGTATGTGTGTACACACACTTGCGTATGTGCGTATGTGCCCCTAAGGTTATGTGTCTTTGCCTCTGAGTGTGAGACTGTGTTTGTTTCTGTGTCTAGCGTTACTCTGTGTGAGTCACACCCCCTTACTGCACCAGAGTTGTCTCTGATCCAATTAAGTCTACTCAGCTGTCTCCTCATGGCTCCAGCCCCACCCTGCTAAGCTTTGCTCTGCTTCTGCCACAGTTCCCTGCCTCTATCCAGCCTCCTGGCCTAGCCACTGTGTCTATCTCTGGGTCTCAGAGTCTCCCCTTACAATGTGTTTTCTATTCCTGTCTGTGATAGTTACTGCCTCTGCTTTTATGTCGCTACTTGTCCCTTTTCCTTCATTTTTTTCCTGTCCCAGTTGTTTTTTCATTCAACAAATTTCTTCTCATTGCCTCCCACCCACTCCGCCAGGCACTGCACTGCTGCTGGGGACCTGGAGATAGGTCAGACCTGGGCCCTGCTCTCAAGGCTTAGTGGGGAGACCAGTGGAGATGGTGACAGCCCTCTATGAGAACTCAGCCTGAGGGAAGCCAGGGGCTGACAGCATGGTGGGGGTGGGGGTTCTGGGGTTTCTGGGGGACATCAGCAGGAGCCAGGCAGCAAGCCGAGATGGTCCCAGTAAGTCCCACAGGGAGGTAGACTCCCAAGGGGCAGGGGTGTGGGCTGACGGTAAGGAAGGAGTGGAGGGAGAGCCAGAGTGAGGAGGATGTTTTGGAGTTAGGATTTGACTAAAGGCAGAGAGAGAGGCTTTTAAGGTGGGCAGTGCCATCATCAGCCCTGGGTTTCAGAAAGCTCCCCCCCTGCTGCAGGGCGCAGATTGACCTGGGAACCAGGAGACCAGGGACAAGGTTGCAGCTATAATAGTGCATGCAAGGATGGTGAGGCTTGCCTAGAGTTGGTGAAGAGGAGCTGTTGGGAAGGTTCTGGCTGAGCAGAGTCCTAGACGTGGGAGTGAGGGACAAGTTCAGAATCTTCCCCAGGTTCCAGGCATAGGAGTGGAGCAGAGGGGAGTAGGCACTAGGGGTAAACAGTACAATAGTGGTGGACATGGTGAGTGTGGAGGCCTGTGGGCTATCCACGGGCTAATGCTCAGGAAACTGTTGAGGACGCATTCTGGAGCTTACTAGAGAGTTTTGCAGGTACCAGGCCACTAGTGGTCCCTGAAGCCCTGAATTTGTCTTTGTCTTGATATCTGTGTGTTAGCCCTGGCCCTGGCCCTGTCTCACTGGTCTCCTGCCACCCCCCCTCCCTTTTCTTCCAGGCCCACCCACTCTCTGCCTTTCTTTCTTAGCTCTCTCTCCTCTGTCTGGCTCCCCCCAGCTCCCCCAGGGATGGAGCAGAGTGGTGGGAGTTTCAGACCAGGAGGTCAGCTTCTGAGATGTCAGCAGATGTGTCTCTCAGCTGCAGACCTGGGGCCTCCTGCTCTGGTGCCTGGGGCGTGGGGGTGGGGGTGGGGGTCCAGGGAGGCTGCTGGAGACTGTAGGCAAGGAGGAGGGAGGAAAGAGGCCAAGCAGGGATGAGTCATTTAGCCCTGGATAGAGAGCTAAAGGGCCCAGCTTGGTCTGCCTGAGCAGACTCAGAGAGCTCTGTCAAGGGGAGGCATGGCAGCTTCTCCACTCTCCATCTTGGTCTCAGGGGGGCTTCACTTTTGGAAAGAAGATGGGTTGGGTTATCTGGTTTTAGATCCCCTTCCTTTCAGAAGAGAGGGCCACAGGGCTTGTTTGGTCATTTTGCAGATGGAATACTGAGACCAAAGGTGGGGAAAGGAGACCCTGCATTGGGTATGCCACACCCCATGTGCTCTCTGTGTTATTCCAGTTCCCCTCACTGCAGGCAGAACCACCAGCCCAATAGCCCTAGCCCCTAATGTGGACCCCTCAGGCACAGTCCTTCTCTGGCCCGGTGCTGGCCCACCTGGGCTTTTTTGGGTCCTCCACACAGCAGAGCATGGTTCTTGGGGAACAACAGCTTTGGGGGTGGACTTTGGGTCAAAGTGGGTTCCAGTTTGTTTCCTCCACTTCATCTTTCTGAGCCACTGTTTACAAATGGGCATAATCTTCCCTCCCAGGTAATTGAGAGAATGACATTAGGTGAATTTTCAAAGCCCCTAACACAGAGCCTACAGAACTGGTACACCATTTATATTTGCTGAATGGACGAATGGATGGCCAGTCTTAGGTACCCAAGGGACAGCTCCATTTCCTCTTCCTCCATCCTTGTGCACTCAGGTTACCTCATGGGATTGCATGAGCCCTTTCCTTCTGCAGCCCATCCAGACTGTTTGCAGTGTCAGCACCTCTGCTAGGAGCCTCTTCCACCTCCTTATATCTGGGTGCCATCTGTTCTTTCGTTCATCCTTTAGCGCTCCCCTCCCTGTATCTTCATCCCCAGCTTCCCTCTGTCCCTGCCCTGACTGCCCAGGGTTGTCATGCATGTACCTGGGCCCAAGGGTGGAAGGGCCCTGAGTCCCTCAGGCTCCACTCCCAGCATGGCCACACCACGTGGAACATTTCCCAGGTAACTCAGCATCAGTGTGGGCAACCTCGGGTCCCATCTCTGCTGAGTCCAGGCTTCTATTACCAGGGAACTAGAACCTTGGGATCTAGACAACACTCTTAACTAACAAAAAATTATAGTTTCTATATCTTGTATAACCTTTATTGTGCCAACAGTAACAAGAATCAAAAAAATGAAAAATAAATCACCCAGAGCCTCAATTCCTGAGTAAAATTTTTCCTTGATTTCTTCTAGCTCTCATTCAAGGATATAGATAATTTATATAATACATATGGCACAGGTACAAGTTTGTATCCTCTCTTGTTCATTGCATCTGTGGATGTTTCTGGTATGGCTACGGTATTATTAATTCCTGAATATTTCTGGCAGCTGCTCCCTGCCAGGCCTGTTTGGGGTTCTGAGGGTTCAGAGACTGCTCAGCCCCTGCCCCTGCCCTAGGGGAGTCCACTGTCCTCTGTAGCTGGCAGTAATCATCAAGGTGTTGGGTCATTTCTAATCCAACCAAGCCCTGCTGTTGGTGGTGGTCCAGGTTGTTCTCCAATGTATTTTGCTAATTACAAATAGTATAGTCATGAATATTATAACAGAACTTTTTCCTTCTTTTGTATTTTTTTCCTGAGTATAAATTTCTGGTCCTAGGGTTCTAGGAACTAAGATAAAAGATACATTTTTATGATTTTAAAAATATGTTCCAAATTGCTTTTCAGAATAGTGAAACAAATTTTTGCTGTCACTCACTGTGTACCAGTTTTACCATATCCTCACAAGCAGCGGGTATTTTATATATTTTTGCTAATTTACTAAGTATAAATTGGTACCTCACTACAATTTTAATTTACTTTAACTATCAGAATTGAAAATCTTACAGCAGAGTCCCAGAATCTCCCTTGAACTTGTCTCTGACACCTCCTACCTCTGCACTCCCATTTTATTAGGATGATGGCAGAAGTAGTAATCTGTGTCAAATGCCATACAGATTTGTATGAGTCTAGGAGTTCTTCACCATATGTGAATTCCACAGAAGCACTGAGGTCCTCCAACCATAGCCCCAGTGCTTGAAAAATCAGAGAACTCCCCACAGGCACAGCCTCTTTGTTGGCTCACCTGTTGGTCTTGACATTCAGGCAGCAGTTCTTTACTAAGCTGTGCCAGGCCCAGGGGACGCTAAGATGAACAAGAGGCCACAACACTGTGGGCAAATCACTGCATCACTCAGTAGGTGCTGATGGAGGGAGGCACTTGGGGTAATGAGTAGTCTCCCAGCCCTACCTGAAGAATTTGGGGACAGAGTGGGCTGCCTGGACAGGGTACAGCCAGGCTGAAGTTTGAAGACAAAATAGGAAAGGAATCAGCGAAGGGAGTCCTGAAAAAGCACACCAAACAGAGCTCTCTCCTCCTGCACCATCCCCTTCCTACTTCCCCTGACCCCTTGCGTCAGTGCCCTTGGGCTGCTCTTGATACTTTGGGAGCTTGGAGGAAGGTCTTAGGGGGTCTCCATTCTGGAGTCCCCAGAAACCCAGAGGCAAGGATCGGGGCCCTCTCAGCTTGTGTCAGTGCTATCCCTATGGGTTTTAAGAGGGGCCTGAAACCAGCAAGCAGGTGATAAGCAGACAGGGCAGAGGGGTCACTGGAACCAGTCTCTGCCTCTCTCAGTGCCTGGCCTGATATCGGGAGGGCAGTGTCTGGCTGTGGTTGTGAGGGTAGAGTTAGGTGTGTTGGGGGGTGATACTTGTGCAGGCCCCTGGTATAAGAGGGTTGCCCTCCCCCTCCCTGTCCTTCCACCCTGTAGAGAGAGATAGGGCATTTTTGTTGTTATAAATGTTTTTCCTTGTTTCTGTATACCCTGCCCTTTGGATACTAACAGGGAGGTGCTCCCCTTGGCAGGACCTAAAAAGTCAGGGAAAGCTGCTGGGGATGGAGGAAGGGCACCTGCTGCTAGGGCTTTATGTACAAGTCTCATTTAATCCTCAGCTCCAGTCTGAGGGGAGTATCCCTGTTTGACAGATGAAGATACTGAGACTCAGAGCTGAAGTCCTTTGCCTAAGCTAAGGCCATAAAGGCAGGACATCGTGGGCAGAGGCCTGTCTGACCCAGACAGTCTCTGAACTGCTGAGTAAACTGTGAGCCTGTGGGTCCTGGCTGGGTCTGAAAGATTCTCAGAGGGGCTTTCATGTGCAGAGCTCCAGTTCTCAGGTTTGGGAAAGTGTGGCCCTGCCTTTGAGGCCAGTGAAGCCTGAGGATCAAGTCAGTAATCTCATTCAGAGGAACAATCTCTGAGTTTTGCCTCCTTGATCAGCAAGCCCTCCGAGTCCAATAAGCACTGCATAATAATCACCAATGAACTAAGACAGTCTCCAGTTGCTAGTGTGCTTGTTTTAGATGGGCCAGTCCTGCCCCTTGATGAAAGTAGCACAAAATCCTGACACTTTGGGATCAGGCACACCCAGGCTCTGGTTCTCTGCTCCACCATGGTTAGCCATGTGGTCTTGGTCAGTCATTGTAACTCATGGGCCTCACTTTTTGCATCTGTAAAATGGAGGTGCAGATGCCGTGGGGTGTTGAGAGGGTGAGAGATCATTTCTGCATAGGATGAGGCTTGGTACCCTTGACAGGAGGTGATTTGGCCTAAATTTTAGCCCCTATGGGGTCCATGGTTCAGGTGCTGCTGGGATGATGAATTAGTAATTTGAGCACATGGTAATGGTTACTGAGGTTGTGGCTATTGTTTAGGGCAAGCTTGTCCAAACCTAGGCCTGCGGGCCACCTGCGGCCCAGGATGTCTTTGAATGCGGCCCAACACAAATTTGTAAACTTTCTTAGAACATTACAAAAATTATGCATGGACCTTTTTCTTTAGCTCATCAGCCGTCATTAGTGTTAGTGTATTTTATGTGTGGCCCAAGACAATTCTTCTTCCAGTGTGGCCCAGGAAGCCAAAAGATTGGACACCTCTGGATTAGGGCAATGATTAATTTGATGCTTAGTGACTAGGAGTGCTTCCTCTGATTTGAATATGGTTCTGTTGGGAAAGGGTGGTTTGTTAAAGGTTATTCCTTTTATTAAACTGCTAAAAATCAGCATGTTGAGAAACCAGTCAATGCTGAGGTAATGAACCCAAGCGGGCCCCTTACTCTTCTCAGGGCCTCAGTTTTCCCTGGACCCCTGGGACTTTGAGATAATCTGTGTGCCCCACGTGTCCCCTGGGCAAGGATATTGGAGACCTGCGATATGAGGTCTTGGGGTAAGGGCCAGATTTGGTTCACCTATCTGTGTCTCAGTTTGCTTGTTATAGCCATGGCCTTTGACCCTCAAGGCCATACCACAGCTCCAAGGAGGTGACCTGGCAACCATCTCCCTGGGACCTGGGCGATACTGCTGCCCTTCCTTCACTACTTCCTTTGCCTCTAACACTAAACACTGGGAAGCCTCCCATAGAAACACTGGCAAAGAGTGGGAGAGAGGAGTGGGGGGAATGACACACAGGTTGGGCACTGGGCCCTGCTATTTACATACTTATTTAAGCCTGCAGGACTTTGAACCCACCAAGTCCCTCTGCCTGAAATGTCAGCAGTTCAGCTCCTCTTTTTAGAATCCATCACCCTTTGCTTCCACAGTTCCTTTGCCTCTACTTGCCCTTTGCTCCCTAACCCTGCTCAATCTCTGTTGGGCTTTTGTGTCCCTGTCTCTCTTACTACCCATTGGGTTTGGTTCACCTTTCGGTCCCTGCTGCACAATTGCAGGCCTAGCACACAGCAGATTCCAGAAAGTGGTGAATGGATGGATGGAAGGGCAGGGTGAAGCAGGAGAGGTGCCTAGGGCACAAAATATAAGGAAGCACATGCAAATGTGACCTGACCTGTCCTGTCCTGGCTTGTGGAAAAGTGAATGGCTGCTCAAGGGAGCCTGCTGGAGTAATAACAGCTACTGTTTTGTAAGTATTTATAATGTGCCAGGCATTTTACATACCTTACTTACCTCCTTTAATGTAATCATCTCCATGAGATGCATACTATTAATATTAGTATCCCCATTTTTCATATGAGGAAATTCAGACTCAGGAGAGTTAAATCTTGTGCCCAAGTGGAAGAGCTAGGATTGGTATCTGGGATTGGCAGACTCAACACCTGGAGAAGTCTCTTCTGATGGCCTTTCTTGATTGTCCAGTCCCTTCTGACCATCGCTCTGTGGGACTCAGGGTGCTGGGGGTAGTGGTGCTGGGCCCAGGGGTTCTAGGCAATCCCAGTTCTCCACCTCATGGGGTCTGGAGTGCTAGGTTTACACTGTAGTCTTCTGTAGTTTCTCTGGTGTCACTTGCTCCCTCTGAGCCCCAGTTTTCTTGGCTGTGAAATGGCTGCATGTCAAAGACCCTTCTGTAAGGGCTTTGCAGCCTAGCCTGGCTCCTTGGCTGAGCAACCAACCCTGCATTGCTCCCCCTTCAGTTCTGGTTTTTAGGGGAGCTTCCAGGTATCCAGTTGAAGAGACTTACTTGCTCAGGACCCAATGGATGTGGGTTCTGGTTATAGGCTCGCCCACCAGGTGCTCTCTGATGACTCACCTCTACCCCCACTCTTGCCTCTTAGAATTACACTTGCTGTTGTGGTGGCTGCCATGGGATAGGAACAATGCTGGGTGTAATTTACCTGTCTTGGAGCAGCTGCACTGCCTCCTGGGACTGTGGAAAGAGCTTGGCTGGGAGCCAAATCTGCTGCCACAGGGACCTAGGCCAGGGCCAGAGGACCCACTGCTCTCAAGACTCACCACCTAGACCTCAGCTAGGATTCTTACCTTCCCAGTGCTCTCCTCCCCACAGGGCTCTACTGCCGGCCAACCTCCCCAGGAGTCTGCCATGAACTGGGAAACCTTTGAAGTTTCCCTCTTTATCTTGAAGATAAAATGTTATGGAGTTTACACTCAATAGGCACCTGATCTGTCTTGGGTCTCTGTGGGCTCCACCCACTGCCTGCTGTGTCAGAGGGAGGCCTTTTGTCCTCATGGGCCCCTTCTCAGTGTGCACCCAGCAGTAGGTGCAGCTGGGCCCTTAGGGCACTGAGGCATTCCCACCCCAGGGAAGAGGCATTCCCAGGTTGGACCCTAACCTATAGAGCATAATTCTTTTGTCACTGCCCCTTCATACACTCACTGTCCAGGATAATATGGATGAGGACTTGCAAAGCCAAACCAGCTTCCCAGATTGGATTTAGAGAAGTTCCAGTTTCCTCAAAAGCCACCTGAGTGCCCCTTGATGGTTAGGAGTATAGGAAGATTTGGTTTTGAATCCCTGCTCAGCTGTGTTCTGGCTGCCTGATTGGGGCTGGTTGCTTACTTTCTTGAGTCTCAGTTTTTTCTTTTGCATCACAGGCATGATATCAGCTCCTAAGTTTTGGGTGAAGAGTGAATGTGTATTGAATGTCTGGTGTAGCACCCTGACCTCCATGTGGCTGCTGAATAGAAGATTGTCTGGATGCTCCTGATGATGCCAGATCTTGGCCTCCGCTGTCTTCTCCCATCTCCTTTGTCACCATCATGTCCCTCCCATCACTTTGTTTAATCATTCATTCATTCACTCACTAACTCATTCATGTTTCATTAGTCTCCTTCAATCTGATATAGTTCCTAAGTCTTTCCTTGACTTTCACGACCCTGATACTTAGAGACCAGTTATTTTGTAAAAGTTCCTCATTTCAGATTTGTCTGATTTTCCTTATTATTAGATTTAGGTTATGCATCGTTGGTAGAAAATCACAAAAGTAGAGCCTGTTTTCTTTTCATTACATCCTATCAGGCAGCACCCAGTTGTAACTTGTCCCATTACTAATGATATTACTTTGATCACTTGATTAAGGTGCTATCGGCCAAGCTTCTCATTGGGAAATTACTCATTTTCCCTTTGTAATTAATAAGTATTTGATAGGAAGTTACTTTGAAGCTAAGTAAATAGCCTATTCTTTAGTAAATATTTAATTAATTTTATTCATACCTATATACTCATATACTTTGGTTTCCTATTTTATTTAGTGGAATGTAATCGGTTACTATCATTACTTATTTTAATACATGGATTGTCCCAGCTTTAATCTATAGCAGGTGGCCAGTGGTCCTAGTTTGCCCAGGTTGGAGGGGTTTACCAGGATGCGGACTTTCGGTGTTAAAACTGAGAAAGCCTTCAGCAGACACTGATGAGTTGGTCACTAAACCAGTGGGAGCTCTTTACGTTGGCTCCCAGGTCGCTGGGCAAGGTTCTTAGCATTCTGTGGGTACATCCTTACTTTCTGGCACAATAAGATGTTCCAGGCTCATCTTATACTTATTCTGACCAAGCCCCAGATTCATGTATTTTTCTAAGAAGACCCGGAACCAGGTCCTTTCAAGTATTAGGCTGCAGCACACCAGGGGAACTGGAGTAGACAGAACTCATTCAGCTTCTGTACAGGCCATGCTCTCATCTGTCTCTGTGCCTATTCCCTGGCTGTTTTCTCTACTAGGGCCGCTTTATAGACATCTGCCTTCCAGACTGATCTCCTCTGTGTAAGCTGACTCCCCACTCACCCCACAGAGCTGATCTCCTCCTCTGTGTCCTCACTGGGCAGTTTAGGGCGCCTCCCCATTTTTAAGTAGGTCTCCTCTCACCTGGAGCCTCTCAAGGACAGGCCCCAGATTCATCTCTGATTCTTCTGTGCTCCACAAAGAGCTGGAACTGGGAACTGTTAAATGATTGGCTCTAGTCATACCCTCTCATGGAGCAGGCAAACAAACAGAAAAGGAGGGTATCAGGGTCACATGTGTCTTTGCAGGCTGGAATCTGTCCTTAAAATTCAGTTTTCTTAATTCTAAAATGGGGCTAATATCTCAGTATTGCTATAAGAATAAAATGCTGTAATGTTAATAAAGCACTTAGGATAATACCTGGTGTGTGGTTGAGTGTACCTCTCCGTATCTCTGGGGGAACTTTTTATTTAATTTTTTTTTCATTATGTAGAAGCAATATTGCACATTTTAGAAAATTAGAAATACAGACAACAAAAAATAAAACCATCACATTCTCATAATTTAAAATTGGTGCTGTTAACAAAATGACAGTGTGAGAGGGACCTCTAAAAAACTCCTCTGGAGATGGCAACTAATAAAACACCTATACCTCAACCAAGGACCCTCTACACAATGCACAATCACAACTAAGAAACCTACTTGTTGCATTAAGGTATCTGCAGGCAGGCAGAGGGTTAAACAAAGGAGAAATAAAAGGGGAAGAGGGGGGACTCAGGCTGTGCAGGTCTCCCTTGGTACTCTACCACGGGGGCAGGGAGGAAGAAGAAGGTGGCAGGAGAGTCCTCCAGACCTCACTCAGTCCACAGGACAGAGGAAAGGAGGCCCAGAGGTGGGGGCATGAGATATCACAACCACCTCATTTTGGCCCCAGGAGGTGCACACCGGTCTGTAAAATGCAGTGGCTGGACTTCACTCCAGTTCCCAGAGGAGGGGGAGCACCAGGGTGGTGAAGAGCCTCAGAGTGAAAGCTCTGGCTAGGAAGGAAAAGGAGAGAGGGTTGCATGTGCATTTCTAGCCCCACAACCAGCCCAATCTGAAAGACCAGCAAACAAGACAGCTGACCCCAAGGCTCAGGGCAGAATCCGCATGCAGGGCAAACTGAGAACAGAAAGGCGCAATCGTGTCCAAACTCCCTGCATGACCCCTGGAGCCAGAGGAAGAAAACAAAGCTGCTAACTCCCTTCCCCCACAGACCTCTGCCCACCCAGTATCCGCAGCAAACACCAAAGAAACTGCATCAGCAAGGGTCCAGAGAGGCTGCAAAAATGAGAAACCAGAGAAAGGGAGCTCAGAATAAAGAGATGGGGACAGATGACCCATCAGAAACAGAGCTCAAAGCAATAATTATTAAAATGCCTAAGGAACTGAATGATAATCTCAACAGAGATATAGCAAGCATTCAAGAAGACTTACAAACCATTATAAAGGACCAGAGAGAGATAATGACTGCATTAACTGAAATGAAGAAAGGAATAAAGGTCACTAAACTAGATAAAATAGAAGCATAAAGCAGTGATTTTCAGGAAAAGCCAGCAGAAAACACCCAGCCAGATCAATTAGAAAATTATTTCCAAAAAAGGGAGGATGGATTGAGAGTTCTCTGAGACTATATCAAATGTAAAAATATCAGCATAATAGGTATGCCAGAAGGGACAGAGGAAAAGTAAGGGATGAAGAAATTATTTGATATACATCAAGTTGACAATGCACTGTAGAATTGTATGCCTGAAACCTATGTAATCCTTGCTAACAGATGTCACCCCAATAAGTGTAACAATAAAAATGAATTTAAAAAAAAATTATTTGAAAAATAATGACTGAACATTTTTCTAACCTGGCAAAAAACATGGACATTCAAGTCCAGGATACACGGAGAATCCCAAACAAGATGATCCCAAATAGGAATACACCGAGACACATCTAAAAGAGAAAATTCTACAAACAGCAAGAGAAATACAAGTTGTAACTTATAAAGGGACAACCATTCGACTCTCAGCTGATTTCTCACCAGAAACTTTACAGGCCAGAAGGATTGGCAGGAAATATTCAACATGATGAAAACCAAGGACCTACAACCAAGAATAATGTATCCAGCAAGGCTAGCATACAGAATTGAAGGACAGATAAAGAGGTTCTTAGGTAAGAAGAAGTTAAAGAAATACATCACCACCAAACCAGTACTACAAAGAATGTTAGAGGGACTTCTTTAAGGTGTAAGGAGGGATGGGAGAGTGGGTAAAATGAAGAAAGGGATGGAGAATTTTAGTTGCATTTTTTTTGGGTGGGGGGTGGTTCCCTGGCTGGGATTCAAACCCAGGCTGCATGCAGTGTTGAGAACTCCAAAGCCTAGCCACTACACCACCAGGGAACCCCACTAGTTGGATTTTTAACAGAAATTTGAAAGCAATAAAAAACACCAAAACTCATGGACACAGTCAATAATTTAATAGTTACCTGAGGGTAAGGTGGGTTGTGGTGGGGGAGAAGGGACAGGGACACAAATATATGGTGATGGAAAGAGAACTGACCCTAGGTGGTGATAACACAATACAACACATAGAAGATGTAATGTAGAATTGTACACCTGGGACCTATGTAATTTTTACTAATCAATGTCACCCCAATAAATTTTTTAAAATAAAATGAAAAAAACACAGGTGACTTTAAAAACATCAGTGCTGTTAGCACCTTAGCGATTATGCTTCCTGAGCTTTTTCTGTGCATATATTCTCCCCTCCCAAATGAGATTACATCATACATTCCATTTTGTAATCTGCTTTTTGTTTTTTGGGGTTTTTTAAGGCAGCAATCTCCACCATTTTGTTTCAGTAAATTTTCAGGGCATCTGATACTCAGATCATATTCCCATTTCTCCAGTTGTCCCAAATATGTCCTTTATAGCTGTTGTGTCCAAGCCAGTATGCAGTCCAGGACCACACTTTTTTTTTTTTTTTTTTTTCTTTTTGGTATGTGGGTAGCTCCCTGACTGGGAATCGAACCCAGGCCGCAGCGTTGACAGCGCCAGCGCCGAAGCCCTAAGCCACTACACCATCAGGGAACTCCCACCACACTTTCTGTGTAGTTGTTGTGTCCTATAAGTCTCTCAGTCTAGCGTAATTCCTCATGACACTGACCTGTAGAGGAGACTGGACAAGTAACCCTGTAGAATGTCTCACCATCTGGCTTTGTCTGGTTGTATTCTCACGGTAACACTTAGCTTGTTCCTCTGTCTTCTGTATTTTCTGTAAAGTAAAGTACATCCAGGGCTTGATGAGTTAGTTCACTGGTGCCTAGGATACCCAATAGATAGTGATATGTCCTTCTCATGGCCTCTCATCATGGTTTGTGGTGGCAAGACCTAACCCAAGATTAGAGGGAAGGCAATGTGATCCCTTCCTTATATGGTTGCATGTATCCCCTTTTTAATAGAAAGCAATGTGTATGCTTCCCTTGGCAACATCTGAACACTCAGTTCTTGGAGACTTTGTTAAACTATGCAAGAAAACTTGTCCATTTACTGAGGGGAACTTGATCCTGGGGGGTTTGGGCTCTCAGGTGAAAAAAATCACAAAACCAGGCTATGGACCAAGTTTCATGTTGCTGAGTGTCAATCTAGCAAAACCTAGTTCTGCTTTTACTCTTTCCAGACATGTAATCTGGGTTAAATCCCATCTCTGCTCCTTACCAATTTGATGACCTTGGGCAAATTACTGTATTTTCCTGTGTATAAGATGCCCCCATGTATAAGATGACCCCTAGTTTTCTAACCCAACATTAAGAAACCTTCTTAACTGGTTACTCCTGTGTATAAGACAACCCCCAAATTTGGGTCTAATAATTTTAGACAAAAGTATCATCTTATACATGGAAAAACACAGTACTTAACTTCTCTGAGCCTCAAGTTCCTCCTGGATTTCTTGTTTGGCTTAGTTGTTGTGAGGGTTAAATTTTAGAAAAGGTATCCTTGGCTTTTTTCTTCTCTAGATGGAAAGCTCTTTAAGGACAAGGCTAAAAATTAGTAAGAAATCCAAAGATGTTTGTTGAATGAAAAACAAAAAAAGATGGGGGAGGACAAGTGGTATGGCCAGGTGTTAAGTACCATGGGGGAAAGAAATCATCCATTTAGACATTTGTTCATTCAATTTAACATGTCCCCATACCAGCCTCTCTGCTAAATCAACTGTGAGCCTCTGATCATGAAGTTCAGGGGTTTGGGAGAGCACAGACTCAATGTATGAGAATCCAGAGGGTCTCGCTAGATAATTAGGGAAGGCTTCCTGGAGGAGGGGACTGGGACAAATGGGGGCTGAGATAGGGAAGACAGTTTCTGGATACAGGGCTGCTATCACCTGGTGCAGGTAGCTTCAGAGAGGGCTGGACAGGGCTTATGGTAAGTGGTGAGCCCATGCTGGCTTCACAGGTAGCTGTTTCTTCCTGCCCTCCTCCTCCTCCTTCCCCACTTTGCCTATCTGCCTTCCAGTCCCCTGGCCAGGGCTTTGAGCCCTGTGTGACCCTGACAAACCCATGTGTCTGTCTGCAGTGCCGGATGGAGTGCCGCGATGTGCCAGCTGAGACACTCTACGATGTCCTACATGACATTGAATACCGAAAGAAGTGGGACAGTAACGTCATTGAGACTTTCGACATCGCCCGCTTGACAGTGAACGCTGATGTGGGCTATTACTCTTGTAAGCACTTTATCCCAGCCTCCTCCAAGCCTCCACTGGGCCTCCAGCTGAGCCTCCTTGTCCCACCTTTCCTCCTTGTGGTCACTGCCATGGCCAGGCTGCTCAGAGACCTGAGTGCTGAGATGTAGGGCTGCCCTCTCTGACATCTCTGTCCATTCCCAGACACTTGGACACACACATGCTCACACACACATGTACACTCACAAACACATGTGTACTTCTGTGTTCATGTATGCATACCACACGAGCACACAAGTATACAACCCACAGCCATATACCACATACTCACAGTCATATATTTTCATGTACACACATCACATTAATACCATTGTTTTTTCATATACTCACATTCTACAAACAGGCCAGACCAGCAGGGTAAGGGCTATATGAGGTGACGAGGAGCAGGGATGACTGGAGACGGGAGGGGAAAGAGTTCTGCTCTGTCTCTTTCCTAGTTCCAGCTCTGGGACTGTGTTCTGGTGTGAGTGGTACCTGTTTGGATCAGGGAGAACTGGCAGTTAATTCGATATCCCTGTGTCCCTGGCCTCTGCCGTGCCCGCATTTGCAGGCAGGCTGGCTAGTGGTCTGGCTTAACTGTCCCTTGCCCTCCACAGGGAGGTGTCCAAAGCCCCTGAAGAACCGTGATGTCATCACCCTCCGCTCCTGGCTCCCCATGGGCACTGATTACATCATTATGAACTACTCAGTCAAACATCCTGTGAGTCGACCTGCCTTCCCTGCTGGGTGGGCAGGGGAAGGTACCAGGTAGGGCTGGGCCAGCAGGCTTAGCCCAGGGGGAGACCCCTGGTTGCTAGCATGACTTCCCTGTGACTTTAGGCCAGGCATGAAATCTTCTGACCCTCAGATTCCTTCCTGTTTAGTGAGAATAACGGTTCCTGTCTCGCTGCAGGGGCTCTCAAGCAGATGAGGAATGGGTAATGTGGACCATCACTGTAGGCAAATGGATGGGATGGGCTGACTTCCAATGATTGAGCTTTGGCATGGACTGGCTGGGACAGGGGGAAGCAAGAGGTGAGGGCAGGGTCCCCTGGTCCTCTGTGAGGCTGGGCCACCTTGATTTCTATGACAGACAGGACAGGCAGGTATAGGTGGCCTGGGCAAGGATGAGAGAGTGTGTGTGTGTGCATGAGCACATGTGCCCGCATATGTGCTCATGAACTCTGACCCCAGACTGGGGTCTTTCTGGAGGGGAACAGAGAAAGCTTAAGAGAGGCAAGAATGACCTACTCTGACTCTTCACTTTCTCCTCACTCCAGCATCAAGCCTGGCCTGGCGTTGACACCGGGGATGTGAACTAACTAAAATGTGTGTGTGAGAGTGTGTGAGTGTGTGTGTGTGTGTGTGTGTGTGTATGTATTCACAAAGAGAGCTCCTCCTCTGGCCCCACCCCAAGTCTCACCTCCCTGTGCCTTCCATCTCCAGAAATACCCGCCTCGGAAAGACTTGGTCCGAGCTGTGTCCATCCAGACGGGCTACCTCATCCAGAGCACGGGGCCTAAGAGCTGCGTCATCACCTACCTGGCCCAGGTGGACCCCAAAGGTGAGGGCTTGGCCCTGGCAGCCTATTGTGGGATCCTTCCCTTTAACACAGGGGATGGGGCTTGATCTAGTTGGGATCCAGAAAGGCTTCTGTTAGGAGCTATTTTGTATTTTGGGGCATATCCATCCAAAACATTATTTGAACCAAGGTTTCAGACTTTACAGTGATTTAAAAAGTAAGAGCCACTGCTCCACAATGTAGCTTGGTGCTCTCTTTTTGGGTGCCCACACCTCTGTGCTCTGACTTACTCCCTTCTCACTATCTGCTTCCATTCTGTCTGTCTTGCTGGCTTCCATCCTCTGCCCATCCTGGAGACCTGGGTTTTCCAGTCCTCACTCCTCTTTCCCTTGGGAGAACTCAGCTATTCCCAAGGCTTTTATGGCCAGCTGACCACATGCCTAGTCTTTCTGCTGAGATCCAGATCCCCATGGCCACTGCCTCCTGGACATGTCCCTCAGGATGTCTTCTAGGACCTAAAACTGACTGTGTCCATTACTGAACTCATCATCTCACCTCCTAACTTTCTCCTTTTCCTAAGGCTCCATCCACTCCAGTCATCCATTCCAAGAACATGGGGGTCATCTGGGGCTCCCTCTTCTCCGTTCCCAAATCTAGTCACCAGTTCTTATCAATGCTATTCCCTAAATAGCTCTTGAGTCTGTCATTTCTCTCCATACTAAGCTATCTTGTCTGTCCATACAGTTACCACAGGGATTATTCCAAAACATTTATTTCCTCGTGAGTCTCTTCTGCTTAAAATTCTTCTGGGACTTTCCATTGCCCTCAAAGTGGAGTCCAAGCCCCTGCCTCAGGTTTCCTGGTCCTTCTTCACACCTTTTACGCATTCCCACCTCCCTGTCTAGGTAGCCCCATCCCTCAGCCTAGAAATACCCCTCCTCCCTTATTCATTTCTCCAGGGTTATTTCACATGTCCTGTCCTCTATCCCTGATACCCAGAGGAGTCAACTGGCTCCCTGCTCTGTGGGTCCATCCCCCTCCAGTAGAGCATTGGACACACTGTTGGGCCCCACAGATAGTGAATTCTTCTCTGGGTCAGAGTGGGTATCACTGAGTAAATGCAGAGTGAATGGATAAATGACTAGAGGATGGATAAATATTGAGCCCCTTTGCCTTGTATGCCCTGAGTCCTACCAGGGGCCCAGTGGTTCAGGCCTGGGGCTCCCCAGCCTCTCACTGAGAGAGTGTGTTGGATGTCAAAGGCAGAGCAGAAACTTGGGAATGAGAAAGGGTGGAGAGCTGGACTGTGGATTCCAGGTCAGGCCCGGCCGAGGTGCTCAGACAAGAGACCTATGTAGTAGCTAGGCTTCTGGGGGCAGTGGACTTAGAAAGACAGGCAGAGGAAGGACTGAGCATCAGGCCATTCACCATAGAGAGGCTGGGTATAAGAAGGGATGTCAGTGTGAGTGGAGCGGAGGTGGCAGGCTGGAGTTTGGTGGGTCAGGATTTCAACCCTTGTGTAGCCTGTGGTTACCTAGGACCCTGTGGTTTTCTTCCATGCAGCCCTCAGGGGCTCAGCAGTAGGAAGTGGGTGGGGGAGGGACACAGACTTGAGCCTGAGGACCTTGGTCTGAGGTGGAAAGAGGGAGTAAGGATGATGAAGTCTTATAGGACTTGCCTCACTACCCTGTCTCTCTCATGGAGAAGAGGGTGACCTCCCTGGAACCCCAGGCTAGAAGGAGGGGGCTGTGTCCCTGAGGCTGCTTCCTCTCTTCTCTCCTCACTACCCTTCCCTGCCCTCACAGGCTCCTTACCCAAGTGGGTGGTGAATAAATCTTCTCAGTTCCTGGCTCCCAAGGTGAGTGACCTTGAGACTTTGTGGGTATGGAGGCTGGCAGAGAGGGTTCTGGTCTGAGGGGATGGAGTCAGGGATGGAGACTGGGAATCAGTGGACCTAGTTAAGGGCTGACAGGCAGAGTTATGGAAAGGGCAAAAGTCAGGATGCTGGGAGGTGGGGGATGAGCGGGTGGAGGACTTGGGGAGGACCCTACTTCTGTATCAGTTCACCCCTGACTCGGTGGTACATTGGGTCTGCAGGCCATGAAAAAGATGTACAAGGCATGCGTCAAATACCCTGAATGGAAGCAGAAACATCAGCCACACTTCAAGCCCTGGCTACACCCGGAGCAGAGCCTGTTGCCAAGCCTGGCGCTGTCGGAGCTGTCAGTGCAGCATGCGGACTCGCTGGAGAACATCGATGAGAGTGCGGTGGCAGAGAGTCGGGAAGAGCGTTTGGGAGGCGCGGGTGGCGAGGGCAGCGATGATGACACCTCACTCACCTGAGCACTGAACCACTACAGGGACCCAGACAAGACGGGCCGAGCCCAGGGGTTGGCGAGGATGCTGGGCTCCGGCCCAGGTTGGCGCTGCAGCCTGGCCTGGTAGACACAGCCCTAATAAATGATCCCACAACCTCAGTCTGCTCATCGCCGTGCCTGCTTCCCACCTGCCCGGGGCATGACTGCTGCCCTTGGTCACTTGTTCTACAGTTCATTTTGTTAATTTTATCATGGATCGTCTGGCCTTTGCTCCTTTAGGCATCCCCTCACCTCCTCATGTGTAGCTGGGAGGAAGGGGTGTTGCCGCCACCTCCTCCATTCATGGTGTGTTGTGTTTACCTTGTGTCTATTCATTAGTTCACTCTTCATCCATCCACCTGTCCTTGTTATATATTCATTCTGCTGTTCTCTCAGGCTACTTGGCTACCTTTCACTGCTCTAAGAGAAGGAGCATGTCTGGTCAGAGGTGCTGCATCAGGGGTCAGAGGATAGGGTTCTACTGGGTGACTTCCAGGTCCATAGGATCCAATCTATGGAACCAGGGTCTGATACGCTCCAGTCATCAGGAAAGGGAGGTGGAGAGGTCCCAGGACCTCAGGCCACAGGGCTGTGGGACTCAGAGCTGAGGTTAGGGCAGCATGTTCGGGAGGAGGGAGGTTAGGGGTTGAGGGAGAGTCTTCAGTGCAGTGGAGGGACCAGGACCTGTGATTTGAGCCCTCCCTAGGTCATTTTGAAGACCTCAGGCCCATTAACAGAAAGGGTAGGGCCCCTAGCCCTTTGCCAGCGGCCACATGCCACTCTGCTGGTCCTGTGTTCGACCTGGTTGCTTTGAGGTCTAGATGGATGCCTGGACCTCCCTTGTTCACTGTGGCCCCCAGATGCCCTCTGCTGCCTGATGGACACCCCTGCTGTCAGATTGGGAGGAAGGTCTTGTGCTCAGCCTTCTCCAGTGTTTTTTGCACCCCCTGTGGATTTAGGGTCAGGAAGTTCTCTCCAAGATCTGGTCCTATTTCCCCGCTCCTAGGAAGCAACTTGACTTCCTTAGCCCTGTCAAGAAGACACAGTACTAGACTCTTTCCTAGAGGAGCAAAGTAAATGTCTAATGTGAGTAGGCAGGAGATTACATAACTTATTAAGACTTGGGTTCAAATCCCAGGTTTGCACAGTACTGGTTTTGTAATTTTAGGCAAGTGCTGGAACTTCTTGGAGCCTCATTTCCTAATCCATAACCTGGGGTGATGATTTTTTGCCTTCAAGCAGAGGTATGAGGATTGAAATGAAAGGAGTAAATTGCCTAGCACTGGGCCTAGCATGTAGTAGATGCTCAAATTCCTGACTCCCAATCCCAGAGTAAACCCTCGTGCCCCACCCTGGTGAGAGCTGTTCTTCCAAATGTCTCCACAGGGTATCTGGAGAAATAAAAACATAGAGAAGTTAAGGTCTCTGGCTTGGGCGGCCCTAGAGGTGCCCTGGACTCAGAGGCCCTCAAACTCTGCCAAATCCTGGGCCCTCATCTGCGTGTGTGAGGGTAGGATGGAAGGGAGTCCCCCGTTCTCAAGGCCAACAAAGGTGCCTGGGTACCAGGACCTCAGGCTGCAGCCTTCAGCCAAGGGATCCTTGGGTGCTCTGACTGGGCAGGACACATTGCAACCACCTTGTCTCTGTGGGACATGGTTCAGAGAGAGAAGTGGATTATCCTCGGAGAATGGGGTGGGAAAGGACTTCCTAGAGAAGAGTTGAGAGACCTTGGTTCCCCTGCATCCCGGGGCCTCTGGGTCCCTGGGGTGTGGGTGGCTCATCCCTCTGCAGGAGAGGAGGGCAAGAGGCTGGGAGACTCAGGAAGAGATGGAGACAGAGTGCAGGGGTGGTGGAGGGTAGACCTTGAGCCTCTGGAGGCAGGCGGAACTTCGAGCAGCCAGAGGGACAGGGAAGACGCACAGACTGACCCGCCTGCAAGGAGAGCTCAGCCAGCGGATTCGAAGACCGCGACGGGGCGGGGCCGGGGAGGGGGCGGGGCCCTGCCCCTGCCCCTGCCCCTGCCCCAGCGTCCCCTCCCTCGGGCGTCACGTGTGGCGGGCGGAAGCGCCCGGCGGGGTGGGCGCGCCCGGCCTGAGGCCGCGAGTTGGCTACGGCGGCTTGAGTCTGTGGCAGCGCCGGAACCCCGCGTCCCCGCGTGGAGTTTGCTCTGAGAACAGGTCAGTGCGGCTGCCGGGGCCTCCCCGACCGGCGCTCCATCACCAGGTGTGGCCTGAACGTTTCCCCATTCCGCAGAAGGGAACGCTGAGGCTGCGCGGTGACTCCGCCCCGCGCCAGATTGCGCGGTGTCGCTCCTGGGTGTGTGGCCTGTTCTCCTGTCTGGTGGTGGGGACAGGGGTCGCCTCCTGAGGATGAGCGGTCGGGCCAGAGACCGTAGGGAGGAGAGCGAACCAGCGGGACAGGAGGCTTCCAGCCCTCAGCCTTTTGGCACGGGGTTCCTGGGATCCGGAGCCACCCGCCTCCGGGTGCCTTGCTTTTCTCATCTGTGAAGCGAAGACTCCCACCTCCTTGGTCGCGGAGACCCTTACATCTCTGCACATTGTCACGACCCTTTGCCCTGGACCTGGGGCTCCAGTGACCTTGGGAAGACTACTTCCGGTCTCTGCGCCTCAATTCCCTGCCAGTAAATGGGGGCATAGCCTCCCCAGAGCCCCTACCTGGCCCAACTACTGGAAAAAGAAGGAGGTGTGTGTTCACTAAAAGGGGTCAAGCCGGGAGTGGGTTGTTGGGACTGGAGAGAGCAGACTTTAGAGTGCAGCCTGTGGGGCATGAGGTGGGTGTTTAATCCCAGATCGCCAGCGGTGGTTTTTTGTCCTGGGGAACTTTTAAGTCAGGAGCCATCACAGTATAGTTTCTGGCATTTGCACTCCCTCCTGCAGAGCTCCTGTTCTGGGAGCATTCTCTGATCCTGAGGTTTGGGGAGCAGGGAGGGCTGCAGAGTCTGACAGATACGTAGAGGTACTCAGGGAGAGGTTTGACTGCGTGCTGCACCGAGTCGACAGAGGCACCCAGGATGCCTGTCCTTACCGAGCAGAGAGTGGCCCGGGCTAGAGGAAGTCTCCCAGCAAGCTCATTACAGGGTAGGAGTCCAGCAGAGTCATGCAGACAGGTGCAGACAGGCACTGAGATAGAATTAGGGACTGGGACTCCTGGAGACTCAGAGAAGAAAGGACTGGAATGGGTCTTGGCAGTTCTGTGGCGATTCACAAGCATAAGACCCTTGTGAAGGAGGGCATAGCTTGTGCAAAGGCAGAAACTTGCATGGCATATTTGAGCAACAGTGAGAAGAAGGGTCTGGCACGAAGGGGTAGGGAGTTCATTCCCATGTTTTATGGCTGGTTTGGGATTGTCCAGACCGTGGCCCATGGCTCCTGCCTCCTCATTCACCACTTATTCACTGAAGTAGGGCAAGAGGGGGTTGTCCTAGGCAGAGTCCTGACAACTGGGGAGGTGGAAGTTGGTAGGGCCACCAGGGCCCCAGATGGTCCCCAGACTTTATTGGGGTATTCCCCATTCAGCCCCCACCGTCACTTGGGCGCTAGCCATTCTTTTCCACACATCAAATCTCAGGCCTTTGTGCAGGTTGCTTGTACCCTTTTGCCCCTTGGAATTTTTCTCCCATACAAATCCCCTAGGCCCTTAGGGACTTCAGAGGTGGGCTGCTTATTGCTGCCTCCTGCTTAGCCTTTCAGTCTTGTGTAATTGGGAAGCCCCTCTTTGGAGTTCTGTGGGGAAGGGCCCTGCAGAATCACAGAGACAGCTGGGATCTGGGGCAGTCCCTGTGCCGCCACCAAACCCAGTGTGACTCTGCAAGTCCCGACTTCTCACATCCTGGCTCAGTTCCTCAGAGCCTCCATTTCCCCATCCGCAGAACAGGGTGATAAGCCCTGGTTCCATGCTCCAAAAAGAGCCTGATTTGGGGCAAGAACTGGGCCTGTCTGAGTCTAAATCCTGCCCCCAGCAGTCAGTATTTAAATGAAGAAAAGGGAGAACATTGGGGGAAGGGGTTAGTTCAGAGGGGTAAGGGGCCTCTGAGATTCTTAGGAGCTAGTGGTGGACTAGTCTAGTACTAAGCCTAGGGCATCAGCTGGAAGAAGGGAGTCCCCTCTACTCTCGGTGCCCTCTCCCCTCCCACTCTCCCTTTGGGCCAAGCCAGCTGATGCCCAAACAAGTAGCCTCTGTTCCCAGGGTTGGGGGAGGGGAAGCAGGCCCTGGGCTCCAGGCCCGGCTGTCTAGCACTGACCCTGGCCCACCGCCCTTCTCTCTGGATCTTAACCCTTAGGGGCCCAGGGCTGTTTGAGAGCTGTTACCCCTTGCCCACCAGCTATCCCCTCCAGCCCATTTTAGGCTCTCACTGGATCTGTTGTAGCAGGAGAAGATGCAGTAGGACATGAGTTGGAAATGGAGAAAGAAGCAGGGAACGGAGGTAGGAGGGAGGCTGGAGGAGATATGGCCATGGACAATCAGACCACTTGGCCTGTAAGTTTTTTTCACAAATGGGGAGAATGAGGCCGAGGGCCAGAAATCTGACCAAGATCACTTGGTAGGAGCCAAGAGTGACCCTCACTCCTAGTCTGATCTCTGTCAGGGAAAGGAGATGGAAAGGGAGGGCACTCTCCTTGATTTGAATACCTGCAATGTGCCCGATACTACACATGTCTTACTTTATTAACTTTACATCATTCCACGAGACAAGATCACCCGCCAGTAACAGCGGAAGAAACGCAGAGAGAGCTGAGAAATGATGTCAGCCAGAACAACATCAGCACATGTGCACATAGCACTGTGGCAGGCACTTATGTATGTTAACTGGTTTCGTTCTCCAGACAACCCTGGAAGTTAGGTACCATTTGTAGATAAGGAAACGGAGGCACAGAAAGGTGAAGTCACTTGCCCAAGGTTACAGCAAGTAAGTGGTAGAGGCAGGATCAGGATCCAGGCTTTTGTTTGCCTCTTTGGCCTGATTTCCCCTCTTCCAGCCTGACCTCACCCCTTGAGCTCATCCAGGGTCTCACTCAGTGATGGGCTTTCCCCTGAGTGGTGGATGGCCAGGGCAGCCTCAAACACAGTGTGACCCTAACCAAGCAGACCCAGCCCTCTCCCAGGAGCGGAGTCCAGTCCCTTGGGTGGTTTGTCTCACCTCCTCTTGTGGTTTTAGGCTGGACTCATCCCTGTCCACAGCCCTGCGAAGAGGTGCGTTTCATGTTTCAGGAATAGGCTTTGCACTAAGGGTGGCCTCTCCAAGGATCTGAACAGAAGGAGGATATGGGGGACCCTCAGAGATCCCCTACAAGTACTCTCCCCATAAAGCTCAGGGTTTGCCGCTGACTCCCAAGTGCCCCCAGCCCTGATCAGAGAGGACATCTTATCTGCCCTATCCCACCCCTATCAAGCCCCCAGTCGGATATATTCCAACCAGGTCTCTGGGGAGGACAGTCTCAGCCCAAAGAGACAAGTGACCCCAGTAGTCAGTGATGGCCTGGGGTAGGCAACAATGAGTGGTTGGTCTCCTGCATGACCTTCCTGTAGAATTTTTCTCTGGCTCATCCTTTGGAACATAGTTTAGAAGGTAAAAGTCTGTCCCATAGTAAGGACATCTGTTCCAGACCATTGGGACAATCAGAGTGGCTGGGAGGGGATGTGGAATTAAGTGACTAATTTAATAACCAAATTATTATTTAATAGTAATAGTGATAGTAGTGGTAGCTACTATATCTTAGAAGCCTACTATGTGCCTGGCATTAGCTAAGCATTTTATGTAATGATTTCATTTAATCCTCAACAGCAGTCTTATGGGATAGGCACTGTTCCCATTTCACAGGTGAGGAAACAGGTCCAGAGAGGTTAAGTGATTTGCCCAAGGTCATCCATTCCGTGGGAGAGCCAGGAGTCTGAATTTTTATTGCTTCACAGCAAGAACCCTGAGCACTTGGACACATTGCAACCAGAGGAGATCTAAACTCTGTTCTACCCTGGGAACTCCCAGTTAGGGTAGCAGGAAGGGACTGAAAGGCCATCTGATCACGTGACTGCTGGTGATCAGCTGTGGGGATGGGATGTCTGCAAGGGCGTCCTGCTTGCAGACTGGACTGACTGCTGCCACGTCCTGCGCCCCCAAGGGCCATGCCCTAGGATGAGCATCTCCTGAGGTCTGCTCACTATTCTTGTCCTGTCCTGTTTCCTCTGGGCTTTGCTGAATGCAACAGTTCTTTTATATTCCATTTTGCTGATGAGAAAACTGAGGTCAGCAGCAGTTAAGTGACTTTCCTACAGTCTTTTCAACCATGGAAAAAAGAGCTGGGACTGGCACCCAGGCAGAGGGCTCTGAGGCCTGTGCTGCACTTCCTTGCCTGAAGCCTGCCTGGTCAGGACCTCCTGGGCCTCTGACACTCTGAGATTCCTTCAGACTGCCCAACTGCCTCGTTACAAGGCCAAAGTCATTTTCCCTGACAAAACCAGGAACCTGATTCTTCTTAAATGCCTGAGGTTAGGTATAGCTAGGTGTCAATGACTAAATGAACAAATCTGGAAAACATGATTTCAGAGCCAAGAGGCCAAGAAGCAGAGACCAGTTTTGGTCAAGATTGTGATACTCAGGGCCAGGGGGGTCCAAGAGGAAGATTTAGGGGTCAGAGAGGCCCCCCACCTCCACTCCCCAGAAGGGATAGATATGGCAAAATCTTCCACTCCTTATTATCTTCATTGTTGTGAAGGCAAAAATTGTGAGGCAAGGAGGAGGGAGGGGGAAGATTGGGACCTTTCATGGCCACTCCTCTGTCCCCATTCTCAGGTCAGGGAGCCAGAGGTCACACCTGGAATCTCAGCTGCCCAGAGCCCTTGGGCGAGTCTGACATGGCCCCACTTCCTTCTGGCCAGGCCATTATTGGGGTAGGTCAGCCCCCAGGACAGGGGGAGCAGTAGCAGAGCTGAGCTACCACTGCATATTATCCCCCAGTTGCCTGGATCTCCTCTGCCACCTTCCCTACCATCCCAGAGAGCACTGTCCTGCCACTGGACATCCCCTTCTCTCCTCCCTTGCCTTCCCACCATAATGTGAGGGCCAGGGCCCTCTCTACAGTTAGGCCTGGAGTCAGGAGTCTGTGGTCTCTCCCTGACCTCTGGCTCAGTGAGAGGCCTTGTGCTGGTCCACCTTCAGTGGACTCAGCTTCCCTGGAGCTTCAGGGAGGGAGCAGGAAGCAGCAGTTCCTGAAACCTCCCAGTCCCACCAGCCCCAGGTATGGATAGGAACCTGAGGCCTAAAGAGTTTCTCAAGGCTGCTTGTGGGGTCAGTGACCCAGCCAGCCACCAGGATCTGTGTGTGTTCTGTACCCACCACTCCCAGCATATACAGCCAGCTGCCCTTTAAAGAAATCTGAGAACCAGACACTGTAAGGGTCTATGTGGTAGCAGAAGAAACAGCCATCGTGGTGAGGAACAGGGACAGGACAGACAGGGCCCAGGCCTCCTCTTCATTTGCAACTGGTGGGGCTGTCCCCCTTGGATATCAGTATGGTGTTGAAGGAAGGGCCTTGGATGGCTGGTGGTTGGCTGGGTCACAGAGCAAGGTCTGGGCCACAATGCTGGGCAAAGTAGGTCCTCCTGTGGCTAGCACAGGATGTGGCTTAGCAGGCTCAGGTCCAGCCTTGGAGGGTCAGAGTGGTGAACGGAGACCTGAGCATGAGAGTGGGGGTGGAGGTGGGGGAAGGCATTGCCCCTCCTCTGTGGGCAGAGAAGCAGGGCCTTGGCTGAAGCCTTTGAGTATTTTGCAATGCCTCCTCCAGCTCATTCTGGTGCCTGTCTGGGCACAGCAGCTGCCCTCAAAGGGCCGTGGGCATAGAGCAGGATCTGCCCCTAGGGAGGAGGCCTGTTCCCTCCCATGAGGGAAGTGCCCCCCACCCCAGACTTCTTTGCGGAATGAGCCCCTTCCTGCTCTGCATCCCTCTCGAACTACTGTGCATCTGCCTTTGCACGCATGTGTGTCCTTGTGGGTCCAGACACATCCTCGGAGGTCCTGTGCTTTTGTCTGGGTGTGGGTATGATCAGCATTCAATGTCCCAGTGGGTTAGGGTAGGAGGTGCCTGGCTCTTCACCCCTTGATGTGTGAGCTGGCTGAAGCCTTCACCTACTTGAATGGTGCCCTTCAGCCATCAGGGTGCTTTGTGGGTCTGCAGCTAAAATGTGACCATCCCCAAAGCCTTCCATAGCATGGTGGAGAGGAAGGGGCCTCCTTGAGGGCAGGGCTGGGGATTGAGCTTTGCCAGATGACAAGACAGCTTTGGGGTGGGGTCTCTTCCTTGGTGAAGGGGTACCAGAACCTCAGCTAAAGGCTTACCTCTCCCCTCAGACTGGGGCTGTTCTTCCTCCTTTATCTCCTTCTCAGCTTTAAAGATGGATGTGCTAAGCCTAGGGAAGCTGAAGATCTGGGGAGTATCTGGTGGTTCTGGTGATTCTGTTCTAGAACATGAAGCAGGACACTCATCTGCCTCTACTGCCTGTGACCTGAAAACCCACATTTCTCAGTGCAGGTCCAGCTTAGCTCATTTGGGGGAGGGGGGTTGCTCCATTATCTCTGAGGGCTCCTGAGGGGAATTCCCCCTCCCAGTTCTTTCAAGGAACAGGCAAATGGAAGAGGGTGGGGGAGTGGCTGGGCCCTGGTCTTATGTGGTCCTGACTAGGTTCTTGTCCCTCTCTGGAGCTCACTTTCCCCTTCTGGAAGTGGGGGAGGTTAGATTAGGTAGTTCCTAAATGCAGGTGGTTCAGGGGTTCCAGGAAGGAGGAACAGTATCAGCAAAGTCCTTGACGTAACGTGTCAGGCAGTGGGGGTGGGGAGAATGAGACCGGAGAGAAGGAGTAAGTGGTAAGAACCAGAGGGTAGCAGCCTTTGAACCCCACTGGAAAATGGGGAGCCATGGGAAAGGTGGGCAGGTAGGGGAGAGGCAGTACCTACCTCTAGTGGTGGTGGTGGGGGGGGGTTAGTCTCAAAGACTCCTGGAAGTCTGGGTGGTTCTGACCTGCCCCAAGGAACAGTTGAAGGGTGGACAGGAGAAGGGGGTCCAAGAGTCAGCACTTTCCTGTGTGCATAAGGGCCCACCCCAGCAGTGCTTATTTGCAGGAAGTGGCTAGGAGAGCCTCAGAGGTGGAAAGAAGGGTCAGGCCCAGCCACAGAGGGTTCCAGGGACTCTCAGAGTTTAATTTCCTACTTCTAGACCTCTTGTCTGAACCTTGACACCTGCCTGGTCCAACCATCT
This sequence comes from Lyroderma lyra, assembly GCA_004026885.1. Classification (NCBI taxonomy): domain Eukaryota; kingdom Metazoa; phylum Chordata; class Mammalia; order Chiroptera; family Megadermatidae; genus Lyroderma; species Lyroderma lyra. Next base: position 274,223 of record PVJL010000345.1, on the reverse strand, counting down.
CTCTTCCTACCTATTTCACAGGCTCCTGTCCTGAGCTCCTGACTAGGGTGAGCCAGGCCTTTGTAGATTTCCATTCATCCATTCCCCCAGTGGCCAGACACTTCTAGTCACTGGGGGTAGAGCCGAGACTAACAATAAATGTAATACAGTGTCCAGTAGTGGTAAGTGGGATTCCGGAAACGGATTCGGGTCAGGGATAGGGACTCATGGGGGTACCTTGTAGGCAGAGCGGTAAGGGAAGGAAGACCTTGAGTTTGAGCAGGTGCTGGAAAAGTATGGGAGTGAAGCGTGCGTAAGTCTAGAAATGCCTTCCAGGTAGAGGGAGCTCCAGTGCCCAGGCCTAAGTTGGAGCACATGGAGAAGGTTGGAGTAACAGCAGGGAGGCACGATTTGGGTTTTCCTCTGAGAGATGGGGGAAATCACTGGGGAGTGTGAACTGGTCAGATTCGGGATCTGTTTTGAAGGCATATATTTATCCCTTACAAGCCTGCAAGGTGGAGCTGTATAATCTCCATTGTACAGTTGATGAAACCGAGAGTCAGAGAAGTTAGGTGAATTCCCAAGTTTCACAGCAGTAGGAACTCCTGTCTGCATGTCTGCCTGCCTGCCGTCCTGTGCTCGGTCCCCGAAGCAGCCTGCTGGCCTTCATGGCTTCCTATTGTCCGGACAATAAGGGCAAGTGTGTTCATGGCCTTAAAGGCACTTCTCAGCCTACATTCATCCTGCCTCTCCTGCCCGACCTCCCTGCTCCCTGCCAGTCTCCACACTGTCCCCTCTGAGGAGATGGAGTAGAAGGAGGGGCCCAGGCAACCCTTGGTTCCAGTCCTGTCACCTGTGTGATATTGGGCAAGTTACTTAACTTCTCTGTGGCTCAGTTTCTTCTTCACCTATAAAGTGGGTTAAAACCATCCACTTCCTAGAGCAGCAGTCTCCAACCTTTTGGCTTCCCTGGGCCACGCTGAAAGAATTGTCTTCTTCTTTTTTTTTTTTTTTTTTAATGTGGGTAGTTCCCTGGCTGGGAATCGAACCCAGCCCTCAGTGTTGACAGCGCTGAAGCCTTAGCCACTACACCACCAGGGAACTCCCAAGAAGAATTGTCTTGGGTCACACATAAAATACACTAAAACTAACGAGAGCTGATGAGCTAAAAAAAAAAAAAAGATCACACAAAAAAATCTCATAATGTTTTAAGAATTTGTGTTGGGCTGCTTTCACAGCTGTCCTGGGCCGCCGGTTGGACATGCCTGGGCTAGAGAATTGTCCATGTAACATGTTTAGCATAGTTCTTGGTGAATGGTAAGCACTCTGTAATCATGACCTTTTGTTGTTTTTAGCAGGGTGGTTGGATCAGATAAGTGGGCTAGAATGTTCCCTGTGAGTTGGAGAGGGAAGGCCGAGTCAGAAATCTTTCTTGTCAGTTGTCTGATTATATAGTGGAAGAGGCTGAGATCACATGTCAGGTTGGAGGCCAGAGCCTGTGGGGTGGATCCCCCATCTCCCTTTTTCCCTTCTGGACCCGCCTCCACCCCCCTGGTCATCTCCACCCCAACACAGGCAGCTTCCCCTTTCAGGTGCCAGCAGCATGGCTGGCTCCTCCATTCCAGGGGCCACGGAAGGAGAGGACAGATTCAGGTCCCTGTTTTCCTGGGCTGATAGTTCTGGGGTGTAGAGTTGCCCACCAAGCCTCTCCTCCTGGGTGGGCAGGCACATGAGGTTCCCTGTCATCTCAGAGAGGATGGCGTCCACAGCCTTCTCTTCCCCTCCCCTCCAGGACCAGCGCTGGCCCTCAACTCCTCTGGTGTATGGTGAGGGTCCTGGCATGTTACTGGCCCTGTCTACTCCTGCTGCGTGAGCGTCTGTTCTCAGCCCTGTGTGCTCCCACTCCCATTGTGGTTAGCCCCGTTTCTTCCTGTTTCTGCCTTATTTACAGTGTTACGGTCTCCCTCCTACATCCCCAAGGTGGGCAGTAGTCCCAGAGGAGGATCTTCCTGGAATCACCCTGTAGCACCTCAGGCCTTTCCCTTGGCCAGAACCTTTGGTCCAGGGAGGAGTTCCCTGCCGTGCTTTGGAAGTCCCCAGTTCAGTAGGTTATATCTGTGACTGAGGGGCAGGGAGCCAGGCAGAGCCTGGGGTACCCCTGGTGGGAATGCCCCAGGTTTCCACAGGTGCTATGGGGCTGGCTCAGTCAGCCTTTAAGCTGGGAAGGCCTGAGTGAGGCCTGAAAAGTGAAGGATTAGGGAAATATGGCAGGTGGATGTGGGTCAGGGCTGTGTGGTTAGGGTTCAGGTTAGGAGCTCTGCCTTGTGGTGGATTAGAGGTATAGGCTAGAGGGTACCCTGGCCGCAGCTGGGGAAAGGGCAGGAGGCAGGGAAGAGGGCCCAGGGATCCAATGTGGCTGGGGAGGCCTGTAGGGGATAGGGGCAGTGGGGATGCAGAAGAGGGGTGCATCAAAAACATGATAATGAGGAGGCAATTAGAGGGAAGGGGAGGGAGTGGTCCAGAGCGATCCATTTGGAAGTCGGGGTACATGGTAGGGCCAAGGGGGATTAGTATGTCATAGACTTTTTGACAGGGCCTAAAAACTAAACCATTTAACTTTCAGCTTTGTTTATTTGCAGGTGAGGTACTCAAGGCATTCACATTGCATCTCCACACATTACTCCCTGTCTGACTCTTTCCAGGATGGGGCTTGGGCATGAGGAGGCCCTGGGGGAGGTTGTGGGAGCTTGGGTGAGAGGGTCAGGGCTAGGGTGGGTCGGATACTTTCTAGAGGACAAACCACAGGGACCTTGGAGTCTTGTGTTCACTAATGGACCTCAGTCCATTTCCCGTTTGAAAATCAGTGCTGCACTCTGCTGCTGGCCTTCCAGTCCCTGGTGAGGAAGCTGTGTCTTAGACCTTGGAGGGGATAACCCGGTAGGGGTAGGACACAAGCTTTGGGTCTCTGTTTCTCATTCTCTAGTTCAGATAGCCTAGCAAATCAACAGTTTCATTTATAGTAGTTCTCTTAGCTGTCTATCCTTGTTACGTTTAAAATCATAAAGCTACTTTAGAATGATGGCTTTGAAACAAACTCGATTCTAATAGACTCAAAATACGTTTAGTTTTTCTTCTAATTCTAAAAGTGATACGCAGCTGTAAAAAGTTTAAACAGTATAGACATAAAGTTTGTAGAAAGTAATAGTCTTTTAAAGATTGGGGTGGGAGTTAAGGCTAGGACTGAAATTGAGGTCAGGATGTCCCTGATCACTTACTCTTTAATGTCCCTTGGTCATTAGTAAAATTGGTTTTACTGCCCCAAGGAGGTTGTTAAAATACCCTGCCTGTCAATAGATCCAATGCGTGTGGATGGGCTATTGTGTAATGCCTAAGGGTACCTGGTAGGTAAGGGGAGGGACAGAACAAGAGGACTGACACTCAGTCTTTTCTCTTTGCTGGGCTACAGGCCGAGCTGTGGGTCTGAGGCTTTTTTTCTGATTTGCTCAAAGGCCCCACCTAGGTTGGAAGGAGACCTGCTTCCTCCGAAGAGGAAGGCTGGTAAGTTCATTGTGGGATGGGGAGTGTGTGGTACCTAGAACCATGCAGGAGGAGGTCCGAGGGCAGTGGGATATCCAGTCTGGAGCCTTGCAGGGGTACATGGCTGGAGGCAGGGTGTGGTAGTCATTGGTATCTGGGGTAACTGAGAACTCTAGGGTGCTGAGGGGTTCCAGAGTAGAGCCTGGCTACCAGGCCAGCACCAAGGGCCCCTCTTGTCAGAGGTGGCCAAAACGTTGGGACTAGAAACAGGAAGTTCTGTCTGAGCAGCAGGGAGTAAGCAGATGACCAACATGGCCTCTAGTACACACATGCTGATGTGTTACAGTCATCTGGATGACTTCTTTGTGGGGGGTGTAACTGAGATCCAGAATGTGACATTACTTGCCCAGGACTTTAGGCAAAAAGTGCTGGAGGCAGGACTGGAATCCGGGCTTGCCATACATTCTGAGGGGAGGGGGCTCTGGCCTGGAGCCCAGGGACTTGACAGTTGCCCCCAGCTTTCCACCAGATGGAGGCCACTCTTTATGTACTCAGGCCCTGGGACCCTGATTCAGTCCTCACTGGCCTGAGGGCTGCTCCTTGAGAGCCCTCACTACTCCTGGGATCCCAGAGGACAGGCCACACCACAGATAGAATGAGGCAGAAATTTGGTGCCAGGGAGAGATTCAGGCCTGGGGTAGGACAGTAGATCCCAGTGTGTGTCCTTGGGATCAGTGTGCAGTGGCCACCAGTCCTTATGAGACAGAAAATAGGCTTCTTGGCCCAGGGGTCAGTCAGCTATCCACCCAAAGGCCAGACCTGCTGCGGCTGGAGGGAGCTGGTTTCTGCAAAGAGGTGGAGGCCACTTCTGTACCTTCTGGGCCCGGAACCCAGCCCCCACCTAGTTCCTCATATCTAAGGGAAGTGTCTCCAAGGCCTCTTGCCTGCATTAGCAGAGTCCTGAGAACACCCTGCAGACCGAGGGTGGCCCTGCCCATAGGTATCCCCTGGTGACTGGGCTGGGGGATAGGGATGGGGTGGGGGCAGTGAGGGAGGTATCGGGCATCTTGGGGCTCTGGGATAGTTGTATACAGTGGAGTTGTTGGTAGGGAGTGAGGACTGAAGGCTGTGTGTGTGGTGGGGCAGATGTGCTAGTGGCTGCTGGGTGGGGTAGGAGATGTGTTTTCCTGGAGGTAGTATGAGGTGTGCGTTTGCGATGTGGGTCAGGTGGGGTTTGTGGAGTGGGGCTGGCCAAAGCTGGAGCTCTGGGATTCTTGGTTTTGTATGGGGAGCTCTGAGGAGTTTCCTGAAGTCTAGATGCTGGAGTCCCAGCCCAGCCTGCCTGAGGTGGGCGGCTGTGCAGGGGAGGAAGGGGAGGAGGTGGACAAGCTCAGCCTCAGGTCTAGACCCCTGGGCCTTACACTCCCTGCACTTCTGGGCCTTCTCTTGAACCAAAAGCACAACTGTTGTGTCAAGGGGAATCTGAGGGTGTAATTGGGAAAAGGTCTTGACTGAGGGGACTTCAGTGTTGTGTGGAAGGAGTGAGGACCTCTGTGGCTACACTGCACCGGGCCTGACTCACTCACACAAATCAGAGTGCAGTAGATGCTCACAGCCACTCAGTCAGCAGGCTCTCTGGGCATCCCAGGGAGGGTCCCCAAACCTCTCTACATGTCACTACTGTCCTTTCTCATTTCCTGTTTCTACCCTACTGAAATCTGTCTCTGCATCTGCCAGGTCCTAGGCCATCCCTGGGCCTTGCACATGCAGCCCCCTTTGCTTGGAAGGGCTACAAGCCCCAGCTCAGGAGTGCTCCCTGGAAGCCTTGCCAACTCCACCAGACAGAAGCAGCCATATCCTCTGAAGGCCCTTTTGGCTCTAGCAAATGGCCTGGGCAAGTCTCCATCTCACACGGCCTCCATGAGATGGGGTTAAAATACAAGGATTGTTATGAGGTTGACTGAGATGAGGGTGGAGATCTGGCAAGGTCTGGGCACACAGGGGGCACTTAGAAAATTCTCCTCGACTGTCAGAATTGTTGACCCTAGTCAGTAGTGGGCAGGTCTGGCACAAAGGAGATTCTAGGCTGGGACAGAGAAGGGGTAATGAATTTTAAACTCTGTTCTCGGGGGTCAAAATGGTAGTCAGAAGACAGAGTGTGAAAGTTTTGACTCCAGCAAGAGGGACTCAGGCCAGACCTGAAAAAGGACTAACTGGCAAATTAGAGATTCTAGACAATCCTTACTTACCTCTGTACTGAGTACCCTTGTGAGTTCAGTCAGGTCCTAAGCTTTATTGTGGGCAGGGAGGGCAAGAAGGGGTATAGACTCACAGGATACCCCAGTGCAGGTTGGAGGTTGGGTGGAGATGGACCCCCACAAATAGAACAACCAGGACAGAGCAGAAGTAGTGCTGAGCTGCATGGCTCAGCCTCTGAGGCCTAGGGGGCAGTCAGGGAGGACTTTCTGGAGGAGGCATCCTAGAATCAGTACCTGAAGATGGGAGGATGTGGTTCACTTACTCATTGTCAGCAGACAATTTCAGGAGGCTCCCATGTGCCAAGCTGGTGCTTGGTGCAAAAAAAGTGAAATGGAGGGAGTTGTGGGTCAGTCCAGCCTGACTGAGGCTTGGGGTATGTCACGGGCAACTTGGGCAAGTCACTTCCTCCCTGTGGGTGTTTGTTTCTTCATCTTATATGTCAGGGTGGGAACAGGTCAAATGATAGGTGGAGCAGCTGGCCTTGAGATCACTGAGAAGCCCAGAAGGGCTTTGAGCAGGGGTGAGCCTGGGGTTGGTACAGCAGAGAGGTGCTGGAGGGAGACGGAAGAAGCATGGGCAGCGTTGGGTGGTGGGGTATTGAAGCCTGAGCTGGGTCCTTGGAGTGGGGGAGGAGGGGACCCCCCCAACTTGTGGCCATGCTGTCACAACAGGATGACACTCCCCTCTGCCTGGTCCCTGCTTCTCTGGGGTAGAGATTCCGTGATGTGTCATAGCAGCTGAAGGGCTTAAACCTCCACGCTGGGGCTCAGGATTAGGGTGGTGCAATTGAGGCCCTCGCCTCTGGCCCAAAATATAAGGGAGTGGGGGGCAAAAAGCTCAGGAATCGAGATAAATAATGTTTTAAAAAAATCAGTATTAATGAAAGTAGGGCACAAGGGAGATGCTAGGCTGGGACAGAGAAGGGATGATGAGTTTTAAACTCTGCCTTCAGGGTAGTTTGAAGACAGAAGGGTGAAATATCCAAGAAAAACACAATATCCAAATTTTAAATAAAGAGGTTTAATTTTGCTCATTATTTCTTTGCCTCAGTCAGGCTCTAGAATGGCTCAGCAGGGCACTTCTCCAAGCTTCTTTTTTCAAGGAGCTGCCTCCTCCAGGAAGCCTTCCCTGGCCCCTGGCTTGGTGAGGGCTATGTGGACTGTTTTCACTGGCTGGGTGGTATCAGAACCCCTCTAACCTGAGGTTCCTGGAGGGCAGGTCCAAGTCTGAGGTCTGCCTCATGCTTCCAGTACCTTCTAGAGGGTTGTGAGTGTGGAGTCCCCAGTCTGACTTTGGCCTGAAGCCTTAGTGCTGGAATAGGAACTTGAGAGAGGCCCAGGATGGGGCTGGGCCCTTTGTAAGAACAGAAGTGGTTTCCTGTTTTCCAGCTCTGGTCATTCCCATAGATTGAGGTTATCATTAGGCAATCCATATTGAACCTTTAGAACAGAGCCCCGCCGGTAGCTGGGGCTCAGTGTTTGTTACCACTTTTGAGAGTCTATGAGCAGAGTGGTTAAGAGTCTAGAACTGTACTGTCCAATGGAAATATAATGTGAGCAACAAGTACAATTAAAAATTTTCTAGTACACGTTAAAAAGGAACAGATGAAATTGATTTTAATAATAAGTTATCCAAATATCCCAAATATAATATTTTAATTCCATTATGTAATACATAAAAAATATTGGGATATTTTATATTCTTGTTTTTTGAACTAAGCCTTCAAAATCCAGTGTGTATTTTAGATAGCACACTTCATTATGCAGCCACATCTTTAGTGTTCAATAGCCATATGTGGCTACTACTGGTTACTGTATTGGATAAGGCAGGTCTATACTATATACAAGCTGCCCCTTCCTAGCTGGGTGACTTTGGTTAACTTATTTAACCTTTCTGTGCCTCATTTCTTCATCTTAAAGTATGAGATATGTACCTCATAGGGTTGCTGTGAGGATTAAGTAAGTTAATAAAAAGTGCTTAGGTGCCTGTCATATAATAAGGACTATTTATGTGTTTATTATTCTTTTTTAAAATTGTCATTTGTGTAGCACTTAAGTTTTGCCAATTCTTTCTGAAGTACTAATTACTTAAAATTTATTTTAAAAACATTCACTTCTAAAACATTTTAGCCCCATCCTAAGAGGTAATTGTGGAATCTACTTGAGAATCTGCTAGTAAATTAAAAATGATCACAAGAATCCCTTACACCCTCATGCAGAGCTCAGCCATTTGCGGTTGACCCTGCCCCAGCAGTAGGAAAGGTGGCTCTGCCCAAGATCTGCCCATTCTACCCTCATGCCCAAAACAGAGCCCAAGCCACCTCAGCTTGCTGGTGGCCTACCCTCATATACGGCCGGGCCATCTGAGCTTGCTGGTGGCCTGTCCACAGGGATGGCTGGTTCCTGTCCTCCTGGCCGGAAACACCTCTTTTGGCCCCACTCATGTTTAGGGGCAGGCTCCTAGGTCTCATGCCCCTGCCCCCTTCCCACCCCATGGCTCCCAGGCTTGGTAGAGAGGGTCCTGGTTCCCTGGCTCTTTCCAGAGTCCCCCGCCTCCCTTTGCAGGCTCTGCATTGCATCAGAGACGTGGAGCTTCATCTGCCAATTCCCCATGTCTTCTCGGGAGACAGTCCAGCTTCCTGGTTAGGACAGCAGTCTGCCCCCAGTCTGCCCCCTACACATCCAGCCATTGGTCCTGAGGGAGGGCCAGAGAATGAGAGTCCTGACTCCCCTTTACCACCTGTGTGATCTCTCCTCCTTGACAGGCCTGTCTGCCTGCCTCCTCTCCACCACTGGAAGACCCTGGCTATATCAGGCTCCCTGAACCCTTCCCTCCTCTTCCCTCTCTTCCTCTGCCCTTTCCCCCATCTCTCACTTTCTTATCTCTCTTTCCTTTCTCCCAATCCTTCCTCCCCTTCCTCCTTCTTTCCTCCAGCTTCCTTTTTCCTCCTCTCTCCTCCTTCTGCTTCCTCTTGGCATCCCTCCACTCCAAGTGGCCTTGCCTCATGGACTTCCTCCTCCACTCCTGTCCTTGCAGCTTCCAGCTCTGGCCAACATGAGGAGCTGTTCAGAGTAGCTGCTGCCTCTGAGAGGACCAGCATCCTGGGCAGCCCAGGAGGTGAGTCAGGAGGTGGAAGCGGGAGGGGGCTGGATGTGGCGGATAAGTCCCAACATTGAGGTGGTGGGAGGAACCTTCAGGAAGGTGAGACCTGAGGTCCCATTTTCTATTTTGCAAATGAGGGTGAGAGGTGAGGCCCAGAGACCTTGTGAAGAGCCTCCCAGGAGGGCTTTGAAGGGTAGGCAGGGGCCAGTGGATTGAAGTGGTGTTCAGTCAGCTACAGTTTCTTTCATATTCTCAGATGATCATGTTATCTTTTAAACTGTATTTATTTTTTGAAAATGGTGCATAATTGAAAAGATACAGAGGATATAAAGAAAGATAACCTTCCTTTTCTTGTCCTAGCTGCCAGTTCTCTCCAAAGGCAGTTTCTTGTAAACACATCAGAGGTATTCTGTGTAGGTGTGTGCTATATGTATGTTTTCTTTTTCTTTTTAAACTACATGTATTGAGGTAACATTGGTTAGTAATATTAGATAAATTTCAGATGTACAGCACTATGTTTTGACTCTGTTGCATACTTATCACCTAAAGTCTGGTTTCTTTCTGTTACCATATATTTTGATCCCTTTTACCCACTTTGCCTTCCCTCGCCCCCTCTTCCCTCTGGTAACAGCCATTCTCTTGTCTGTGTCTATGAGTTTGTTTTTGTTTGTTTTGTTAGTTTGTTTACTTCTTTTCTTTTATATTCCACATGTGAGTGAAATCATACCATTTTTGTTCTTTTTTGTCTGCCTTAATTACACTTTGCATAATACTCTCAAGATCCATTTATATTGTTGCAAATGGTATTATCTCATGGTTTTTTGTGGCTGAGTAGTATTCCAGTGTGTGTTAATGTGTGTGTGTGCGCGCATGCACATTACATATGTATTTTATATATATATAACTGTATCTTCTATATCCATTTGTCCACTGATAGACATTTAGGTCATTTCCATGTCTTGACTATTATAAACAATGCTGCGATGAACATTGGGGTACATATATCTTTTTTTTTTTTTTTTTTTTAATGTGGGTAGTTCCCTGGCTGGGAACCGAACCCAGGCCATAGGGTTGACAGCGCGGAAGCCTTAGCCACTACACCACCAGGGAACTCCCACATATATCTTTATGAATAAGTGTTTTCCTATTTTTTCAGGTAAATTCCCAGAAGAGGAATTGCTGGATCATATGGTAATTCCATTCTTAATTTTTTGACAACTCTTCATACTGTTTTTTACAGTGGCTGTACTAATTACATTCCTACCAATAGTGCACAAGGATTCCCTTTTCTTTACAACCTCTCCAACACTTATTTCTTGTCTTTTTGATAATAGCCATTCTAATAAGTGTGAGGCATTATCTCATTGTGGTTTTGATTTGCATTTCCCTGATAACTAGTGATGTTGAACATCTTTTCATATACATTTTCTAACCCAGATGTTTACATCATAACACACTATCCTGCACCTTGCTTTTCTACTTAATAAATCTCTGTATCATTTTATATAAACACTGGGCTCTGCCAGTGGATAAATTTAGTTGGGATTATGCTAGTTATAGCTTAACTCTTGAAAGACTGATACCTTTATAATGTTGAGAGCTGGCTTAGCCAAGATAACAAATGTATTTCTGTTTGTTTGTGTCTTCCTTTGGGTCTCTCTGGACCCTTTAAGAAAATATTCACATAACTCAAAATTTAGGTGATAGAAAAAGAACGTGGAGTGAAGTCTCCCCACCAGCCAGAGGTGGGTTTACAGGAAGCTGATGGAATTTGATCTTCAGGCTTCTTTCAGAGCACAGGGAGGGGCCCCTGGTTGCATGTTTTTGTAAATTTTAACAAAACTAAGATTATTTGTATTTATTGTGAAGTGATAAGTAAGATATTAATGCTTATTATTAAATTAGGCATTCAAATTGTGTAAGCTTCAGGCCCAAGGAAGTTAGACTTTGCATCTGCTCCCTCCTGTTCTCTCAGCCCTCATTTTTATTCTCCTTTTTTAGCTAGAGAAAATAAGCAAATTTAACGCATACGTATGGGAACCCTTCATACATGACTAGCTCCAATTTTCCTTCTTAGAAGCAACCAGCATCACCTTGTCTCTCACGTGTCTTTTCAAAAATATTTCATGCATTTATCACTAGACTCATACTGTTCTATCCTCTCCCCCACTCTTTTTTTTCTCATAAAAGACAGAATGTTATATACAGGGTCCGGCAGAAGTAATGCCCTTTTTTATGAGCTTGTTATCTATACCAAATCTTTTATTACAAAATCATAAGCATGTAATTCTGTAACATAACAACATTTTAACTACTTAAAAGGGGGCGTTACTTCTGCCAGACCCCGTATACTGCTCAGCACCTTTCAGTAGTCACTTAACAGTGTTTCTTGGAGGTCCCATATCAATATGTAATGAGTGTCCTCATTTTGGACTGCTGCTGGGTATTCTACTGTATGACTGCACTATAATTTAGTTAACCATTCTCTGGTTTATGGATGTTTTGGTTATTTCCAATCTTTTGTTATTATACACAGCACTGTAGCCATAACTGTCTATATACAAGTGTCATTTTGGACCCGTGCCAGTAGGACTGCAGGATAAGTATCGAAGGGTGGCTGGATCAAAGTGCAGTTGTGGGGTTTTCACAACTATTGTGGCCTTGCCCTTCCTAGAGGCACTCTCGCCTGCCAAGGAGGGGAACGCCTCACCCTGCCACCACTTAGTGGGGACAAGTTTAGTTCCTTTTATCTGTTTAAGAACCGTTTATATTTTTCTTTCTGTGAATTTCTGTGTTCATATCCTTTGCCCATTTTTTTGTTAGGTATTACTCTATTTCTTATTTTTAGGCACTTTTCAATTTTTAGGAAAATTAGCTCTGTATTCGGAATTTGAGTGGCAGATACCTTCTAGTTTGTCATTTATCTCTTGACTTTTGCTTATGTTGTTTTGTTACCATGCATGAATGTTTGATTTTTATATACAGAGGTGCCAAAAAATGTATGCACACTTTAAGGAAGGAAAAAAATGTATTAAAATTGTAATACTCAATATATACTGATAACAAAAGATGAATACGAGCCACATTTGACTTATGCAATTTCAAGAGGTTCTCCAGGTGGTTACCATCAGCATCCAGACACTTCTGATTACAGCAAACTACTGCTTCAGCAGCGTTGACCAAAGTGTCCACTTGTATCGCTGCACATGCCGTTTCAATTTTTTCCTGTGTCTCCAGAGTGGCTGGTTTTCTATGGTACACCACATCCTTTAAGGTCCCCCATAGGTAGAAGTCAAGGAGTGTTAAGTCAGGAGAATGTGGGGGAAACTCAACACTCTCAAATTTCAGATACCACTTCCAAATGGTCTTGCACTCCTCCAACGACAACTGTGCTTCTGCCGTTTTCTTTGACTGTCCTATCTGTCACATGGTGACGCTAGCATTCATTTGATTAATGCCATCTTTTGAGCAAACATCGTATTACACATTGCTACTATAATTCAGTTCAACTTTGTGAAGTACTACGTAGATAACATCGCTTCAAATATGTATACATTTTTTTGGCACTCTGGTAGTTTAATATTTCACATCTTTCTAGGTCTGTTTTTCAAATGACTTTTGCTTTCTGAGATGATTTTTAAAGTCTTTTGTGTTTCTATTTTTTTATAATGAAATTTTTGATCTGTCTGTAGTTTATCCTGTTGTAAGTTGTGAGGTAGAGCTCCAACTTAATTTGTTTCTAGACTGCTCCCAACAACTTAATAATACATCTAATTTGAGTTCCTTTTATTTACTAAGTTCTTATATGTGTTTGAGTCTATTTTTTAATTTTCTCTTTAATTAATCTGTCCAAGTGCTGGTAACACGTACAGTCATTCCTCGGTATCCATGCGGGATGAATTCGATTATGGAACCCTCTGAGGATACCAAAATAGATAGATGTTCAAGACTCTTATTTAAAATGGCATACGTCAGTGCATACAGGCTGTATCTGCAGACTCCCAACTGTGGATTGAAAATACAGAAGGCCACCTGTACTGTTTTAATTACCATGGCTTTATATGTTTTAATGTGTGGTGAGACTGCTTCTCTTTCTTTACCCTTCCTTTTCCTCACCCCTGCTTCCAGAATTTTCTTAGATCTTCCTGCTTGTTTATTATTCCACATGAACTTTCAAGTCAGCTTGTCTAGCTTAAAAAAAAAAATTCTGTATATGTATTTAAAAGGATTGTGATTATTTATAAATTAGAGAGAATTAATATCTTTATGCTCTTGTCTATCTAGGAGCATACTGTCTTTCCTTTTGTCTAGGTCCTCTTTTTGCTCCTCAGTAACACTCCACAATTTTCTTCCTGTAGATCTTGCACATGTCTTACTAAGTTTATTCTTGTTATTTTATATTTTGTGATTTTAAATGGGGTCTGGTTATTGCTTATAAGTATTGATTTCTGTTGTATAAATTTTGAGGCCAACTGTCTTACTAAATTCTTTTACTGTCTGCATAGTTTCTCAGTTGAGCTTCTTGGATTTTCCAACTCAAAGTTTGTATAGATCGTTTATCTCTTCCTTCTCGGTTTTTTTGTTTTTGTTTTTGTTTTTTTGGGTAGTTCCCTGGCTGGGAAATGAACCCAGGCCGCGGCGTTGAGAGCACCGAAGCCTTAGCCACTACACCACCAGGGAACTTTCTTTCCTTCCTGGTTTTTATACACCTTGTTTAATTTTGTTCTTTACAACTTCCAGAGAAATATGAATAATAATGATATATAATGATAATGATATTAGTGAAATGGATATTCTTGTCTCATTCCTGACTTTAACGGAAGTTTTTCAATTAAGCAAGTTTTTGTATTTTGGTTTAAGGAAGGATCAATCTACAGTAGTCTCTCTGTTAACCAAAACTCAAGCAACCTGCACTGTCAAAAATATTTTTTGCTGGTTGCTTAAGAGTGCTGGTTGCTTGAATTCTAGTTAATGGAGAGCCTACTTATATTTATCTGGCATCTACCAATCTCATGGGTGCTGGTTAACTGAGAGTCTACTGTATTTCTATTTTAGTAAGATTTTTATTTGTTTAAGTACAGTGGATACTGAGTTTTATTATATGCCTCTTTAGTATCTGTGGAGATGATCAAATGACTTTCCCCTTTTGATCTGTTAATTATCTTTTCTTTACATCATCTATTTCTGAGCACTTGCCAGCCAGGAGCTCTTGAATGTAGGGGTGGGACCTGAGTTCCCATTGTCCAGTGCAAGGCTATTTTGAATGAACAAATGAATGAATGACCTTTCCTATGCATTACTCCCTTTCACCCCTGATAGTGGGAGGGGTTCCCCACTCATAGGACCAGGACCCCAGAGACTGGGTGATGCTGGGTTGGTTGACTTGCTTCCTGGAGCACTTCACTTCCTCTAAGGGCTTGGAGATGGGGTGAGACTCATCCCCTAGACTGGGGGGACTAGCAGTGGTAACCCTCAATTCCATCCACATTTACTAATTCTCTGGGCTTGGCCATCAGCTGGGAACTGGCACCTCAGGTGGAATTGGGCCCTTGCCTGGGTCTTACAGAGGGCAGTAGGGTATGGGCCTGACACAGCTGTTGGCCAGCCTTGCAGCAGTTGATGAGACTGTGGATGAGGGTAAACTGTTGTACCAACTCTAGAGGTCCTAGAGGGCCTCTTAGAGGAAACATAAGTTGGATGCTAGGTGGCCACAGGAGTGTAAAGGGTGAGGGTGGCTGGTTTCAGGCAAAGGGAAAAGCCCGTGTGTTCAGAAAGCTGGCAGTACCTGGCCTTGCCTGACACAGCAGGCACAGGGGAGAAAACTCAAGGACAGAGTTTGGCCTCACGGCATGGGACAGCCACAGAAGGATACTGATCAGGGAACTACACCTGGGCAGCCATGCCTCTGACCCGTACCTGTCTGTCTATTCCAGGTCTGGACAGAGCCCTACTGGCTGGTCTCTGCTGGCAGGACCCATGGCAGAGGCCGGGGATACCGTACTGTCAGTGGCCGAGTGGCTGCAGGCACTGCACCTGGAGCAGTACACCGGGCTCTTTGAGCAACATGGACTGGTGCAGGCCACAGAGTGCCAAGGCCTCAGCGATGCCTGTCTGGTGGACATGGGTGTGCTACTCCCAGGCCACCGCCGCCGCATCCTGGCTGGCCTGCTCCGTGCCCATGCGCCCCCAGCCCCCATACCCCGCCCTACCCCCCGGCCTGTCCCCATGAAGCGTCATGTCTTCCGTTCACCACCTGTGTCCGCCACTCCACCTGAACCACTGCCCATAGCTGGAGAGGATCAGGGGCTACCCACTGCCCCACCCATCCCACCCCGACGGAGCTGCCTTCCACCTGCCTGCTTCTGCCCTCCGTCCATAGCTTCCCCATACCCTGTGCTGCCCCCACTGCCTGCCAAGCGGCATTTGGCAGAGTTAAGTGTTCCACCCGTGCCCCCTCGCACTGGGCCCCCCCGTCTCCTGGTGAGGTGAGTGGATGCTGTCCAGGGTGGGAGGTATACAGACAGAGGATCCTAGAACATGGTGGGGGAGTTTGTGCCCTTTGGCACTGGAGTAAGAAAGGCACCTCAGTGGAGGTGCAAAAGCTCAAAGGTGGGAAGAACCATCCAGGTCACAGTTCAGACAGTGTGGCTGAACTGCTGGGTGAGTGAGGGCGATGCTTGTGGACAGTGCTGGTGGGTTTTTCTTTGAAGACCAGATGGGCAGCCAGGAAGATTTGAAATGATCTAATGAAAGCTGAATGCTAGAAGGATAACTCTGGCTGCTGGTGAGACTGATGGAGGAGGAGGCTAGGAGACCAGTGAGAGGGCACAGAGGCCCCCCAAACCCCCTACACACACTCAGGCTGTGTGAGAGAAATAAGCAGACTGGAGTAAGACGTTTCTAAGATGGATAGGACTTGGGGACAGCCTGGGTGTGAGTGGAGAGGGAACAGGGAGTCACAACGGCGTACAGGTTTCCATCTTGGGTGGCAGATGGTGCTATTACTGATCTGGTGACACAGGGACAGAAGTGAGTGTGGGAGGAAGTCTGGAGTTCAGGATGGGGCCAGGTAAGTGTGAGATACTGTGGGGCACTGGAATGTCTGTGGGGCACTGGGCTGTCCTGGAGTCGGAAGGTATCATGTGGAGCAAATGGAACCTCAGATGATGAGCTTATTGTGGGACTGGTGCTTGTGCTCTGTCTTCCCACTGGCCTCACCCTCTTTGCCCACTCTTCCTCAGAACCATTTTCTCCCCTCCTGGCTTCTGTATCCCTTGTTTTCTTGAGTTTCCTCCTACTTCTGTGAGCATTCCATTTTAACCTTCGTTACATGTGCCCACCCCTCCTCCCCTTGCTGGAGTGCCCAGCCAGGAGAGAGCATCCCCAGCTGGGGCTGGATATGTGTTCAGGGGTGTAACGGAGATTTATTGCAGCATTTGGACCTAGTCAGCCTAATCTGGGAAGGCTTCTTGAAGGAGGAAGGGATGTGCAGTAAGAGGTCTCCTGGTCCCTATTATTGTTAGGCACTATGCTGGATGCTTTGCTTACACGATGATCTCATTTGAACCCTGCAGCAAGCCTGGGGGATTTGTGTCCTATTTTCAAGCAGAGAAACTGAGTTTGGGAGGTTTTCCCCACTCAAAGAGGGGCATTTAATAAGAGGCCTTGAAGGCAAGCCAGGGTTGTGGTGTTTTGAGGTCTGATTGGTGGAAGCACACAAAGGTTTTGTGCCTTTCCTTGGTTCACACAAATGGGGACAGTACTAGAGTCGCCCAGGAAGGAGCCTGGCTTGCATCATAGATTGGAGTTTCCCGGTGCTATTGCACCCTCTAATGGCCATTTTCCTCCATGTATTTCCTCTAACTCCATCAGGCTGGAGAGGGAGGAGGGAAAGGGAGAGTCTGTCTGGGGTGGGGGTGGGGGGAGGAGGTAGGACCCTGTTCATAGGGAGCTCACAAAGGCTGAGAAGACAGAACCCTCAGTGGTGCAGTGTGTCTGGATTCCTGTTTCAGAGTCAAGATAACCCAAGGCAGACCCAACTGGTTGTGAGACTCCCATTAGGAGCTGTCCTTCTTCTGGGCCTGTTTCCCTCTCAGGTGTCCTCCTTCACCGTTTCTGGCCCTTCTGGTACTGACATCTGAGTTCAGGAGACTTTCTGGGTAGAGCAGAAGTCCTGTCCATACCCCAGCCCCGACTCTCAGAACGTCTGTTTGAACTTATCCACTTAGCCAACCTCTGGGGGAGGCCAAGCTCACCTGTTTAGAAATCTGGATCCTGTAGCTAGAAAATCCAAAATTCAGTCCATTCGCAGATAATTTGTAGGCAATTATTCCTCACAATTTGAGACTATTTCTTAAGGCAGAGTGTGGTGGGAGGTAAGCTGCCAAGCCGGACCTCCTGTGTCCTGGGGCCTTTGACCTTCGGAATTGTGAGCATCTGTAGTCCTAGCACCCTGGGTTCCCATGTTGTACAAAGTCTTTAAAGCCCAGTGGTAGAAAAAGTCACAGCAGATGGAGCCTCATATATGTGTACCAGGTGAAGGCTGGGGAGAGTGAGGGCCAGGATGGAGTCCTAACTGGCTACCCTGTCCCCTCATAGCTCCTTCCTATGACCTCAGGCTCCATGGTGCTCAGTGGGAGACTGTTCAACCTTGCCTGTTCCTGTTCCTCTGCAGGAGTCCCTGATTCCTGATATGGCCTTCCTGTTCTTGCTTACACCCGCTGGTGACAGGGATCTTGCTCTCTCAATCTTAGGGCCTCTTATACCAGATCATGTGGTGACTGAGTGAGCATTTCTGCCTGGCTCTAGCCCATCACCAAGCTCCCCAGCAGAATTTGGGGTTATCTGCTGTGTGTGCCTGTGTGTATTCTTGAGGTAGTGACTTCATGTAAGGGCATGCCTGGCCAGTTTGTGTGTGTGTATCCATAGATGTGCTTGTTTGTACAAGCTGTCAGGATAGTAATATGTCTATTTACACATCAGCACAGGTTCTGAGGGAGGTGATGTGTGCTCCTAATATGTGTATTAGGATTTATGCCTAATATGTGTATTAGGAATATGTATGAGGATTTATGCCCTTTCAATGGTGGCTTGCTATGGTGTGTATGTGAGTTCACCAGGGCCCTGTGCACATACATGTGCCCATGTATGCTGGTGTGGGGGGGACTCCCAACAGTTTGAATCTATTTTTGAGTTGTGTGCTGCAGGGAGTGAATTAGCATGTGTAGTATTTGTGTACTGTTGGGTGTGCGCCAGTATGTGTATGTGTGTGCAGGTGATGCCAAGACGAGTCTACTAGAATGTCGTCTTCCTGAGGGCCAAGAGCCTTGTTGATTTTCTTTACTGCTGAATCCCCACCATCTGGAATAGTGCCAGGTGCCTAGTAGGCACTAAGAAGGTATCTGTTGTGTGAGTGAATAGACGAAGCTTGCATGAACTTCTGTGCTGCAGGTGCTGAGTACGTGTGCTGCCTGTGCTGCTTGGCAGCATTGAGTGCCCTCAGTGCCCACCAAACACTGAACAATAAGGTCAAAGGACCCCAAAACCCTTCCCACTACTCAACTTGTATCACCCTAAACATCTTGGAAAGGGAGCGGCACTTAGAGGAGAGAGGCAGAAAACAAGTTGAATGAAGTCCCTTCCCTGCCCCAGCTGGGTCATAACTCTCAGAACCAGCTCACCATTCTGCCTGGCCTGGGAAGACCCCACTTCACTCCCAAAGGGTCTGCACCCCTACCCTTTTTTAAGTCTGATAGGGAACTTGCTGACAAGTCTAGGGATGCTGAGAAATCTGCTCAGAGTCATGTAGCCCAGGTCTTACAGATGGGAACCCTCTGAACCTGCTTCTTTGAGAGAGGTAGAGGGCTCATTTCTGATCCAGGGTTCCAAGGTCATTCCACAGAGTCTCTCCTGGGCTGCTCTGGGCCTTGGTTTCCTCCTCTGATACTTGGATACCTGGAGATACCATAGGAAGGTGGAATATTGGAGGCAGCTGTCAGCTGGAGTCTCACTGCAAGACCTCTTCCCTGTTCCCTTCACTGCTCTGCAACCCAGCCAATCCCTGGTCTTCCGGAAGGCTGATCACTTGTTGCCTGGCAGAACTTGCTCCTTTAAAAGAGCCTCTTTTTCTGCCTCTCTGGCTTCCTCTTTCCCAGCCAGGGGCAGGCCTTTCTGGGCGTCTCCTCTGTAAGTCCCTGCTAGATGGCACTGGGGTGGCTTGTCCCTTTCCAGCTCTGAATGGGGGTGTGGCTTGGGAGCAGGAAGGAAGTGTCTGCCCCAGGGGATTCTGGGTGACTTTTCTCTCAGTGTTTTCAGGAAGTGAAGTGTGTGTTGGCCAGGGCTGCAGGGGGTGGGGGAGGTGGAGAGCAGGAAGCCTAGAGCTGGATGCAGACACACACACACACACACACACACACTATCAATTTCTCTCTCTCTCTCTCTCTCTCTCTCTCTCTCTCTCTCTCGCTCTCGCTCTCGCTCTCGCTCTCGCTCTCACTCTCTCTCGCTACTTCCGGACAAATCCAGTTACATACAGAAACATACACTCAGACAAGTGATCACAGACACTCAGAGACCCAAATCATAGGCGCCCAGAGCCACACCTGGACTTAGACACACCTAAGGAACAGGGCCAGGCTGTCTGCAAGACCAGTCCAGGTTGGACACAGGCTGCCCAGGTAGGCACACAGCACACTTGAGCACACGCTGGGAGTCCTCAGGCTCAGGACCTGGCGAGCATCTGAGGGTGAGCAAGGGGCAGCCTTGGACTGGGCTGTCTAAGGGCAGATGGGGCATGAGGTTGGGAGTGGGTGGGGGAGGAGGCTCCTTCTGAGGTCCTGGGAAAGCAGGAATATCTGTCACCTCTGGACCGCATTTTCTGTGGTGATCTTCCCATTCCTTTTTTTGCTCTCAGAATTTCCTCTTCTTTCACCTTCTCATTTTTCTATTTTTCTCCTGCCCTTTCATTTTCTCCCCTTCTCTCTTTCCTCCTCCTGCCTTGGGCTTTCAAATTTTCATCCCCACATAAGCCTCTATCCTGGGCCCACTGGGAGCCTACAGTACCTGTTTGCTAGGCTGCACAGACTCCTCTCTGGGTCTCTGCCCTCCAGGGACCTGGTGCTGATCTCAGTTGGGCCCTACCCCCACTGAGGATTCTCTCAGGTGGTCTTTTCTCAAGGTCAAGTTAAAGGGTGCTGTGGCTCTGGGCAGCTCCTACCTGAACCCTTGTGCCCCACTGCCCGCTGAGTCCAGGTTGATAGGTCAGACCTGCAGAGGGCTGGCACTTAGTTGGCCTGGTTCCTACTCCTACTTCCCAGGGCTGGTAGTATGGTGAATGCCTATGTTGTTGGACGACTGGGTTGGCCTCCCCTCCTCCCAATTGCTGTAGATCCCTAATGAATTCCACAACCCTGTGCTTGGGTCACTGAGGACCCTGATGTCTCTAACCAGGTCCTGTCCATGTACCAGCCCTGCTCTATGTCCTTAGCTTATATTTTCATAAGGCCCAGCAGATACCTACACCTTCTCCTACTGCCAGGCCAGCCCTGGGTTGGGCAGTCAGGATTATGGGAGAGGTTCAGTACAGTGGTAAGCTCCCTGAGGGCGAACTTCCTCCTCCTGCTACCCTCTATAGCCAGCACAGGACCCGGCCCAGAAAGCACATAGAGCTGCCATAGAACAGTCAGGTCTCTGCCTCACCCTGCCCATTACAGCAAGGCTGCCTGTGAAGAAGTTCAGTGTAAGCCTGATGGTAGATGTGCCATGAAGGGCCCACCCAAAAGGCTGTGTGAGCTTAGAAGACGGAGCAATTGGGAGGACTTGCTGGAGGATGAGGTGTGTCCTAAGCAGAGTGGAGTTGATGATCCAGGTCATGGTGCGGATTAAATGAAAAAAGGCCCCCAGTAGAATGCTTGGCACATAATGAGTACTTAGCAAGTTGTAGCTCTTATTCCTGGGAGAAATGCTAAGAATTGGGTGAAGCCTTAATTGTGAGGGTAGGTGCCAAGTTAATTAGGCACTACTGTGAGGAGTGGTGGAGGAGCTACTGGCCTTCTCCAGTGATCAGGATGTGAGTGGGGTGATGGTCATTCAGTCATTCAACACACTCACTGAAGGCCCCTCTGTGCTGGGTAATGCCATGACCTGGAGAGGGATTGTCCTGAGGGGGCTCACAGCATGTGCAAAAGCTGAATGGCAAGCCTCATGCATCATATCTAAGCAAGTGAAATGCCAGGAAGGGTTTTCTGTGCTGTTGCCTGGGCAAAAATAAACAGAACAGAACTGTGTTGACCTTTGGGTCTCATGATGAAGGAAGGACAGGGGCAGCTGTGGAGGAAGCAAGAAGCATAGGACTAAGGCCCAAGCTTTGCACAGCCAGGGCACAAATGAGGAAGTAGGCAGCTGGGAAGGCTTTCTTATGGGAAGGGGAGGTCAGAGTAGGAGACAAGTATGTCCAGGTTATTGAGCCTGACCCCACCTCTTGGCCCTGTGGGTGAGAGTCCAGGAGCTGAGATTGGCCTGGGTCCCTCCAAGGCCTGTGTGACACTTTAGAAGAAAGATCCTGACTCCAGGTCAGGGTGTAAGCCTGGGTCCTTGGTCCTCTGTAAGTTCAGTGAAGCAAACATTGACAGGCACAACTGTATTGAGTGATCAGAAGTGTGGAGGCTGGAGGAGCCCCAAGGGAGCCCCATCCCAGCTTGGGGCATGAGGGGAGGCACAAAGTGGAGGGTGAGGATGTGCAAGGAGGAGTAGGAGGTATCTGGACAGGGTGTTCCTGTGGAAAGAACAGTGTATGCGAAGTCCTGGAAGTATGAATTTATGGAATGCAGCTTCAGTCAAGAATGGAATGTGAGTGGGGGATGAATTCAAGGCCAGCCTGAGATACTCAGATTGTCCTCTGTGGTCTACCTGCCTTCATGGTGATACCTAGTTCCTTTTGCCAGAGATTCATGTAGACAGAAAGATACGAAAGAAGAATCAAGGGACACTCTGGAGGAAGAAGCTATGAAGTAGGTTCCTGGCCCAGCCTATAGGGCCTGAGCCTCCTTTAGCCACAGCTAGGGTGAGAAAGTTGTGCTGATGACATGTGGGAGTAGGTCTCCTAACTGAATCATCAGTAAGCTTGGAAGCAGATCAGAGAGGAAACTGAGGCTCAAAGATGAAGTGACTTGCTTTGTGTGGTCACAAATTGATGATTGGTTGACCTGGAATTCAAGCCCACATCTGCCTGGCTCTAAATCTCTGTCTCTTAACTAGAGTAAGCACTTACCTCATTTTGCCTGGGACAGGCCCTGTTTATACCTCTTGCCCTGACATAGTTATTAATAGTGCCTCTTTTAACTCTAAATGTTTTGGTTTATGTGATTAATTATATGGTCCCCCAACTCTTACCCATTCTGGTTTGGGCCTTCACATGTTCCCCAATCCGTAGGTATAAGATCAGCTCTGTGTATTTGCCCTACTCTAGTAAGACAAACCTTAAGCTGAGGGCCCAGGCTGTGGTAGATCAGTTCCTGCCCTTGCCAGGAGTGCCGGTCTTGCTGTGGACATAGTGGGGAGAGCAGGTGGGTCCACATGTCACTTGGATAGAGTAGACAATGATTGAAGGAGCAGGGGAGCCAAGGATTGGGACATAGGGAGCACAGAGCTGTGTGGTCATTTCAGAGGCTGCCTAGAGGTCAGGCCCACTAAGCTGTGTTTTGAGGTACAGATGGACTTCCCATGGTCTGAGATGGTAGGTAGAGGACAGTGATGAAGAGGAGGAAGCCTTGAGCAAAAGCTTGGACGTGGGGCCACTGAGCACATGCTCAGGATTAGGACTGATCTTCTGGTCTAATGGGTCAGAGATCAATGGAAAACTCCCAGCTGGGTCTCAGCTGCAGATTGGAGCTGGGACTGCTCTTAGGGGTGCAGGCAATGAGTAGCCAGGACTCCAGCTGGAGTAGGGGCACTCCGGGCTCTGCCCCTTCCCTTGGGTTTTTCCCACATGCTGTGCTTTGCAGCTGACACCACTTCTCCTTTCCTGAGCTTGGTGCTGATTCAGCACATCCTGGTACCCTGTGGTAGTCAGGCGGGGGTCAGCCAGGAGGCTTCCTGGAGGAGGTGGCTAGAATGAGATTCTGGAGGTCCATAAGGATCCCCTTTCCCCCACCTTCTTGTCACATAGTCCTTTCTGCTGGGAGAAGAGAGAGCCCTTTGCATCTGTTTCCTTCTCCCTTTTTGACATGGTCACAGTGGCTATCAGAGCTATGATTACATTCCCTCTTGTACCAGATGTCAGCTCTGGAGCTGCCTAGATCCTAAGTTGGGGTGGGTGTGAGGAGGCTGGCCTCAAAGAAGCCCTCAGATCCTGTCTGTGATCTCATTTGCCACTGGTGGTTGAGCTTTCAGGCTGTAGTACTAGGTTACCTGGGTGCAAATCCCAGCTATGGGATGAAAGGCAAATTACTTCATGTCTCTGTGCCTCCGTTTCCTCATCTGTAAAATGGGGAGAACAGTGTACCATACCTCATTGAACCTTGGTGGTGAGTAAATGAATGACTCTATGTAAAGCACTTAGAAGACAGCTGTGAATACATATGCACACATAAGTAATCAGTATTAATCTGGGCCTTTATTTATTTACTAATCCGTGCTGAGTGCTGGGTACACCATAATGAAGAAGGTAGTGTGGCACTTGCCTCAGGGAGCCCAAGTGCTAGGGAGGTCTCAGATGGACACATCCCTCACAGATGATCAGGACAGTGATGAGGGAGGCCTGGGGGCCAGAGGTGGGAGGGCTGAGGCTGCTTAGGTTCTGAGGATGCTCTGTTGCCACCATTTTCCTTCCTTTCAATGCTGGCACTCAATCCAGGGAGAGGTCAGGGAGCCAGGCCCACTCAGCCTTGCTTGGCTGGGAAGGGTGGAGCCTGTCCCTACCCGCTCTGGGCTAGTCTGACTTGTCCTGGCCCAATAGCTTAGTTATGCTCTGAGTCAATCAGGCCAGGCCCTCAAGGTCTCCTTCTTGTTTGGGAGACTGTGTGTGATAGATTGATTTGTCTGTTAAGAGGTCTCCAAGGACATTGCAGCTAACCAGTTGGGGGCCAATACCCAGGTTGTGCTCTTGGAACTGTGAGTACTTAGTCTCTTGGTCATTATTTACCCTTTCATTTTCTTTCCACCCAACCCTCATGGCCACCCACCCACTCATCCATCCATCATCTCCCTGTCCATTCATCCACTTATTCTGTCTGCCCATCTGTTTATCTGCCCATCCACCTAGTCAACATGCTCTTGTTGCTGACTTCACCAGGCCCTGTACTGGGCTGTGGAGATAAAGTCAAGTCCAATGCTGTTCCTGCCCTAAAGAAACTCAGGGTCAAGTTGTGGGGACAGCCTGGTGCAGTGCCCACCAGGGGGTTCCTTAAGACTACCATAGGCCCACTTAGCATCAGACGCCCTGAGAAGCATATAGGGAGAGAACAGCTGGCCACCAGGACAGTGGCAGTCTTCCTCTGCAGTGGGATCCTTGCATCAGTCAATGCCATTGTCTTTATAGCTGTCCAAGAGCCATTCTCTGTGACCCTCCAGAGGACAGATCAGGTGACTGAGACTCACAGCAGGCAGGTGTGAAACCACCTTGGCTTAGAAATTCTTGCTCGAAGGGGCCAATATAACTTCTAAAAACACCACAGGTGTGGTTTCAGGTCCCTACGTGGGATGTGCCCAGCTACAAGCCACCATGCTGAGGGAAGCCCAAAGCTCTGGCATCTCCACCAAATTGAGATCACTTAAAGAGTTTCTCCCAGTCCAGGCACAGTTCCTCAGTTGGACTACTTTTCCCAAAAGCATTGTTGCCTAGGAACATGGTTGGTATACTACCTTTCACAGCTTTCTAGGGGAACAGAGTGAGGAAGCTAGCTGAAGGTCAGATTCTTGCACAGAACGGGAAAGAGTTTCACTCATTCTTTGCCCACACGTGGAGAAGAGACAATTGAAGTACAGGGTGATATACCCACATGTCCTAAGAAGCACATAGATTGTGGGTAGAGTCAGGGGTCAGATCCTGGCTTAAATGCTAGCACAATACCTGGCACAAAGGAGGGAGATACTTAAAATTTTTTATTTGAAATAATTTGTCTGAAGCTCATAACAGAAAGGAACGTGGGAAGGAACTGGGGGAACATGAAGAAAGGGTCAGGAAAGACTTTCATAGAAGGGTATCTTGAGCTGGAATTAAAAGATAAGTAGATTTCCCCAGTCAGAGTCCAGGAAAAAGAGTATTCCTGGAGGAGGAGCAGCAGGAGCAAAGGCCTGGCATCACAATCATGCCCCAGCCCGCCCTTGCTTTTGCAGTACTCACACACTTTCGGTCATTGCCAGGGACAGTGGGCAATAGACCAGGCTGAAAGCAACTGGTGGGAAAAGTTGCCCATCCACTCGGGTGCTTTTTTTTTTTTTTTTTTTTGGCCCCCTGGGGGACACTGGAAGAGACTACAGATGGCACCAGGCATCTAGGGCTCAGGTACCTTGTTCCAGCTGGTGGTCCCTATGCATCCTGTGTGCTCGTAAGCAGCACACATTGTCTCGCTTAATCTTCCAATCAGCCTGCTCGGTCTGTGATATAGTCCCCACTCTTCAGAACAGGGAACTTGGGCTCAGAGAGGCTAGGTGCTTGCCCCAGGACACATAGGAACTAAGCCTGAGACAAAGTTCAAACCCATGTTTCTGATGCCAGAGCTTTTTGGGAGGCTTTAGCCTCCAGGGAGCAGGATGATCTGTGCTGAGACAGACAGGCAAGAGCACTGTGGCTGTGGGAGCCCAGGAGGCCCTGAACCTGACCTTAGAGAGTCAGAGAATGGTTCCTGGGGGAGTGATAGCAGAGGAGAGGAGCTGGTATGCAGGACGAGTGTGGTGAGATCAGGTGAGTTTGAGAGGTCTGAGGACATGTTGGGAGTGGTGAATATCCACTTTTCCTCTTGTCTGGGACAAGAGAAAAAGTGGACTTGAGCCAGAGACCAATGACTCAGGGCCTCAGGACCTAGTTTTTGAGGCTCTGATCTGGGCCCTTGGCCTAAATGCCCATTTCATTTTTTACCCATCCATTCGCCAACAAACATCTTAAAAGCTCAGCTCAAGCCTCACTTCTTCCAGCCTTCCCTGACTCCCCAGGCTAGGATGCAAACCACCCCATCCCATTCTGGTCTTCATCCCTCTTCTAAAGTGGAGACCCAGTGGATATATGTGGCAAAAACTAGACCTCTGGGGACAGGGGACCATGCCACAGCAATGCAGCCAAAGAATGTGCCTGCTTCCTTTAGGCTTTGGGGAGCTTGCAGAGCTTGGGGCAGAGGAGTGAGGTGAGGGGGGCTGTGTGGAAGAGAGCTCCTGTTTTGAGTTTGTGAAATAAATTTCGAGTTTTGCTGCAATTCAGGTGAGCTGGGTGCCCAGTCGGTTTGTGTCCTGGCTCTGTCACATAGTGACACTTGCCCAATGACTCAGCAGCACTGAGCTAACCCCTTCTGACCAACTTTTGATATGTTTGCAGCCTTCCCTCCAAGGAGGAGACGTTGCTGTCACCACCATTGTCATCCTTTCCCCAGCCAGAGCCTGAAGAGCCCCTGGCCAACTCCCCTCCGGGGCCTCTCCAGGTCCTGTCTCCCAGTGTCCCAGAGGTCCCCCCAAAGCCTCTACACCTGCTCCCAGAGTTTGGTGAGTGCCATAGCCAGGCCTGAGACTCTGGATGGGTGGCCTGGGACCTAGCCCTCAAAGATTCTACAAGGATGGAAGGTTTGTATTCCCCTTTCTGCTGGGCCCTACCACCGACCCCCTGTGTGGCCCTGGACAGGTGGACATCATTCTCCTCATCCTCAAAATGGAGACACTATCCACACAGCTGAACTTTCTGAGTTTGCTGCCCCTCGGATTGCCTCCTTTCCTTGATTCTCAATTCCTGAATTTTCTTTTAGTCTTTTACAGACAGTCCCTGCCCCTGTCCCCCAAGCTTGCTGCCTCATCAAGTCTCCTTGTGGTGGCCAGGTACCCCCTAGTACAGTCCTAAGAGGCCCTAAGTGTATAAATAGCACTTCCTGTCCCGTGTGCCTTTTTTTTTTGGAACCCAGGCCAGGGTGGAGATGGGGGGGTTCTCTCTTGTGCTGGGGGTGAACTTTGTAAAGCAAGGCCAAGATTCTCAGGAGGGAAGGCCAGGCTCCTTGCTTCTGAGTCCCACCCCTCCCCTCTCCTCAGATGACTCTGACTACGATGAGGCCCCAGAGGAGGGGCTGGGAGCCCCAACTGGCGTGATGAAGGTGGGTCAGATGGTGGTTAGGGTTTGGGCTGTCTGCCGTCAGTGTGAGAGGTGGGCTGCCCAGCTTCCTTTCAGACCCTGGGGACCAGCAGATAGAGAATGGGCAACCATTCCAGGAAACTTCCCTTACCCTTTCATTGTCTTGCCGTGCAGGGATCAGGGGTCAGACACAGGGTCCCAGGTCCCAGTGCTGGGCAGGAATCTGGGAGTTCTGGTTTATGCCTCTACCTCCAGTCTTCAGCAGTATCTGGATGGCTGTGATTGGCCTCTTCTCTCCCTTGGTGTTTTGAGCACAGCTGTCTTAGAGTATATGTTAATCTGTCTTTGTTTCACTTTCTGTTTTCCCATTTCACCCTCTTTCTGAGTGTTTTAACTCTCTATCCCTGAGTCTTTCTATTTTTGTCTCTGATCTCAGCGGGTGTGACCCTGTCTCCCTAGGTCCCTGGGCAGTCTGCCAGTTGGGGGAGGGGAGTGTGAGGAAACAAAAGTAAAAGTGCTAAGTTGTGTGGATCTGAGGGGTTGTGGCAGCCCCTGGGTTGTGGTAGCTTCTGGGTGGGTGTTATCTGGGACTTTAAAAGGAAGCATGACACTAATTGGGTCTTTTGGGGGCAGGAGCAGCCCCCAGTGAGCCAAGTCCCACGTGCCGTGCGTGTGGCCAGTCTGCTGAGCGAGGGGGAAGAACTATCAGGGGAAGACCAGGGGGATGAAGATGAGGATGACCATGCCTATGAGGGTGTCCCCAAGTGAGTGTCCACCTCTCTCTCTGGTGGCTCTTCCATCTAGCCCACCTCCTCCCCCAAGTCCAACCCAGCCCTGTATTTCCTCAGCCCCTATCCGACCAGAGCTCCTATCCCGGCCCCCTTTGTTCCCTCTTCTCTTCCTCCAGTGGTGGATGGCACACCAGTAGTCTAAGCTCATCCTTGCCAAGCAGCTTCCCGATCCCCCATATCCCACGCCACCCCATGGATGAACTGCCCGGGGGTCCCACCCCCATCACACCAGTCATCAAGGCTGGCTGGCTGGACAAGAACCCACCGCAGGGGTGAGTGAAGCCTGTAGGGTTCTGCTGGTGCTCTGTGTGGGGTACACAGTGCTCCAGTATACTGGTGGTGTGTCTCTGAGAACCAGAGGGGTCAAGGTTATTTGAGTGGGTCTCCTTCTATGCAGACTGTAACCACTGATGAGCCCCATAAGACCTGTGTTTTATTACCCTTAATATTGGGAAGTTTTACTCTGAGTCTAATTTCAACAACTCCATTTTCTCAGTAACCATTTGGGACCCTTCCTTGGACTTGGCTGTTCGTAACTTTGTCTGTGACAGCCAGAGAGGGCTGGAGTAATCCTGGAGCCTCCCTTCTAATCCCCAGCCGTGTGCTGCACTGCCCCTCTGCCTCTGCCTTTCCAGGTCGTACATATATCAGAAGCGGTGGGTGAGACTGGATGCTGATTACCTGAGATACTTCGATAGTAGCAAGGTAAGGCCCACATTGGCCTCTGCCCCAGCGCCCGCTCCGACCTGGCGCCAGGCTGAACCCTGACACTGGACCCAGACGGAGTTCCTCCCCATATAAGTCCTCACCAGAGCTCCCGTCGGACTCCTTGAAACATGTTCTTCTGGCCCATCACCCAGCCCTGGGCTGTCCCTGACCACCTGGGAGAGACAGGGCTACAGCCTTCATTTCAGCAGAGGTTGAGGGAGTCAGGGAGGGGCTGGGCTTCTGGGGATACCCCCTGCAGTATAGTCCTCTCTTCCCTAGGATGCCTATTCTAAGCGTTTTATCTCTGTGGCCTGCATCTCCCGCGTGGCTGCCATTGGGGACCAGAAGTTTGAAGTGATCACGAACAATCGGACCTTTGCCTTCCGGGCAGAGAGCGATGGTGAGGAGCGGACAGGAGGAAGACTGGCAGTTTGGCTTGATAAGTGGAGAGGAGAACCAGGGCACTTGTGCTTTTCCCACATCAAGCCCAAAGAGGTTGACCCTCTGTAAGGTGGGACAGTTATGAAGGTCCTTCTGACTTGCTTTGTGCTTGTCACCCACTGCACCCTCAGAACCACATTACATTTGCAGGGGAAACAGGCTCAGATAGGTGAAGTGGCTTGCACCTTAGCATAGCTGGGACTGGAGCCTGAGGTTGTCCAAGTCAGAGAACTCAAGAGATAGTCAGATAGGTGGGCCAGTCTGGGCATGCTTTCTTATTCCTAGGGGACCCCTTGCCAGGCCGAGCTCAAGCTTTCTCCTTCCCTTTTGCCCCCAGCGGAGCGGAAGGAGTGGATGCAGGCCCTGCAGCAGGCAGTCACTGTGCAGCGTACCCGTGCCCGGCTGTCTAGTTCTTCTCTATTGGGTGTTCAAGGCTCAGAGCTGCCTGACCATGCTGGCAGCCTAGAGCTACGTGGCTTCAAGAATAAACTGTATGTGGCTGTGGTTGGGGACAAAGTGCAGCTTTACAAGAATCTGGAGGTGCGAAGGGGTTGGCCAGGCTATTAAACCTCTCCCCTGCCTCATGCCCACCCTGGTCCCTCAGCCCCACCCCATGCCCACCTGGTCCCTGAGCTCTGCCCTTTTCCTTTTCTCCTTCCCCGATAGTCTCTAGCCCTTTGCCTGCCCCATTTCCTGCCCCTAGTTCTAACCCCATCCGCTGCCTGGCTCCTGTGCATTAGCTTCTCATCAGTCCCTACTTATTGCTACATGGCCCGTGAGCCTGGGTCCCTTTCCTGAGTGGACCTTTGCCCAGATTCCTGAACCTTATCTCCTTTGTAACCACTTTCTAGTCCCTAAAGTACCACCTACTGCTCCTCTCTGCCCCTTCTTGGGCCTTGAGCCCCTTCCCTCAGGCCTTGCCCTCACCCCTTCCCACCTGCCTGCCAGGAGTACCACCTGGGCATCGGCATTACCTTCGTTGACATGAGCGTGGGCAACGTGAAGGAGGCAGACCGGCGCAGCTTCGATCTCACCACCCCCTACCGCATCTTCAGGTGACCCTCCATCACTCACCTGCATCCTCACTCCCTCGCACTATTTTCTTCTTGCATACGTGGGAAGCTGCCCCTTCTTCCAGGATGGATTTCCCCCTCCGCCCACCCCTACTGGTCCTTTACCGTTACCCACTAACCTACCCTAAATCCCTCTCTTCTAAGAAATCTCACTCTCACCCCACCTCCCTCTGGTCATGACCGTCCGCCTCCACACTGCTCCCTCTCCCATACTTGCCCATAGTGGCTTTCTGCACCATCCACTCACCCTGCCTTGCTTCCTTGAAAGTGTTCATCTGTCAGTACTTGCTTGAAATCAAAGGCTGCTCTTCCCTCCTTGTCTCGTGCTGCTCCTTGTCTCGAGCAGTCTTGGTTGCTCCTCCCTGAGCCTCTAACACTGTATCATGTTGGTTTCCTCTGACCTATCCATCCCCGAGTGGTCTGTCCCTGTCCTCTGTCCTCTTGCTGGGCAGGCTTGTCCACTCCCAGGTCTTCAGCTGCCACCTCTGAGGCACTGTGCCATATTCTGTGTGTTAGTCAGCTTGGCTGCCATGATAGAGTACCACAGACTGGGGGATTTAAACAACAGAAGTTTATTTTCTCACAGTTCTGGAAGTTGGAATTCCAAGGTTAAGGTGCTGTCAGGGTTGGTCTGTCTTCCTGGCTGCCTCCTCACTGTGTCCTTACGTGGACTTTCCTCTGTGACCATGTAGAGACAGAGAACTGTCTGGTGTTTCTTCCAGTCTTGTTGGATTACAGCCCCATTGTTACCTCCCTAAAGGCCCTATCTCCAAATGCAGTCACACTGAAGTTAGGGCTTCAACCTATGAATTTTAGGGGGACACAGTTGAGTCTCTAACATCCTGGGTCCACCCCTGGGTCACTGTGTGACCTGGGCAAATCACTTGGCTTCTCTGTACCTCAGTTTCCTCCTCTGTGAGAAGGATCCTGGCAATCTTTGTAAAGCTGTTACCTAATAACGGTGTACAGTAACTGCTCAGTCATCACTAGCCTGATCACCACCTATCCCATCATCATCGCCTTTACTCTTAACTGAAATCTGTGTCTCCAGCAGGGTTTTTCTCCTGAACTCTAGACCTGTATGTCTAATAGCTTTGTGGACATCTCCCTCAACTTACTGTTCCTACTGTCTCATCCATGGGGACCCCGTCTCTCCCACTTATCCCTGTGCAAACTCATCATCACCCTTGCCTCTGTTGCGCTCTCATCTCCATCTGGTCCCTCCCTTCCTCCCCTCACCATATTTTCCTAGGCCTCTGAGCCCTTGGCCCCATGCCTGCCCTCTTACCCTTTACCTCCCTATCTGTACCACCAGAGGGGTCTTTTAAGGTTTTATTTGTTTCTTTCTTTCATTTCAGCTACTCGTCAGTGATATTCTTGCCATCACTCTTAGTGACCACACAACTGCAACCTCCCACTTTCTAGAGTTTCCCTGTCTGTCAGTTTCACAGGGTGCTGCCCATTTACGAAGTTTCTTGTCACCAGCCTTAATTAGGTGAAGTTGGTGTTCAGCACCAAGGGCTTCCGCCAACCTGACATGTATGAGCTCACACAAATACAGGAAAACGGGCTCAGCACTTGGCTAAGGCCTTGGCAGCCACGCAGACGCACTGCTAGGCCTTTGTGAATGAGGGTAGTCTCAGCGCCTCTCGTAGAGCAGTATTAATGTCTGTTACATCTGCAGGAGCAAGGCCTTCCTTGGCCATGGCAGTGGGTTATGGGTAGAACCAGACCTTGAATGCACACATATGACTTAGGAGCTGCAGGAAGAGAAGGAGCCAGAGGGAGACAGCTCTGTCCCCTCCCCTCCTTCCCGCTAAAACCCTCCACTGTTTCTCTATTGTCCTCTGGGTACACTTTGACCTCCTCTACCTGGCACAGGCTTGTCTCTGTCTCCTAGCATCCTGTTTGCCATTCTGCTAATCCTGCCTGCAGATTCTAGAATGCCCCATGTGCCATCCTGCCCTTTTACACATGCTGTTTCCTCTGTCTAGAATGCCCTTCCACCTCGTTGCCTGGCTAAGCCATTGTCATCTGTCAATTCTTAGCCTAGGCATCATTTCTTCCCAGCAGTCATTTCTACTCTCTATGCAGGGCAGAATTCCCTCTGGGCTCGCCCCAGCTCCCATATGTCTCTCAAGTTCGTGGTGTCCTTGCCTTTGTCCACACCCACCTTTCCCACAGACCCAAGATGCCTTCCTTTCTGACTATGAGCTCTCAACACCTTGTTCTCCCCACATGCTCCTTCATGCTGCCTCAAATCCTTCTGAGCCCTTTCCCAATAGCCTCCCTCCCCCCACTCCTGTGTCCTTAGCTTCTCAGCTGAATCGGAGCTAGAGAAGGAGCAATGGCTGGAGGCCATGCAGGGAGCCATTGCTGAGGCCCTGTCTACCTCGGAGGTGGCCGAACGCATCTGGGCTGTGGCCCCCAACAGGTTCTGTGCTGACTGCGGGGCTGCCCAACCTGACTGGGCCTCCATCAACCTCTGTGTTGTCATCTGCAAGCGCTGTGCAGGTGTGTGTGGGGGTGGGGCACCAGACCCAGCACAATAGGGCTGGTGTGTTGGGATGCCAGGTGGTCTGTCTAGCTGGAGGGGCTGGAGCGAAGACAGTAGTTAGAGATCATCATTTATAAATGTGGACCTGTGCACCAAACCTTTCCCACTGGGATTAACCTGTATCCTTTCTTACATTGCAAGGCAGGCAGTCAGCCTTTCACATCACAGGTGGGGACAGAAAGGGAGAATGGCTTGTTCATGGTCACTTTGCAAGTAAGTTAAGTCTGGATTTGAGCCCAGACCTCTTGAGGTCCAGTGTCCATGTCTCATCAAAAGAATGGGAGGAGGGCAGGCAGGAGGGGCTGGCCAGGCTAGGCTCAGTAGGGCTTTACAGGCAGAAGGAGGAGCTAATGTTTCAAATCAGAGGGGAGTTCCCTGATGGTGTAGTGGCTTAAGGCTTCGGCGCTGGCGCTGTCAGCTCTGCGGCCTGGGTTCGATTCCCAGTCAGGGAGCTACCCACATACCAAAAATAAAAAAAAATAAAAAAAAAACAAATCAGAGGGGGATTGGAGGCCACAGTGGGAGGTCTGTGATCAGATTTGTACGTCAGACTTTGGCTGGTTGGTGGAAGCTGAGTTAGAGGGTGTGACAGTGGAAACTAGTGAGAAAGCTGCTGCCTGGAAACTAGTGAGAAGGCTGGAGCCATGAGAGAGGAAGACGGGGCCTGGTCTGAGGAAGCAATGAGGAACATTCGGGAGATGTTTAGGATTTATGGTGTAAAAGTCCCAATGGCAGATCAGATGAGGAGGATGAGAAAGAAAAGTCTAGAGCTCAGAATTGATTCATCTTTATTAAACCAGCATTTATTGAGTCCTATGATGTGTCAGACATTGTGCCAAGTGCTGGGGATTCAGCCCCTTGGGAGCTGCCAGTGCCCAGGTGGCAGCTTTGTGCAGCTAGAGATGGAGATCCAGGGTGAGGAACAGTTCTGGAAAGTTGCTGAGCTCATTGAAAAACCCTGAAGCCTATGAATATCTAGGGCAGATGTCCAGGAGGCCCTGGGCTGTGAAGTTTGGTTCCAGGAAAGTGATTACCATCAGAGACTAGATTAGGAAGGCATCAGTTCCTGGAGGGTGAGGGTGACTAGAGTGGATGGAATACGGAGGAAGTGAGGCCAAAGCTAGAATGAGCAAGTGCCAGGCATTTCTAGTGCCTCCAGCCTTCTTCCCTGGTCCAGGGGTCCTTCGCGGGCCTTGTAGCTGACTGAGTAAGGCTGCATTCCATCCAGCCCCAACTGCCCCCTCCCCTTTCATTCCACAGAGACTTATTAAGTACTCACTGTGTACCAGGCTTTGTCCTGGGGTCTGAAGTTAGACCTTAAAGCAAACAATCAAGGTTCTGCTCTCAGGCAGCTTACATTCTAGTGTGGAGAGGCAAGAAATACATGTGCAAACCCTTAGAAGTATCAGGTAATAACTGGTGTTAGGCAGAGAATGTGTTTATGGTAAGCCCACTCAGGGGACAGTTATGTCAACTGAGATTTGAATGTCAGGAGGAGGCCAGCCCTGGGGAGATGGGGAAGAGAGTCCAGGCAGAATGGGCAGTGAGTACAAAGGCCCTGAGACAGAAATGAGCTTGAAAGATTAGAAGAGGGAGGAGAGAGTGAATGAGTAGGTTAGGGGAGGTGAGAGATGAGGTTGGAGGAGAAGCAGATAAGGAATTCAGATCTAATTCTGAGGAACCATTGCTGGGGTCTAAAACAGCTTCGAAGCAAGGAATTTTGCATTTTAAAGAGATCTGCACTCTGGCTGGGCTGTGTGGAGAGTGGCCTGTAGGGAGTCAAGTCTGGCTCTAGGGAGCCAGCCGGAGCCAGCTGGAGGGCTGCTGCAGGAGCTCAGGTGATCATTGCAGGGCTCAGTCCTGTGGTGCAGGGAGCAGGGGTAGGCAGCTGGATTTTGGAGCTGTTTCGGGGTGGAGCTGCAGGTCTAGCTCCTGGGTCCTGCCTGCGGCCTCTTACTGTCTGCCTCTAGATGAGCATTGGGAGGTGATGGTGGGATGGGAGTGGTGCTGAGTGTTTATGTGAAGGACAGGGCCCAAATGACCCAAGTCTGGCCCTCTGTGTGCAGGGGAACACCGTGGCATGGGTGCTGGTGTCTCCAAGGTGCGGAGCCTGAAGATGGACAAGAAGGTGTGGACGGAAACACTCATCAAGGTGGGGAGGCCCCTGCTTGTCACCTATATTTGGGGTCTAGCTACTGCCTGGACCTCCCAGCCCCATCTCCTCCATCTCACTGACCTCAGCACTCTGGAGCCAGAAGAGACCTTTGGAATCATCTAATGGGTGTGGATTTTGGAAAAGCCGATTTGTGGCAAAGTCAGCCAACTGGCCAGTGAGCTAAGAATGTATTTACAGTTTTAAAGGGTTGGGAAAAAAAAAAATACAACAGAGACTGTGTGTCCTGCAAAACCTAGAATATTTACTTCATTTCATCTGTACTCACATGTGCCAGAGGGTATGAGTATATACATTTAGGGGCACACTTATGTACTCATATGTACATTTATGCCTGTGTACTTGGGGTTCCCAGATATTGATATGTGTGGTAGTTACAAGGGAGGACCTGCAACAGGGGGCTGGACCCAAAGCCTTTCTGATAGTCCCAGCCAAGCTGCAGACTCCAGACCAATTTGGGTATCATGTCTCCTATGAGTTAGAGTCCCCCATTTACAGATGAGGATATTGAGGCCCAGGGAGAGTAAATGACTTTCCCAAAGTCACAGAGCGAGTCAGCAGTGGCTGGGACTGTTTCTGCTTTGTTCTCTGCTGTGACCGCAGCACCCCACACAGAACCTGACAAAGAGGCAAAGTGGGGGGTCCAGGAAATGCAATGAAACCAATAATCGGCAGAATGAAAGAACGAGTAAACTAGTGCCCTGGACGCTAGACCCCTGCACTCCCTCAGTATTTGCTTCTACCCCTCTTCTCCCATAGGAGCCCAGTTGATGATTGCTAGGCTCCGTCCTGTGGTGCCAGGAGCAGGGGTGTGTGACTGGCTTCTGGAGCTGTATGGGGCTGACCTGCAGGCCCAGCTCCTGGGGAACGTCCCAGAGGACTGTCAGGGATAGATGTTTCTAAAATCCCTACCAACCCCATTGGCTAACAGGTTGGCCCACACCACACCCTCCCCCAAGCTGTGATAGCCTCAGGAATGCAGAGTTCCAGATGTGGGTCTGGGTGGGGAAATAGCAAGGCCCCCAACCAGGCACCAGGCCTGGGTCCACCTGCCAGCTGTCTGCCTCTTTTTCTGTCACTGAGCTGAGGAACTAGACTGAGGCCCCGGGCTGGCGGGGCTGCACCCAAGGCCACCAACAAGAGGGCTGCCCCTCAGTTTCCCCAGTGTGAAAGTGGACGGGTGGCCTGGATCTCCCAGCCCCTTTCCTGACAACCTCAAAACAAAGATTTTGCTGGGCACAGACCCCTGACCGTAGGCTGCCCATCTAACCTCTTGCCCGCAGCTCTTCTTACAGCTGGGCAATGGTGCCGGGAACCGCTTCTGGGCAGCCAGTGTGCCCCCCAGTGAGGCCCTGCAGCCTAGCAGCAGCCCCAGTGCCAGGCGGCGCTACCTGGAGGCCAAATACCTCGAGGGCAAGTACCGCCGCTACCACCCGCTCTTTGGCAACCAGGAGGAGCTGGACAAGGTCAGGTCCCTGGGCCTCTGTGGCCTCTTAAGAATACCCCCTATCCCCTACATTGTCAGGGCCCCTTGAGACCACTGTCTTTCTTCCTGTCTCTGCATTCCTCGACATCGCAGCTCATCTTTTCCACCAGCTCCTGGTGAGGAGCTGGCATATGGGAAAACAGAGGCCCAGTGGGCAGAAGGGCCCTATCTCAGCCACAGGGAGAGTTGGGGGCAAAGCAGGGAGGAGCCAGGCCGAACCCCTTGGGCCAAGGCCATGTCCCCAGCATTTGTCTGCTTCCCTCCCCTGCTGATTCCTCTGTCTTCTGTACCCTATCCTGCTCTTTCTGAATACTGCCAAAAGGAGTGAACTTGGTGGGGATGCTATTTCCTGTCAGGCTCATAAAAAACAGCTGGTCTCTCTGACCCACCCCCATTCGCACCCCACTCAAGATGAGGCCCTGTATGGGCCCCAGGCCCTGACAGGCCAGGAGCCAAACCCTGGGCCCTGGTCTGGCTTGGCCTGAGTGGGAGGTAGCCTGCTCCAAAGCAGAGGGATGCCACTGTGACCTGTGATTGGCCTTCAGCCCCTCCCCCAAGCAGCACCACCCAGGCAGGCTCAGTCCAGCTAGAAGCCTAGTGGGAATCAGGCCTTCACCTCCCAGGAACCCAGGCGTCCAGCCCCCACCCCAGCCCAGTCTAGCCAGCCAGCCAGGAGGGGCGGCAACTCCCATTGGTCAGGAGGGTTGGGCAGGCGGTGAGGAATTCAAATGTGGGAGGAATTTGCTACAAAGCTCCCAGCTCTGCCCTTCTACAAGGCAGAGGGAGCTTCAGATCCTCTAGAGAACAGGCTTGGCAGGATCCTGGGGGCTGCCAGCAGGGGTGAGACCTGAGCCGCTGGGACTTCTGGCCTCCCCTGGGTAACCCCTGCCCACCCTCCCTCTCCACCTTGGCCTTTCTCTTCCTCTTCCCCTCTCTTTCTCTCAATCTGAGGATGGGCCCCCAGACCTGGGTGCCTCCCACCGCTTCCTCCCTCTTCCCTCCACATCCCCTTTCCCACTGGCCCCTCACTCCAGCTTGGACTGACCCTGCCCACTCTTATCTCCCCCGCCCCCCGCCCCCAGGCCCTGTGTGCTGCAGTTACCACCACAGACCTGGCTGAGACCCAGGCGCTCCTGGGCTGTGGTGCTGGGGTCAACTGCTTCTCTGGGGACCCTGAGGCTCCCACACCCCTGGCTCTTGCTGAGCAAGCAGGGCAGACACTGCAGATGGAATTCCTTCGGAACAACCGTACCACAGGTGAGTGGCTAGTGGGACTGTCCACCTCAAGGGATAGGGCCCCCTTTTGCAGGGATCTGGCCCTTTGGAGGTGTGGGTCCTCCAGAGCTGTGTATAGCCCTGTGAGGTTTGACTACATACCACTTGATCAGTAATTGCAGCTCCTTAAGGGCCCTGGTGCAGCAGTATGTGTGATTTTGGCTACCTTTGGGTTTGCATATCAGTGTCCATTTGTGCATCTGGCTTCCCCTTCGTATGCATGTCCTTTTGTGTCTCTGTCTCTGCATCTCTCTTTGTGTATTTGTGGGTCCCTCATGTGGCGTTTGTGTGTCAGCGTCTGCATTTCTGAGCTGCTGTGAATCTATTTTCTTATACCTAGGGGTGTTAGAGCTTGGGGGTTTGTGTGTGTGTGGAGTGTGTCTGTGTTGCTGTGTGTATGTGTGTTGGGGGGGTGTTGCATTTCTCTGTGTGGGTAACTCACCACAGCAGCCCTGTCCCCTGCTCTGTCTGGGTGGGGCTTTGTCACAGACTGGGGTTGGGTCCCATTTGCCTCCCACTCTCAAGAGGGTAAGGAGGGGATAGTAGGGGTTGAGCACAGCTGGTCATGGCCCAGGACTGGCCACTGAGGCCACATCCCAGGACTGAGGGTAGAGCTCCACAGCTGGGGCTCTGGGCTTGGGTCTATGGGTGGGTGGGGTGCACTGGGCTGGAGACAGCCCGGGTGTTCAGGGAGGCACAAGAGACCACCCAGTTGGCTTGGGCTTTGGGACCACTGGGAGCAAGACTGAGCCAGGCTATTTTCTTAGGCTTTGATTTATCTAGGATAAACCTTTCTCTGGAGATTGTTAGCGAGTTTGCCCAAGGCCCCCCTCATTCTTGTGCCTTGGCCCTCTGCCTCAACAGGGAGAGTGGGGTGGGCTGAGCTGGGGAGTCATAGAGACTTCCTGGAAGGGGAGGTACTGGGCTTTGGGAGCAGGGTGGAATTTGCACACACAAGGAGAGGTGGAGAATGGTTGAGCAAACCCTGGATATGGCATTGTGAGCCTGAGGGTGTTAGTCAGAGGAGATGGGGCTAGTGACTAAAATGCAAGCTTGCATGCCCAACCTAGGTGGCGGTGAAGAGGGGGGCACCCATGGATGACAAGCATGACCAGCCATTCTTTTACCCCTTCCCAAAAGAGGTACCTCGGCTGGATTCGATGAAGCCCCTAGAAAAGCACTACTCAATTGTCCTGCCAACTGTGAACCACAGTGGCTTCCTCTACAAGACTGCATCTGCTGTCAAGCTGTTGCAGGACCGCCGTGCCCGGGAAGGTGGGTGCCCAGGAAGGAGGCATTCTGTCATGGTGGCAAGGCCAGAGAAGCCAGGACTGGCCAGGCGGGTTGACCGACAAGGGTGTCACATGTATTCTGGCAGAGTCACCCCAGAGGGCTTCCTGGATGTGGTCTCTGATACCCAGTAGGTGCTTAATAAATGGGCTGATTAGGGTGAGAGTGGGGCACAACACTGCAGAGCATGACAAATGCCAGTTTTTTCAGACTAAAGAAGCCTTTATTGAGCAACTACTGGGTACGGGCCCTGTGCTAGGCATCTGGTATTTGGAGCTGGTGAATGCTAGGAAGTTTGAAGACTAAGCTTGCAGTTCTATCCCTCTCTCATCTCAGCCTTCCATTTGCTCCCCAACTCTGAGTTAATTCACAGTCTTTACCACATCCCACAAGGACCTCCACGTCATGGCCCCACACCATTACCTCTCTGACCTCTCTCCCCTCACTTACTCTATGCCAGCCTTACTGGCCTCCTTGCTGTTTCTCAAATGTGCATTTCACTCCCACCAGGGCCTTTGCACTCACTATGCCCTCTGCCCAAAATGCTTTCCCCCAAATATCTGCATGGTCAGCTCTTCACTTCAATCAGGTCTCTGTTTAAAAGTCACCCCTTAGAGACTTCATCCCGACCACTTTCTCCAAACTAGCATACCCTATTTACCCTACATTTACCCCATTTTCCTACCATTTATCTGACAATTTATTTATAGGTCTGTCTATTGATTTTCTGTGCTCCACTGAAACATAAGCTACTTGTGGCCACCACTGTAGTCCCTGGAGCGTAGAACAGTGCCTAGTGGCCATTTGGCAAAAGTCTGCAGGATGAAGAATGACTGAGGCAGGGCCAGCACTCCTGAAGGGAGCCCAGCCTGAGGGGCGGGCTCTGGGACACACGACCTTCGGAGGGCAATGTCATGTCCTCATAGACAGGACAAGAGACTCTGCTGTGGGAACATTGTTGATGCCATTGCTCACTGCATCCCTCAGTACCTTCAGATGAAGCCCTCCAACTCCCAGGGAGATTCCTTTGGAACCCTGTGCTGTGCATTGTCTCACTGCCCCTGGGGCATTGTCCTCTGGTCTATCTCCCTCTGCCTGATAATGTCATTTATGTAACTGCCTGAGTCATCCTTTTTGCCCTGGATGCCAAGAAGCCCTGAACCAATGTGAAGCTCAGTGCTATGAGCTATAGAAGTCTGCATGGCCTTGACCTTCTGTTCTCTCTCCTACCTTTCCTGGCCCAGATTCCCATTTCTGTTCCTTTATGGAATCTTGTCAGTCTCCTTGGAGCCATTATAGGAGGAGGCAGAATATAGAGCAGTGAGTGCTGCTGGCAGAGGAGGGTGGGGTGCAGGAGGGAAAGGGGCACATGGAAGGCTCTCTGTGGTATTTGAGCTAGCCTTGAAGGATAGAAGGTATGGGGAGGGAATTGGATAAGCAAAAGCAAGAGGTGGGGTGTGTGCCCAGGAGTGGTCAGAGATGGGGCTGGAGAGGTGGGAAGGGGCAGACTCAGCAGGGCTTTGAGTGCCAGCCTAAGGGATACAGACTTTGTCCTGAGGACAAGGTGGGGAGGGTAATAAAAGGGTTTTGAGCAGGGGAAGGATGAGTCTAGTTTTGCTAAATCACTTTCGAATCTTAGAAAAAGCGAGCGGTGAAGAGGCTGCTACAGTGGTCCAGTGGGGAGGTGTGGGCCAGGCTGGGGCAGCAGGGCTGTAGGGAAGAGGGTGGAATTGGGGAAGCTTGTGAGTTAGAATGAAGAGGACATGGGTCAGGTGGGAAGGAGGCCCAAGGAGAGGATGCAGAAGTGGTGTTCAGGTGAGGGTGAGTGGCTCCCTCATGGTTCCCCTGTCCAACTTCTCCCCAGAGTTCAGCCGGCGCTGGTGTGTCCTTAGTGATGGGGTCCTGAGCTACTATGAGAATGAGCGAGCAGTGACCCCCAATGGGGAGATTCGAGCCAGCGAGATTGTGTGCCTGGCAGTGCCCCCTCCTGACACCCATGGGTAAGCACCCCTGGGCAGAATCACATACTGTTATTGCTCTAAGGTCCAATCTCCCCCCTCCCCTTGGGGATAGGGAAACAGGCCCAGAGAGAGGCAGGACCTCCCAGAGGTCACTCAGCAAACTGAGGCTGTATAGAAGCTGAGCCAGTTTCCCGAGGTCCCAACCTAGGGCTTTCCCTGCAACTCCTAGGGGGCCAGGTAAAGGGCATTCATGAGAACAATTGTGGGGGTTGGGCGGCCAGAGAATGGCCGTGATGGCAGGTGGGTGGGGGGGTCTGGGGCTTGGCAGGGTGGGCCTGATTCCTGGCCTGTGTATCTACAGCTTTGA
Organism: Lyroderma lyra; assembly: GCA_004026885.1. Taxonomy (NCBI): domain Eukaryota; kingdom Metazoa; phylum Chordata; class Mammalia; order Chiroptera; family Megadermatidae; genus Lyroderma; species Lyroderma lyra. Next base: position 232,962 of record PVJL010000345.1, on the reverse strand, counting down.
GCATACCTTTGAGGTGTACACAGAGGGAGAGCGACTATACCTGTTTGGGCTGGAGAGTGCGGAGCTGGCTCGTGAATGGGTCAAGTGCATTGCTAAGGTGGGCCTGGGTTACGGGGCAGGTATGGAGGGAGTCCTACAGGGCATATGATGGGACCGCCAGGCTGGGCTGACCAGATGTCCCATTTTGAATGGGACAGAAAACAACAGTACTATCCCATTTCAAATGATACGTATGGTCATCCTAGTCTCGCTGGGCTAAATTCAAAGTGTCAGTAGGCTGACCATGCATACCATTTGTCCCATTTCAAATGGTTGTTTTCTGTCCTGTTTAAAATGGGATGCTTAGTCAGCCTACTCCTGGTGGGTTCCATGTATCCCAGCTACCCCAGGATGGAGGGCGGCGGACACAGACCAGGCTGTCAAGCTAAAGGCCTAATAATCTGCAACCCTCTTGTGGAGAAGGGGATCAGGAGACCTATCTCAACTATATAGAAGACGGCTTGTGGGCCTTGTACTCCATAAGTGCTCAATACATGTTTAATAATGAATGACAGAGCCATCTTATGATGGGACAGTGCTACCTCCCCCGGGGAGTGAGCTCTTTGTCCTAGAGGCAGAGAGCCGTGCCATGGGGACTAAAGCTAGGTACCCTCTGCAGTCCTTTGTGCTGTGATGTCCTGTGACTCATAACGTTCATTGATACATTGATCACTTGTCTGTGGGGCTCCTGATGGGCAGTCCTCAGTGCCCTGGGGACCCAGATGTATCAGTCTTGGCTCTTCAGTAATTCCCATGCTGGTGGGGGAGAAAGATGGAGACCAGACAGCAACAACAGCATAATCAGAGCTACAACAGAGGGCAAGAATGTTTTGGTGTCTGGGAAGGTTTTCCAGATAAGTGGGGCATGATACCTGACTTTGTTCTCTGCCCTGGGGAAGAGAGAGTAGGCACCCACAAGCCAAGGTCAGAGGCGTCTGGGTAGGTAATGCTGTTGGCTGATGCAATCTCCCGCCTCCCCCACTAGGCATTTGTGCCTCTCCTGGCTGAGGATCTGCTAGCCCGGGATTTTGAGCGGCTTGGGCGCGTACCCTACAAAGCTGGCCTGAGCCTACAGCAGGCCCAGGAGGGCTGGTTCTCCCTCACCGGCTCTGAGCTTCGTGTCATCTTCCCAGAAGGGCCCTGTGAGGAGCCGTTGCAGCTGCGAAAACTTCAGGAGCTTTGTACGTTGACCTAGAACTGGGCCCCCAACCTCCAGGGTACCCTGTCCTCCACTCCCAGGTCCCCCATCCCCTCCCTGGAAGTCTGAACACTACCCTGACTTGGCTGTAAGTAGCCAGCCTGCTCATTCATGTTCTTTTCTGCCCTTGGGGTGCATCTCAGCAACCTCATGTGTTGGCCAGGGGGTAGGGGGAGGGTGTCGCAGGGGAGTGTGTGCCCAGAGAATCTCAGTAGGGAGCAGGTTGGGGACCATGAATAAAGCTGGGCCTCACTTCCATCGGCCCCTCCACAGCGGTCCAAGGGGACAGTGAGAACCAGGTGCTGGTGCTGGTGGAGCGAAGGAGGTGAGCCCTGGCCTCCCTGTAGGGCTCTGAAAAGCCTGTGGCAGTCTAACAGGTATGGAAGGGGTGGGCCTGGGGTAGGACCCGAAGTCACTGACTGTCCCGGGCCCAGGACACTGTATATCCAGGGAGAACGGCGGCTAGACTTCGCGGGCTGGCTGGGGGCCATCCAGAAAGCAGCAGCAAGTTCAGGGGACACGCTGTCGGAGCAGCAGCTGGGAGACTCGGACATCCCAGTGATTGTATACCGCTGTGTGGACTACATCACGCAGTGCGGTGAGCCCCGCCCCCGTAGTACAGGCCCCACCCCAAAAGACCTTTCAAGACCTCCTGCCTGGAGGCCAACGTCTTCCTAGGATCCCTCTGAAAGTAGTTGCGAGGCCTCTCCCCACGACCAGTCCCTCAGTTTTGCCCCGCCCCCTCGGCCCTGCTCCCCGCTCAGCCCCACCCCTCTTCAGGCCTTACTTCAGAGGGCATCTACCGCAAGTGTGGGCAGACGTCGAAGACACAGAAGCTGCTGGAGAGCCTGAGGCAGGACGCTCGCTCTGTGCACCTCAAGGAGGGCGAGCAGCATGTGGACGACGTCTCCTCAGCACTTAAACGCTTCCTGCGAGACCTACCCGATGGGCTTTTCACGCGAGCCCAGCGCCTTACCTGGCTGGAGGTCTCAGGTGGGCCCTGCAGTCGGAGCCCGGCCTGAGATCCAGGCAGTGCTGCTGACTTGTCCATTCCTATCTGAGGATTCTAGTCTCTCCCCATTATGCACTTGGGCTAGGCATTCCCCTGAAGACAGGTTCCAGTCCCCCTCACTCCTCTGTTTCTCATTCCTATTGTCACTCTATACATAGCCAGGGTCTCCTGAGTTGCCTAGTGGGATTTGACTTGTAGGGGTGCAGGGATGAGAGGCAGAGCATCCAAAGGGATGGGATGGGGAGGTGGGTACAGGGGGAGTCCTGACCTGATCTATCTTCCCCCACCCAGAGATTGAGGATGAGGAGGAGAAGGTCTCCAGGTACCAAGAGCTCCTGGCACATCTGCCCCCAGTCAACCGGGCCACAGTGAAGGCCCTTATCAGCCACCTGTACTGGTGAGGAGCGATACTATTGGAAGGTTCTGATGTGGGGTTGGGGTAGAGAAGATTCTTCTCCCATTCCTGCTGACTGCCCTCACCTGAGAACCAGGTAGGCCTGGGAACTGAGTGCTAATTTAGGGGTGCGTCCTGATCGTGGACACTTATCTCCCAACTTACTTCCTGCAGGTGGGAGAGCAGAAGAGGTTTCAGCTAGGGGTCCGGGTACCTTGGCCAGGTCTCCCAGCTTCTCAGCCCTCCTTTTCCCCAGCATTCAAGACATGGCCAGAAAAATTGTCTTCCACTTTTCCTTAACTAGTGGTTTTCTCTGACCAGGACCTTCACTGCCCTCAATACTGGGTCTAATCACAGACTGCCAAGAATTGGGAAGATGAGGTGGAAAAGTCCTGGGCCAGACTCCTCATTCAAAGTCTTTGTCTTCCCCCATCCAGTGTCCAGTGCTTCTCAGACACGAACCAGATGAACACTCACAACCTGGCTATTGTGTTTGGGCCCACGCTCTTCCAGACAGATGGGCAAGACTATAAAGCCGGCCGTGTTGTGGAAGACCTCATCACCCACTATGTGGTGGTGTTTAGTGTGCGTCCCTAGGCAGTGGGCAGTGGAGGGCAGGGCTGAGCCTTCTAGGCAGCAATGACCATTTGTCCCTGTCCCTTTCCCCTTCCCAGGTAGATGAGGAGGAGCTGAGGAAGCAGCGAGAGGAGATTACTGCCATTGTAAAGATGCGTGTGGCTGGCACTGCCAGTGGGACCCAGGTGAGGGACAGGACTTGGGGTTGGGGGCTCAGGCCAGCCACATGCACCCATTCCCCAGACCTCCAGCTGAGCCCTATCTTATAGCATGCTGGTGACTTCATCTGCACAGTGTACCTGGAAGAGAAAAAGGCAGAAACTGAGCAGCATATCAAGGTGAGGGCTGGAGTCCTAGAAGCCAGAGGACCATAAGAGTCAGGCTGGGCCAGGCACAGGTTCAGATGGCTTAGGGACCAGGGCTTCCATCCCAAAAGGCTGATTCTGGGCCTACCTCTTCCCTGACTCCCTACCTAGCTCATCAGGACCACTCAGAGACACCCCCTGCATCTCAGGACTCCAGAGGGCCCTGAGAGGGGTGAGGGGTGGGTTTAGCCCTTGGATCACACAGCAAGGTTGTGGCAGAGCAAGGGCAGGGGATATGGTAGTAGGTTGATCCTGCTCCGTGGTCATCACAGATCCCAGCATCCATGACAGCTGAGGAGCTCACCCTGGAGATCCTGGATCGAAGGAATGTGGGCATGAGGGAGAAGGACTATTGGACCTGCTTCGAGGTCAATGAGAGGGAGGAGACAGGTAGGTGTCCACTGGCTTTGGTGCAGGGTCCTTGTTTAGGTTGCAGCCCTAGTCTGTCCTCCCCTACCCCAGAGTATGGGGACAGTGGTGGTGAAGAGGGTTTTGAAGGACAGATGTTGCTGTCACTCTGTGATCTCAGTAGTGGTAATAACTGTGCTGGTGGGGCTTGAGGTCATGGCTATAATGTGACTGACAGGAGAGACAGTGAAAGGGGGTAGATGGTGTAAGCCATGACCATGCTACCTCAGGTGTCAGTGAGCATGGTGTTGCTTTCAAGGGTGATGATGCTGACGTTGATAGTAGGATTGCCGGTGAGTGACCAAGTTGGTAATGAAGGGAGTCGCAGGTGGTGTTGAATATGCAAGAGGGGTGGGGAGGCTGGTGGTAGTGGTGTGGTGTAAGTAAGGATGGTTGTGAGGCTGTGGTGCTGAAGGGGGTTGATAAAGGCGTTTTAGGGTGAAGAGTGGTCTTAATAGCAGTGGAGGGTGAAGGTATCTCTGTACATCTGTATTCTCCTGGAGACTAGTCAGGTATGGAATAGAGACAACCCTGTGATCACACTAATAAACATATGACTACAGCTGTGTTGACTGATGTGCAGGAAAGGGTCACCATGCCACCAGAACTTATAACAGGGTCTCTCTGTCTTTGGGGCCCCTGACTAGGAGGTGAAGGAAGATAGGGGTTACTTGTGAAAAAGGGTAAAGTACTTTCAGGTAGTGGAAACAGCATGGGAAAAAGTCCTGTGGTGGCCAGAGACAGCCCCCTTTCAAGGAGCTTGAGATAAGGGCAGTGAGGGGGTTGTGGCACCAGGTGGGGCTGGGAGAGAGAGGCAGAAGCAGGGCCCAGCAACAGTGTAAGGCCAGTGAAGGGTTAGCGATTAGGAGTTTGAAAAGATGGCTTCTTGCTGCTGTTGGAGGGAGGTGGTGGAGAGGGGAATGAGAGCACATGCAGGGGACCACTTCAAAGACCACAGCATTAAACAGAGGAGAGATAGTCACATGGCCAGGGAGGCAGCAGTGGTGATGGACAGAAGCAGAGACTCGGCCTCCCTCGGAGGGAGGCTGAGAGGGAGGACGGTTGGTTTTTGGCTGAAGTGGCCTGGTGGGTTGGGCTGTGTTCCCTCCTGAGGATACACAGAGAAGTGCACCTGCTTGGTTTTGGATATGCTGGGTTGGAGCAGCTTTGGTTCCAGCACAATGTGTCAAGCCTGAAGCTCTGGTGTGGGAAGGTGGTCATGGTGTGATATGCGGTGGCATAAGGAGGTGGTGGGAGTGGGTGGTGCTGGTGGGCATGTAGGTGACCTGTGTCCATGAGCCAGCCCTCGGTGCTGTCAGGCCTCATGCCCTGGTGATAGTGGGTGTTACTTTTCCCCAGAACGCCCCCTGCACTTTGCGGAGAAGGTACTGCCAATCCTGCATGGGCTGGGCACAGATAGCTACCTGGTGGTGAAGAGGCACCAGTCCATGGAGGCCATGCTGCTGTACCTGGGTAGGTGATGTTCTCGGGTGGGTGGTGACCTGGGTGGGTAGTATGCCCAGGTGAGTGATATACCTGGGTAGGTGGTGACTTTAGGGCTTAGTAGGCTGGTGGGTTCCTCTATCCAGCTAGGGTGGGACCTGCTGGCACTGGGCAGGAACAACTCAAGCGGTGAGCAACAGATGAACAGGTCTCTTCAGAGGCTGGGACAAGATGGGACCTTATGTCTAGGGTCCCCTGGATGTCTAGGTCCATGGTAGGGGGTTGGTGCAGCCCATGCCCACTCTAGTCATCCCACAGCGAGCCACGTGGGTGACACCAAGCATGGCATGATGAAGTTCCGTGAGGACCGCAGTCTCTTGGGCCTGGGCCTACCCTCAGGTGGCTTCCATGATCGCTACTTCATCCTCAATAGCAGCTGCCTGCGGCTCTACAAGGAGGTCCGGGTAAGTGGCCCCTCTGGGTCCTGCCCTATGATGGGCACCTACACCTGATTGTGCACAGACACCCCTGCACAAACATTCTCCTGGGTTTGCCAGTGAGAACATCCCCATCATGGGGTCTTGGGCCAGCACAGCAGTGGGGAGAGCTAAAGATTTCTTAGGGACCTACCTACCTGCTATGGCCCTGGGTGGCTCCTGTGCTGTGTCCTGTAGCCCCACTAGACCCTGGATCCTGGATATCATCACATCAAGCACGTGCTTTCTCACCTGGACACGCTGCATGGTGACAACCCTAGGTTGTGGCCTATGCACATCTTGTCACTTCACAGGTCATACCCCTTCTCGGCCTACTCCATGCCCACTCTGTCCACATTTTGAGTGTCCTCCCAGGTCAGACTCCATCCTGGCAACCTTTCCCCTAACATCTTTTGTACATGCATGCAACATCCCACTATGCACTACAACACACACTGTCCTGGCTCTGGATCTAGACCTCCTTTCATAACCCTGATCCTCTATTAAACAGAGTCAGAGGCCATGGAGCGGGGCCCCTGAGACCGTGAGTAGCTGTGGGTCAACTGCCAGCTGCCTTACACTACCTGGGGGCCAAGTGAGCCTAATGGGAGCGTGGGGACACAGCCAGAGTTCCTAGCCATCTCCAGGCATGGTTCCCTGCCCCTTTGCCAGTCAGCACTGTCCCTACCCTGGGGTTTGTGGCCTAGGCTCCTGCGCTTCATCCCCAAACGTGTCCCAGGCTCCTTTCCCCAAGGCAGGGTCCCCCATCAGTGCAATGCTCAAGAATTTTCCACAGGACTCAGTATAGAAGTTGTGGAACCAGCAACGGAGGTCTCTAGGTTTGAATCAGAGCTCTGATCCTCATCTCCTGTCACCTCTGGAGCCATCCTCTTTCCAACCCTGGAGAGTTTCAGGGCTATCAGAATGTCCTTGCTAAGTCCTGTTGCTAAAATGCCAGGGTGGGGCTATAGAGACTTGTGGCACATTCCCAACCTGTGGTAGGAGTATCTTCTCCACCTCCTTGGCCAGTTGGCAGCCCTTGTTTGCACACCCTTGGGATAGGGGAGCTCATCCACTTCTGCCTCAGGGCTGTCCTAGACCTAAGAGAGTACTTCTGTTTGGAAAAAGGCACTCCCTCAGATTCAGCCTCTTGTGCCCTTGTGGATCCCAGCTATGCCTTGGGGGGCCACAAAGCGTAGAGACAAGCAGCAAAAACGTGTTCCCAAGCCCAGGGGACTAGGCTGAATTCCCACATCAGCTCCACCAGTGTCTCCAGCCCTTCCTGTCCCTTCATCTCCTGAGGACATCTGGACAGGCCTAGTTGCCTTGGAGGGAATAGAGCAGATAGAATAGGACCCTCTCCTCCTTTTCGTCATACATTGTACCTCTGTTAATGCAGCTGGGGCTCCTGCTGACCCTTGTGGGATATGCCTCCTCTTCTATCCTTTGCCTCCTATGATCACATCCTTACTTTAGGGCCTGTCCACCCCTGAAGTCAGTCTCCCTTGGTCCTGGGCTATTTCCTCAGCCCCCTCCTTGTAGGGGCACTTAGCCCCTTTGAGCTGACCAAGCCCATAGGTGTGGACAGGGGAGGAAAGATGGCTGCAGCACCTGAAACAGCAGTGGCTGACCCCTTGGCCTGGAGAGGAGAAGGCAGGAGAGCTAGAGAAAGGGAACTGATGTAATGTTTGTCAGTCCAGACTTGGTGAACCACCCCTTACTTACTGGGGGTGTGATTTTACTGCTGTTCCAGGAGGAGGTGTATTGTCTCCATTTCACAGGTGAGAAAGCAAGCTATGAGTGACCTGCCTAAGGCAATCCCTGGGTGGTACTGCTGGGATTCAAACCCAGATTTGTTAGCATTTGTTAGCATCAAAGCTAGAAGTTTTTGTTCCTTGAAGTATAGGAATCAAGGACTCCTCAGTGCAGGGGTAAATGGTGCCACATTCTACGTGACAGAAGCCCTGAGAAGGTGTGTTTTGGCTATCAAGGTGCTGGAAATTCTGGTATTTGTTGGTTTATGGAGCAATAGGACAGAATATTTGAAATTGGGACAATCCCTGGCATTCAGGGTATGTAAACAGTCCAGCCTCATCCTGGGGGTCTCCCATTGTTAAAGACCCCCGAGGCACCTGGGAAAGGCACATACTAGAAAGATCTTGGTTCCAGCAGAGGTCTTTGAGCATCAGGGAGTGAACTTCCTTCTCTGCCAGTAACCTACCTCAGAGATGCTAGAAACATGCACTGTTTCATTAGAAATGAAGTCCTTGGGGACCAAAGATTACATTGACGACCGCTTTCCTCGCCCCCCACCCCCAACCCCCGCCAAGTCCTCCTCAACCTTCTGGTCTCAGCCAGGCTCATGTCACACACATGCCATGCACACCAGAGCTCAAGGAAGCAGAGGCTGAGGATTGTTTTTCAGATTTCCAAGGATCCATAGCGTGGGTTGAATTCCACAATTCCCACAATTCTCTCCACGCCCTGACTGAAACCATCATTCCTGTCACACCCATGGGGCTATTCCTTTCACTCTTGATTGACATTACTCCTTGCTGCTAGTTCTCTTTCCTTTGTACACGCAGCCTGGTTTCTTCCAAGTCCACAGCCTGCTTTTCATTCCTTCAAACTGTTGTCTTTCATACCTGCAACCCAGTTTTCCCCACCCATATGCTTTCTTTTGTCATGCCTGGAGCCTGGTATGTCCTATGGCTCTAGCCATATTTCTTTTACTGCCTGTCTGTCTTTGCTGCCTGGTTTCTTTCAACCTGCAGTTTGATTTTTTAAATATTCTTTGCCTTGCTTTTTCCCTGCTTGCATCTAAGTTTCATCCTTGTATTCTTCCCACACCATGTTTCTCCCAGATCCCATAGCCTAATTTGCCTTCTCACTACCCAGTTTCCTCCCTGCCTGAAGCTCAGATCATCCTATGCCTGCAGCCTAGTTTGTCTCAGGCCATCTTGGGCACATGAGCACTGTCAAGTCAAGTGCCATGTGTGGGAGACATAGGGCTCTCCCATCGGGGCCTTGGTCATTAGGGGGGATTAGGGTGAAAGCAGAGTAAAGGGTCCCTAGTAAGCTCCTCTTAAGCCAACCCCTATGATGGCACTGAAGTCTTCATTAGTTCCTAAGCAGCCCAGCCTTTTGTGACCTCATGGGAATTCTAGTTTTCAAAACTCTCCACCTTCCGTGGCCATCTCCTAATCCCCTCTTTTTGTTCTTGTTAAGGAGCCATGCCTGGGGGGCCTGGGAGCAATGGTAGGGAACAGGGTGGAGAAGACAATTTTTACCCCTAGTTTTGGTTGTAAGTGTGTCCCCTTCCCCTGCCATCCACCCTGGTGCCCTTGCTGGCTCCAGAGGTGCCTAGTGGGAGGAAGGTTTCAAGCAAGTGGCTACTGGAGCAGGAGGAAGGCTCATATCATGACCTCTAATCAATCTCTTCCTTGGGGGGTCACTGCTCCCATCCTCCTGCCTCAGAGCCAGCCTGCTTCTTCCAAGCACAGACCCATATGCAGAGGCAGGGGCCAAAAGTAAGCCTGTAGGTGATCTGGTGCCCCTCCCCAGTACATCAGTCTCTGGCTTCCTGACCTAGACCATTGGGAAGTTCTTTCTTTGGTCTACGGAGCAGCCATTCTGCTTCAGCTTGTCATTAACCTTCCCCTTGTGGAACCAAAGAGCTAGTAACTGCTGACCTCACAGCCTTCCATTCACACGGTCAACCCTGGAGCCTCTGTGAGGCAGGAAGGAGTGAGGGATAAATAACCTGAGACAAACAGACACAAGCAGCCAACTAAGGCTCTCAGATAATGCACACTTGTTCAGTGTGGTGCCAGAGGGTGATGTGCAGACTTCTCCCTCCACAGTCTGGTTCAGTCGATGCTGTTCAATTCTCCAATTTACAGGGCAGCAGGGAGGGACTGGGACTCACTGCTCTGGATGTCTCACTGGATGGCTGCCTCCGGGACTGAGGGTTGACTGTTTGGTGCCTCTGCAGGGAGAGAGGCCTGGGGGCTTCATTGTGAACAGAGTGGGCTTTGCCAGAAAGGCTTCCTGGAGGAGGTTCCCTGTGCTGGGATACAATGGGGGCTGGGTGAGGGAGGAGGAAGGTACCCGGTCTGAAGTGGCCCAAGGTCCACCCTAACTGACTGAAGTACCTTTTCCTCTACCCTCCCCCACCCCAGAGTCACCGGCCTGAAAAGGAGTGGCCCATCAAGAGCCTCAAAGTCTACCTGGGAGTGAAGAAGAAACTCCGGCCACCCACCTGGTAAGCTCGACCTGGGGAGATAGGTCTGTGGCTGGGACCTGTGGGGGTTCAGAACAGATGGGGTAGGCACAGCCGGGGACTTTGAAGTTGACAAGGGTTGGCTCAGTGGTTCTGAAGGTGTGGTCTCCCAGACTAGCTCAGCATCACTTGGAAACACATTAGGAACCCAGCTTCTCAAGTGTTGGCTTCGGGACCCTAGGGGTGCAGTCCGTGCTATAACAAGCCATCCAGGGAACTCCAATGCTTACTCATGTTTGAGAGCCACTGGCCTGGATTGAAACCCTGTCACTGACTATCTCTAGGACCTGGCTGTGCCTCACTTTCCACATTTGTGGAATGGTGAAAATAATGGTAGCCCTTTCAAAGGGTAGTTATGTTTTAAAACGTTGAAAAGTGAGGATAGCCATCATTATTGTTATTAATTGCAGCCACCAATCTTGGTTCTTCTGACTTTCTCAGGCTGTGCCTGATTATCTCTGGAGTGCAGGCCTGGGGTGGGCTGGGGGAGCCAAAGGCCTGGGAGGCTGTGAGGAAGGTAGGGGCTATGAGAGGAACAGGCAGCAGCCAACATCTGCTACCCTTGCTAGAAGGCCCTGAACTCTGCCCCCACCTCTGACACATGCTTTTGGGCTTTGTCCTGGGAACCTGGGTTGTGAGGCCTCTGGGAGCTATCAAGTGACTCCACTTGCCCCTCTTCTGCAGCTGGGGCTTCACTGTGGTACACGAGACAGAGAAACATGAGAAGCAGCAGTGGTGAGCAAGGGCCCTGTCTTGAGACCCCAGGCCACGGAGAGATGGTAGCCCATCCCCCTTGATTGGGTCCCCTCACTGCCCACATCTGTGCCCTGCCCCAAGACCCTGGGCTGGGGAGATTGGGCAGGGTGTCCTCCACTCAGCTGGGCCACTGGCAGCATCTAGACCTGTGCATCTGCCCTGCAGGTACCTCTGCTGTGAGACACAGATGGAGCTCCGGGAGTGGTTCGCCACCTTCCTCTTTGTTCAGGTACCAGGTAGAGGTTTCAGGGGTGGAGTGTGGGGTGGGGTGGAGTCCCGAGGAGGCATCAATTGTGGTGAATGGGGCATTTGCTTCTTCACTATTCAGGTCACCAATTGCTTCAAGGAGACTTTGAGTTGCTATTAATTCAGTTTGTTTGTGCCCACTCTTGTCCAGCCCAGAGCCAGGCATGCTAGAGGCAGAGGGTGTAGACCCCTGCTCTTGGTGGTAGGTGGGTGGGGAAGGCAGCAGGGAGAGGATGTTATGGGAGATGAGTCTTTGGAGATGAGGGAGTGTTCATCAAGTGAAGGGAGGGGCGGGGGTGGCTTCTAGGCAGAAGGAACAATCTATGCAAGGCATGGCACGTGAACTACAGATTGTCTGATGGGGTGTAAAGGGAGAAGCCAGGAATGCCAGAAGTTAGCACTGGAAAGGGACTCAGGAGCAAAATCTCAAAGAACCTTGAAAGCCATGCCAAGGAAGCTGAACTTAACCTAGTCAGAAGTTTTAAGGGAGAGTGTTAAGCAAGAAAGAGTGGTGTGCAGGTTTGAATTTGAGTGGGCTCATTCTGGGTGCAGCATGCAGGAGTGAGGAAGCCAGGGAGGTGGCTGCTGCAGTGGGGCAGGCAGGAACGGGCTGTGGAGGACTTCGAGCAGGACCAGAGGGGTGGACTTAAAGCTGAGGTTTGTAAGTAAGAGCTCAGAATAGTTTAGGGAGACGGTAAGACTACCAGGGCCCCAGGCTGAGCTCTCCAGGGTAGATTCTGTAGTGTTCTTGGTTCCTGGTGAAAGGAAGCAGACACGCTCCTCTAGAACTGTTCTCTTGGTGCTACACTCCGGGAGCGGTTGGTTTGTGGACCCAGAGGTGAGAGTTGCTGAGTAACGTAATTGGCTGTGTTTCACCAGGCCTATAGTCATGTTCTGGTAATGCCGCTTCTCGGGTCGGCTGGGGTCGAAGCAGGTGGCGTCATCTCAGATCACAGCTAGAGGCATTTCCGGGAAGGGCGGGTGGGCCAGCGCTGAGCCCAGACCCCAGCTCCTGCCCTTCTCCCCAGCACGATGGCCTGGTGTGGCCCTCGGAGCCTTCACGTGTGGCCCGGACCATGCCTGAGGTCCGGCTGGGCAGTGTATCGCTCATCCCCCTGCGAGGCAGTGAGAATGAAATGCGCCGGAGTGTGGCTGCCTTTGCTGCAGACCCCCTTTCTGTGAGTGGCTTTCCATCCCTATGGGCAGGGGGCTGGGGTCTTGGCTGGAGCCTGCCTTCCCCCAACTCACCTCCCTGCGTCTCCTCTCTGAGTGCCCTCAGACCCCATTCCTCCATCCTCAGTAGAAGTCCTGACAGACCCCTTTAGTTCACATGGTTCACGGGAGCCCCCTCTCCACCTGGCCCCTGGCTCCTGTGAGCCTTTCCAAGGTACTTATGGAATCTGGACTTCTGTGCCTTCCACAGCTCCTCCGAAACGTGTGAGCGCAGGAGCCAGCCCCTAGCTCTGGGACTCTGCCGCCTTGAAACCTTCCTGTTCAGACACCCCCCATGCCCTGCGTGCCTGCCGTGAACCAGCAGTGGGTGCATGAGGAAGCTGCACCTCCACACCCCACATCCTGACTGCAACGTGGCATTCTCTGCCCTGGGGGTAGGGGCAGCAGGGACAGACTGAGGAAGAACCCCTCACCTGCCCTGTCCGGGTGCTCAGCCCTCCTGGCCCGGCCTGCTCCCTCCCAGGGTCACCCACCCTGAGTTTGAGGGGTTGGAGAGATGGACATCAATCAGGAACTCTGGAGGAACGCCATCCTTTCAGAGGCTCCAGGACCTGGGGCACCCGCTGGAAGGGAACCCACCCGCTTGCTACAAACTCCAGAACAGCACAAAGGGGATACTCTAACAGAACACTCAGCTGGGGTGGGGAGGGAGCTCTTGGGTGACTTTCTACAGGGCTGAGAGCGGGACTTGGAGGACTTTAGCCCCATTTCTGGTCTGGGCTGACTGGGAGGGCCCAGCCTGCCTGGTGCCTCTTCCCCACTTTGGGGACCTTTTGATAATATAAATGTATCAGTATATTTTATCTGTGGTGCTGAGGCCTGTAATTGGTTGGGGGTTTCCAGTGTCCTATGGTAGGTGGGGATAGCAGTGAGTGCCACTGCCCTGAAGCCGGAGACCTCGGCTCTGCTCTCTCCAAGCCCTGAACTGTGCGGCCACTCTCCCTGGCCCCAGTCCCCGGCACAACCCCGGCCTGGCTCCACACCATCCTCCTGTACTCTTGGGGGTGACTGGGCCAGGGTGGGGAATGCTGGGCCTGATCCTGGCCAGGACAGACCCCAGCTGGACTGAGCCTGTCCTTGTGGTTAGTCTGAGCTGGAGCCTGGGTGTGGCATGTGAGTGACTCAGGGCAGCCCCTCACCAGCCCCTCTATAAGACACAACGTCACAGTGTCACAGGAGCTGTATTAAATTGGGAAGAAGGGTCTTGGGTTTCTCCTTGCCCCTGTGCACACACCTCCAGAGGTAGACCCTGCCTTGCACCAGAAAGCTGCCTTCACTGGGCACTGCCTGGTCATTTCCTCCAAGAAGACAAGGCCCTGGCAAGTTAGGGAGATAACGAGCTGTTCAGAGATAGATGGGGCCTCCCTGGGAAGGTGCCAGATACCACATTCCTGCCTCTGCCTAGAATCTCATTATGGACCTCTCCCCAGAGGCCCAGCAGGCAAACATGCTGACCTCTTAGCCTTAGTCTCAGCCAGTAGGGCTGGGCAAATAAGGGTGGATGAGCCACATGACCGCTGACTCATGTGATCCAGCTCAGTTGGGAAGCCTAAGTGCAGGTCGGGGTCTTGGAGACCTAGACTCCAGGCTCCTTGTTCCTGTCTTTTGAGAAAGGGAGGTGGAGAAGACGGGTTCTCCAGTCGGTGTGAATCTCCCATTCATTCTCTTCCTGTCCCAGGTGGGCTTCTCCGGGCCAGGCTGACCATTCCACCTGCATCCAGGACAGATCCTTGTCCAGGTGCTCAGCGGCTAGCATTTGTCCCTGGATCTGACCTTGGACTGACCAGCTAGCCCTGAGGCTCAGAGAGAGGGTGGGTGAGACTGGAATTGCCCCCCTGCTAGGCTGCCAATGTCTCTTCCCTGGCTGAGGAACTGGCCACAGTTGGCTGGATTAGGCCACCAGGGGGCAGCCACAGATAGCTCAACATTGCTCATCCTAGAAGAGGTTCTGGAGAAGCCCCAAAGTGGCTGTTCTGGCTCAGGCTTTGCTCTGTTGGAGTGTGGGTGCGACCTGTCCCTGTCGTTGACCCTAAGGCTGATGATGTTCTGGAAGACAGCACAGTGCAGGGATGCACTTTGGACTCACAGGCTGTAGTAGCCAGGAGGAGAAGGGAAGAGCCCTTTACCAAGCATCCACTGTGGGTCAATGCCTGTGTTCTATGTACTCTCTCCTCCTGGCAGAGTAAAAAAATAAATAAGGCCCAGAGAAGGGAGGTGACTTGCCCAAGGTCACACAGCTCTCCTGAATCAGGGCTGAAGTCCATTTCCACTGCCCCACTTTGGGGGTAGGGTGGGTGGGTCTCCCTCCTCTACTCTTCTGATTCCAAATTTGCTCTCTCTTAGTAGCCCCAATTTGTCCCCTGGGGAAGGGCATCTGAACTGTCAGGAGTTATGATAGCTTAAAGTACTTTACCTTGGTATCAGGGATGACATCCCAATAGGAGGCTTCAGGACCTCAATCTTAACGATATATGGCAATAAAAACAGTGTTGGATGGATTAGAGCAAGAGGTTCTGATGGTCTTCTCGAAGATTCCTAGAAATGGGGCCTCTTGGGAGGTTTGTTCCCGTATTATTTAAGGTTGGATTGTGGTGGGGAGTGGGTGAGCAGCCCAAAGCTGGACCTTCTGAGGGGTGAGGAACAGCTCTTAGAGAGGGAAGGGCTTCCTGGAGGAGGAGGTACCCCTGAACTGACCCTGAAGACTGGAAGCCTTGCTGGGTACCTATGGTGGGGTGGAGTATGACTTGGATTGGGGGTGAGTTGAAGTGTTAGGAGAAGACCAGGGCTTCACGAGTCCATTGAAGTCTGGACCTAACTGCAGGGGACCACAAGCAGCCCTCGAAAAGAAGGTTGTGGTAAGTTAGGACATTGTGGATGGGAAGGAGGCTGAGCGGGAAGAGGGTGGGGTAGGGCTGGGAGGTGGGGTGGTGTATCTCTCTCTTTCATCTCCTTGCTCAACCTTCTCACCCTCCAAGGTGTTCAGAAGCCATCAAGGGCCTGCAGGCCTCAGGAAAGACCCCTGGGCTCCACAGGAAATCAATTTTGGGGTGGCAGGGGGTGGAGCTCCGCCTCCTCCGTGCTTCCCCCTGAGCCAATTGGAAGAGGGGCTTGAAGCTTAGGTCTTCTTTTCTGGCCCCATGCTGTGGTGGCTCCCAAGCCCCCTGCCCACAGCTGTCGATGGTTTGGAAAAGCGTGGGTGTGGATACCAACTGGGCAGATGCGGACACTCCTGTCTACAAGCTCTAGAGTCTTCACTGAGTTCTAGAGGTTTCTGATCCTCAGTGTTCTCACCTGTACTTTGGAGATATTAATGGTAGAGGCATACCTGACTTTATTGCACTTTGCTTTATTGAGGTCTACAAATGTTGCATTTTATTTTTACAAATTGAAGGCAAGACTCTCCAGTGAAAAGATTATGACTCACTTTGTTGCAGTGGTCCGGAACTGAACCCACACGTATCTCCAAGGTATGCCTGTACTTCTAAAGGAAGAATTAAATGAGCCAATAAGTGTGAAGTACCAAGCATTATCCCTCCATCCCCATCCCAGACATGTCTAGGGGGACATCATGACATCCAGAATCTTCTCCAGGCCCAATGTATTTTCATTCACTGAGCATTTCTTGAATACCTACTGTGTGCAGAGCTATACTAAACACTGAGCAGGAACAGATGA
This sequence comes from Lyroderma lyra, assembly GCA_004026885.1. NCBI lineage: Eukaryota > Metazoa > Chordata > Mammalia > Chiroptera > Megadermatidae > Lyroderma > Lyroderma lyra. Next base: position 216,859 of record PVJL010000345.1, on the reverse strand, counting down.
GTAAGTAGTTGTGGGGGAAGGAGGTGGCCCTTCTGTTGAGTGATACAGATCAGGGAAGACTCCATGGATGAGGTGAAGCTAAAAAAAGAGCCATATTTCTGCAGGTGTAATTGACAGGGAGAGGTCTCCAGGAAAGGGAATGGTATGAGCCAAGGGCAGGGTGATGTGACCCTGCAATGAGCAGCTGGTTGTGGTTGGAGCTTAGTGCCCCCGGGTCCCTCCATGGCCTGTCCCCCATGCCTCTGATATTGGGGTCTTTGCCTCTTAAATATGACCACATCCCATGGTCATGGGCTCCTTGGGGTTTTTCCCCCACCAGAAAAAGGAGTAGTTCCTATTCCTTTAGCCAGCTCTGTGACCCAAGTGACCCACACCCTGATCTAGGGAATGTCTGTCTGTCTCTCTGATAGGTATATAAGTACAGTTGGCATGAAACTTCCAACCTTTCTTCCAATAGGATACCTCTTTCAAGAAGCTCTTCTGGATTGCTCTTTATTCCTACTGTACTGAGTGCACTTAACAGCGGTATATGTGTGTGCACACCCAGGTCCTTGCACTTAACTAGGGAGGGACTGGTCCAGGGGAGAGCTGTCAGGGACAGGGTCCCCTGTCCACTCAAGCTGGTTCAGCTTTAGTGTATCCCCTCTCCCACGTCACTTTCAGCCTGTGGAAATTTCCACACTTTCTCTGCCCTGGTTACAGCTCCTATTGCTGTATTTGTTACCCTGGAGACAGTGGCACAGGCACACACATGCCACACACACTTGCCCTGCACACACATGGTACCTGCACACCTCAGCCCGCACTTACACACGCGCACGCACAGCACGTGTATGAACGCCCCCACACGAAAAGCTCTCTAGGAAAATTGCCCGCCTCTTGCCTGCTGTTCCCCCTCCTCCCCTCTATCCTCCCACCACCACCCACCTCAAAACACTGAGGCCAAGGAGATGGGCTGGATGGTACCTCCCACCACCTGCCAGCCTGGGAGGCACTTTCCCCTCCATGACAGTAGTGTGTTCTTCCCCACCGCCTGCCTTTCCCGCTCCTGCCCTGCCCACTCGGGCCTGTCTCCCCTGCTCTCCCTACACTGCCCCTCTCTCCCACTTCTCTGCACTCTGTATTTCTCCCTCCACTTCAGCCACTCTGAGTCCTTTGTCACTCTTCTGCCTTCTGAGGTGAAAATTGTCCTTCCTCCCTGCCATTCCTGCTGAGGGGCTCAGGATGGGGGTATCTCACAAGGGCTAATGGAGACAGATGGGCCAGCCGAGAGAACCCAGGGGCCTGAACCTCCTCAATTCTTGTCACTTTCTGTCTCCTGAGTAAGGGGAGGGCTGTGTGCCTGGCACCATGGAGACCAATGTCATGGCAACACAGCCTGGGTGGGCACAGCCTGTCCCCTAGGAGGAGAGTCTTAAGCTGCTGCCCAGCACCGGCTGCCATGCCTGCCTCCACTCTTACCACCCCCAGGACACCCCCACCCTAACCAACTCTACTTGCTCTGCAGCTTCTAATGCCTTCAGTCACTAATGGAAGTGTGGGTAGGAAGAAAATCTTGAAAATACCCGAGAGTTCATTTATAGACTGAGGACCAGAGAGAGCAGAGACTTGCCCAGGGGTATACACACAGCAAGTCTGGTCAAGTTCCCAGGTCAGTAGTCACTGGGGCCAAGGGGTCAGTTTAACCTGGGATCCTGCCACCTATGAGGTCTCTAGCCTGTTCTTAGTGTCACAATAATAATGATACAAATAACAATGCTGATAAACTATGAAAAAGCACCCATCACCTGCTGGGCTGAAGCTTTGCATGTGACATTTGCTTTAATCCTTATAACCAACCCTATGAGGAAGATACTCTTTGTTCCCATTTGACAGGTGAAGAAACCGCAGCATGGACTTCCCAACGGCAGGTGGCTAATAAGTGCTGTGGCTGGGACAGGGACCCAGGTACTTCCCAGATGGCTGCAGGCGTCATGCCCGGTGCCCTCTCCAGCAGGCGGTCTTCTAAATCCTTGGCAAACTGTCTTTCCTTCTGGAGAGAGTTCACAGGGAAGATCTAGGGCTCAGTCTAGGCCTGGCCCTAGGGTTTCTAGAAGCCAGGAGAGTATTTTTCTAAGAAAATGGAAAGGGAACAGAGCTTTGTGTGGTGAGCGAGTCCTGTCTAAGCCCAGGTTGGAGCCTCGGGATGAGAGAGGGGACCTTGCTTTCCAGACCCAGCCTCAGTTTGCCTCCCAGCCTTGATGGAGTCACACGTCAGCTGCCTCGCTCCCAGCTTATGCAATCATTCAAATATAGCAGCTGCCTTTATGCTACTGAGTCACACCCCCTCCCTCCCCCTCTTCAGGTGTGAGGAGTTAAGGGAGAAGAGGTAATTAGGGCTGAGTGGGTGGCTCAGGGTCTCCTGTCAAGGTGGATCTGGTGTGCTGGATTGGAATACGGGGGGGGGGGGCATGGGGAGCTGGGGCCGGGCCCCAGGGAAAGTAAAACCTTTCCCAGAGTATGAAGCCACAGGGGTCACTTCTGCCCTGACCTATCCCACATTCCTGGGGATTTCTTCCCAGGGCCACAAGCTATAGCCACAGCCTTCTCTCCTGCGCTTCCGGCCAGCTGAAGGAGGGAGGGGTGGAAGGTAACAAAGGAGTGGTCTTGCGGGGCAGTGGCGATGAGTCCCCGGTCCTAGGAGCCCTGCCCTTTACTCGCCGTGTAGCCTGGGCATGTCTCCACCCTCTCTCATCTCAGTTTCCCCATCTGTACCATGGGGAATTGGACTCCACTGGCTCTAGCATCTCATGCTGCCTGATCCATATCCCTGGAGATGACCTTGACCTCAGGCAGAAGGTACTTCCAAGTGTCTGGTTGACTTCCTTTTCTTCTTCCTTTTCTCTTCCCATACTCCCCTCCCTGACCTTGCCATTGGTTCTACCACTTTATCCCCCTGCCCAGAAGGAATGGGGATCTCACTGCTCCCATCTGGGGTCACCCCTTCCCTCACAGGCAGCTCTGACTGGTCCAGAACCTGAAATGGGCCCATCGTTCCTCAACTGTAGGTTCTGGGTCCCAAAGTCAGTATTGAAGCTTCTCCACCCTAGAGCTGTGCTGGAGGCCGTGGTGGCCTTTTGTTCCTTTGTCAGCAAAGGCTTTGTCACTCTTAGTGTCATGGGGTCCATGCTTAGTGTGGGAATGTAGGAAACTGTGCCAGGCCCCTTGCCAAGGACATGTTGCTCTTTCAGTCATTGTCTTTGGAGCCACAAGCAGCAGCTTCCTGGATGAGGAAGAGGTGGAGAAGCACTACGAGGTGGCTCCCTGAGCTTCCTACTACCCCTTACCCCTCCATCCTGGGCTCCTGTTGCCAAGAGTCAGATGTGGCCCATCCTGGCCCCTGGCCAGTGGGAGGAGCCCAAGGGTTTTTAGGCAGTTGTTTGTGAAATCCATGTTCTGTCGATTACCAGCCTTCCCCAGAGGGCTGGGGGCTATTTTCCACTCTGGGGGCTCAGTCAGCCCTTGGTGGGTGTTGCAGTTCTCACAGAGCATGTTAACAAGCACCCCCACACGTGTACACATCACCTGTATCCCCGCATCCTCTTGCAGCCTCCTAGGGCTTGTTCCAATGGGATCCCGGACTGAGCTCTGAAGTGCACCATCTCATTTCTACACTCAACTGTGACTCCTTTCCCACTTTTCACCATCAGCATTGCCCACTTGTAACTGGTGAGGGTGCTCAAAGGCAGGGGACTGGGTCTGAGTTGACTAGGACTTTGGCCTGTCCTTGACTAAAATGTGATCCAGTAAAAGAGATGAATTTGAGCAGGAGAATAAGGTGGTGGGACAGATGGCAAGTTAAGGAAGGGATAGGCAGCCAAAGGCTGTTCAGCCCAGAATCCGGTGACTCCTCCTGCCTACCTGTCCCCTGTTCCCCTGTGGGTGGGGGCAGGGTGTGTGCTGAACTGGCCCAAGAAGAATGGGCCAGCATTTGAGGTGAGCAGAGCAAAGGAAGAGGAGAGGGAAGTCAGCCTGGGAGGGGAAACAGACTGTACCGAGTCAAAGAGGAGGAAAGGGCTGGCATGTGTTCAGGGACCAGAACTGCTCCATGTGGAACAGAGGACAGAGAGGTCAGTCAGGGTCGATCACGAAAGACCTCAGAGGCCAGGCTGAGGAGCTTGGGCTTTATCCTGAGGGAAGTGGGGAGCTGTGCAAGGGTTTTAAGGAGGAGTTACATGCCCAGCTAGATGTCTTGGAAAGCTGGCACTAGATGCAGAGTGGATGTAGAATAGAGGGGTTGGACTGGGATAGAGGGCTGGAGAACGGCCAGGGGAGGGGCAGGAACCTCTGAAGATGAAGGGAGTAGGTAGATGTGTGAGAATTACAGAGGGAGAATTGACAGGACTTCCTTACAGATTTGACACAGGACGGGAAGAGGCAAAGTGACTTTGAAGTTTCCATACTGAGGATTAGAAGTATACTGATGCCTTTGATAGAGACAAGACATGTTGGGTTTTGAATGAGTGCGAGGGGCCTGTGGGATGATCCCAGAGGAGATGTCCAGGAGGCAGCCTGTACCGGACATCTGGAGCTCCAGAGAGGGCTGGGCCACAGGGGCACTCATAATTCTTGGTGTTGGCAAAGGGGTCCATGCTCTGTGGGGGTGAGATGGAAAACGAAGAGAGGAGCTTAGTGCTCCTCACAAAAGCATCCATATCGACAGGACAAAGATAGGAGGAGGCAGTGAGCAAGACAGAAGAGGCCGGCTGGAAGGTGGGAGGGAAACACAGGAGAGTGGGGGAGTGCTCAGAGAAGAAGCCACATTCTTTGGCTAAGAGGAGGTAGGTGGAGCCTGCAGTCCTCACTAGGTGGTGGGTACAGGGTGGAGGTGGGATCCCAGAGGCTGCATCCTCCCATCGCTTTGGTCAACCAGCCACCTCCCAGGAATACCTTCCTCCTTCCCACATCTCTCTAGCTCCCCAACTAACAAAAACAAAAACAAGCAAACAAACAAAACCAACAAACGGTGTCTGCTGACTAGCTGTGAGGCCGCGGGCCACGCTGGGCCTGAAACGGGACATGCACGAATCAACACCATGGAGAGCGGCCAGGGGCGGGCCGCGGCAGGGCCCTCCGTTCTCGCAGAGGGCTTCTGGTCCTGCTGTGGCTGGTCTCGCAGGCAGTTGGAGGGGAAAGCAGGTCTGGATAGTCTCCGGTCTCCCCTTTCTGCACCTCCTCTCTTCCCCGAGCTACCCTACAGGAACCCCTATCCAACATTACTCCCTTGGCCCCATCAATTCAATCTCTTTAGGGGAGGGGTAAGGAAGGGAGGAAAACGCTATTTACTCGGAACCTTAGCAGACATTCCCCAAACCTCACATCTTCTTGAGGTTGGAATTTGTGATCCCCATCTTTCAGAGAAGACGCAAGTTCAGAGAGATTAAATAACTTGCCCAGGGCATATGTCAGAACTGGGATTTGAACTTCCACCTGCCTGGCTCTAAGTCTTGGAATATCCAATAGTCCTGGATCTTGCACCTTGTTCCTGCAGATGCCTTAATTCTGGGGCAACTGTGTAGTCTAGTGTGACAATGGGGTGGGGAGGAGACCCTTCCTCTCACCTGACTTGGTTGAGTATATTCCCAGGAGATTTCCAAGGATGAGGCCTCCACCATGGTTTCTGAGTGGGAGAGCAGAAAGGAGGTGGAGGGCCAGGTGAGGCCTCAGTGCACCTGCTCCCCACCCCTCGAGCCCAGGAGGTGCCCTCCTTTGAAGTCCTCTGACCCAGGCTCCTCAGTGAATGAAGGGGAGCTGTGAGGTCCAAGACTGAATATGGTTCAGGGCCAGCAGGCATGAGCAGTGAGATCTTAGGGATGGGTCAGGCTAAGAAAAGAGTTTGCCCAGGGCTTTCAGAAGTAGAAAGTTCTACCTTCTGGGACCACAGTAGAAAGCAAAAGCCCCTCACATTTTCTTTCCTGACACTTCCTAAGCCATGAGACAGCAGCTTTGTGTACCGCTCAGCCTAGACTGTTCATCCCTCCACCACTATGTACCCCCATGCCTTTCAGCAGGGGTCAGGCTTCTACTTAGTCTTTTGGGCTTGTCTGTCTGGAGCCTGTTGAGTGCATTGGGGGTTTATTCCCCCCCACAGCTCAGTGAGGTGGGATTACTGGTGAGGGTTACATGTAGCTCTTCTACCCTGGAATACACCCCCTTCTCCTGGGGTCCCTTCCTTCCCTTTAAAGACCCAGCTTTTATCCTCTCTTCCATAAATGCTCACTAACTTTTGGCTGGTTCAGGGGCCCTGTCTTGGCACCACAGACCCCATACTTCCCTCTATCACACTGTAAGTCACACCTCCCCTTGCCTGGATGATTCTCGAAAGCAAGGAACAGTCAGTCATGTAAGATGAAGATGGCCAGTTGTAGGTGTTTGTGAGTGAATAAATGAGACAGTTAGTGGTGAAGCCAGGACTCAAACCCTATCTCCTGCTTCAAGGCATGGGGGTTTTTTTCCTCCTGTGTCCAACAGGAGCTATGCTGAGACAACTCCCCACCTGTCCCATTGTCCAAACTGCCCCTGTTCCATTGGGCTAAAGCATCCTCCTGAAGAGTACTCTCTGGGGGCAGAGCAGAGGTGCAGCAGGATGTAGCCTGCTGACAGTGAAGGCCATGTGGGAACACTGTGGCCTGGGTGTCCACACTAGTAGAAGTCCATACTCAATTATCAGCTCCCAGAGTGTCCCAGCCAAGCAGAGCCACCAAAGGGTGGACTCTGTGACAAGGCTCTGAGTCCAGAGATCATCATCAAAAGCTCCCTGAGCCTCCTTTGTGCCCAACTCCGTGCTGGGAATGCACGTAGGACTTGATAGACCCAGGAAGGGAACCCAGAGGAGTTCTACCTGGAGGCTTGGCCCTTCCATGCTTGAGGGCACAGGAGTGTCCCCCAGCCCAAAGACCTCTGTAATGGGATAGTAGAGGGTCTGGGTCCTATCCACCTGCCCCTCACCCCAGATCCCATCCTAGTTCATGAACATTGCAAATCCCTCATTCTCACATCTCTCTCTCTCTCTCTCCCCGCTCCCTCCCTCTCTCCCTCCCCCTGATTTTTTCCCTCTTTTCTGTCTTTGTTTCTCTGTGTGTGTGTTTTCCCTAAGTCTCTCTGATCTCTTTGTATTTTCAGCTTGATCACTATGGGGCTGTGATTCCTCTCTCCTCTTCTTTATGTTTCTCTCCCCTTTCCTGCCTCTGTTTCTCTCTCTCTCAGTCTCTCCCTCTGTGTGTCTTTCTTTTCCTCTTCCAGCCAGTCTCTACCCCTCCCTTTCTCTCTCCCTTTCTGTCTGGGCCTCTGTTCCTCCTCCCTTCCCCCTCCCCCTTCTGCATTATCAGACTTGCTCCAACCTCCTCCCAGAGTCAGCCTAGCGGCAGAGGCAGTGGCAGCAAGAGAGGCAGGAGCAGCCAGGAGCGGCCGGGGCAGCAAGGCTGGATTGGGGTGTGGAGTCCAGGCTGAGTCAGAGACAGGCCGCTGCTCTTGGTTCCTGTTCCTGCTGGGCCAGTCACCCTGCCCGGAACCCCAGCAGGGTGGACAGGGCGAGGTGCCACCTTAGTCTTGCTGGGGAGGCAGATGATGAGGAGCGATGGGGCAGGCATGCGGCCACTCCATCCTCTGCAGGAGCCAGCAGTACCCAGCAGCGCGACCGGCTGAGCCGTGAGTACTATTGAGGGGTAGGGGTCTGGGTGAGTGGCTGCAAGAGGAGACATGGACAAGGTCCTGAGAGTTCCTCCAAGGAGCTGGGTTTGGCGTGAAGCTGAGCCACGTGGGAGGATTGATCCTGCTCCTGGGTGCCTGGTTGCTGGACTGTAGAATGGGGGGATGCTCTATACAGGGTGGGGCTGATCCATAGAGGGGGTTATTAGTCTAGAAGGCGATGGGGCTGGGGTCCCACAGAAGGGGCTGGTGGCTGGGAGAGGGGTTGGTAATAAACCTGAATCATTCTTTCGGGGGCTGGGGGGTTGGGGTGGTCTGCAGTTTGTGCGTATGTGGGAGGTGTTCCAAGGAGCTCTGGAGACTGATAAAAATTGATTCAGGACCTTGGAAAGGGACGATGTCCAGACCCGCAGGGCTTGTGTGTGTGTGTGTGTGTGTGTGTGTGTGAGAGAGAGAGAGAGAGAGAGAGAGAGAGAGAGAGAGAGAGAGAGAGAGAGAGAGAGACCTGGATCAGGAGATGTCTGAGGCAACTGCCCTCCCTGGACCTGGGATTGGGATTCACAGCCCTCACTTTAGGTGACTTTACCCCAAAGCACCAGTCCCAGGGAAAGCCACAGTATTAGTTGGAATGAGGTCCCTGTGTGCCAGCCTCCTGTATGCCGACATGCAGCGGGATGCATGTACAGGTGAGAAGAATGGGGTTCCGTGAAGGTGCCCCTTCACCATCTGGGGGTTGCCGAGGTGGTAGGCAAGTGACATGTGTGTCTCCAAGTCAGTGGAAGTGCAAGTCTATGCCAGGTTACCTGAGTGCATGTGTGCATATGTGTGGGGTGCAAGGGGACAGATGGGGTATAAAGGGGCCTGTAGAGTTCTAGGGTCCTTGGTGGTTGGATGTGCAGCAGCCTGTCAGGGTATCTGAGCATCTCTGTGTGACTGTAAGAGTTTATCTGCACATGTCTGAGTGCAGGTGTGTGTGTGTGTGTGTGTGTGTGTGTGTGTGTTTGAATTTGTTTGTTAGCATCATGTTAATATGTGTGCTGTGTCTACAAAATAGTGACTCAGTAATTAGCATGTTGATTAATTCCATGTGCATTCATGTATATTTGTTAGTATGTGAATATTAGTATTGCTGTGTGTGTGTGTGTGTGTGTGTGTGTGTGTGTGTGTGTTAGCATAAGTGTCCTAGTGTGGGCTTGTGATCATGGTGCTAGTGTACATTGTGCTTGTGTGGCTGGTATGCATGTTGTGTGTCTATTATGTGTACATGTAAATATGTGTGTGTTTATCTGAGTGTGTGGGGGTGGCTCTTTTCTTTCCCTGGTGATTGAGAACAGAACTGGGACACTATGGCCTACTGAGGCAGGGCAGGGGGTGCTGAATGTGGGATCACCTCCATGAGCCCAGGACAATTTTTTTTTATACCTGTGGGAAGATGCAGGAAAGAAAGAGGCAAGAATGGCTCTGCTCTCAGGGGCCTTCTAAGCTTCCTAGTCATAAAATAGCTTGAGAATAATTAAGCAGTGAAGACCAGGATTAAGCTAACAGGTGTGTGTGTGGGGGGAGTACAGCATGAGCAGACATCCTGGGTTGGGATCCCACATGTGCCTGAAGCAGGCAGGAGGTGACAAGAGCCACATCCTGCAGGATTTTGTACTCCAGGTCTCTTTGGCTTTATCCTGAGGGCCCCAGGGAGTCCAGGAAAGTACTCTGTAGTGGAAGGGCATAATCAAATTTGGGTTTTAGAAAGCTGCCTTAGTGGCCCTATCAGGGTTGAACTGGAAGAGAGAGATGGGGATCAGGAGGCCAGTGTGGAGGCCAGGCCAATGCAGGGCATCAATGAGGTCTGGGGCCAAGTGGGTCAAGGGGTAGATGAGACCAGGGTCTTTCTGAAAGGAGAGATCAAGAGGCTTGGGAAAAGGATGAGGAAGGGAGTATCAAGGTGGCTCAGGCTTGGACTGGGATGGGTCGGGGTGCCATGGTGGAACCTCAGAGATCAGGATGTCAGGAAGGAAAAGCTCTTGGAGGCCTCAGGCAAGTAAGGTAGGGTTGATCCCTACAGGATTTCTAGCCAGAGTACAAAGGGTCAGAGGTCACAGAGCCATCTCTTCCCAGACAGAGAAACTGAGGCTGTGGCTTTGTCACCCTCGTCTGGGTGCAAGGCTGGGGCTAAAGCTCTTTATCACACCCAAGCCTCAGTCTCCTTCCCCTTCAGGTCATGCATAGGACCTCTTGACTGCCTGAACTGAGCTGGCCGAGTGAGGATTAATTGCCTTTATGTTCCCCACACTCCCCGATTCCCCCTGCCCCCCAAGCAGCTCCTGCCACTCTTCCTGCTTCCCACTCCAGCCTCCTGTCCCCAGGGACTACTGATGGCTTGGCTGGGATCTAGCCAAATGGGAGAGGCAGAACTTCTGGCATTACCCACTTCAGCCTTAATGGACTGGGAGTCTCACCCTCAGCTGTGCTGCTGTCAGGTCAGGCCTGTCATCCTCAGGCTTCTGCTGCTTGCCTATACAGTCCACCCTATCAGCATGCTTCTGTTGCTGCATACATTCATTCATTTATTCAACGGGGACTCCCCAGTGCCTGCTTGGTGACCACTGAGCTGGCCACTGTAACATACAGAGGACGCTAACCCAGACCCTGCTCTCAGGGAGTGCCCAGTCTGATAAGGGAGGCAGAAGTGAAAACCTACAACCCTGTAGTATAAACAGTGCTTGCAGAGGGAAGCCCCAAGAACCTTGGGGGCCACACCAAGCCAGGGCTTCAGAAGAAGAGACCTGGTCTTGAAGGATGGATAGAAATTGCCTGGCCAGAGAAGAGCAGAGGGAACACCATGTAAAGGTGGGTAGACGCGAGAAAGCATGGCAGGTTTGAGGGACAGAAAAAGTTTGGGTTGGAGGAGTAAGGACATCAAGAAGAGGAAGAGAGGGCAGAAGGGGCCAGATTCTGTAGAGCTTCAAGTGCCAGGCTAAGGGACTTGGATTTTCTCTCAGGATTAGGGGGCTGAGCAAAGGCTTTGAAAAGGAAGACTATCCCAAGAAGCCCTCTTTGGTTCCCTCTTCCTCTGACCCCATGACCCACCTTGAAGTCTCTTTCCCTATTGCTACAAGATAAAAAAATGCAGCCCAGATTTGGCTTTCCCCTGTGAATCTTGTGCGTGTGAGCTCCTTACCCATCCAACCAAGGAGGTCCTCAAAGGCAGGAGCCACCTCCTCATGCTTTCCTACTCATAGCACAGGGCTGGGCACTCAGGCTCAGTGCAATCTTTGAGTGGGAGAGGACCTGAAGGTCACCTTCTATTAATAGCAGTTTCACTCCTCTATGCAGCTTGTCTACCCTCAGGGATGGGATGTTCATCCCTTCCCTCTTGGGCAGCCCTTCCCTTGCAGTGGTTATATCTGCCCTGGGCTCCTCTACAGGACCTGGCTACTCCAGGCTACCTGGCCTGGTCTTGTGTCATTTCTCTATGCTGGTCACTGTCCTTCCTCCCAAGTACGGCCAGGCCAAGACACAGTGGTTCAGGAGTGGCATGAATACATTCTGGACAGAAAGAGATGAGCAGATAGTAAAACTGAGATGGGTCAGTCCTTGACCCTTCTCCAAAAATAATTAAAAATCAGGCATGGCCAGGAAGGGAAGTGAACATAGACACTTGCACAGAGGTGCTGAGAGGTCTCCTGACTTATGAGAGTGGGCTATGGGCATGAGGGGTGAATCTCCCAGGACAGGAAGAGAAGCTGGAGGCATAAACACTCTCCATCCCTTCCCTCCTGTAAGTGAGTGACATCATCAGGGAGAAGGGGTACTGGAGGGGCTCAGAGAGACAGGGGAGAGGAACTGGAATTCATTCATTCCTTGGTTCACTTAGCAGCCATTCACTGGGTTGCTGCCTAACCAAACAAGCCAGCCTTGTGGGGAGATGGACAGGGCCAGTGACCACAGAGAGGAAAGCCATGGTCTTCCTCTGCCAGTGCCAGGAGAAGGCATTTAAAGGAGGAGCTTTGGGGATGACCTTAAAAGGAAGAGTCATTTCTCCAGGCAGAATCGAAGGCCAGCTCCAGGAAGAAGGAATGCCATGTGCAAGGACCTTGAGGTGAGCACAAACAAAGCTGATTTATGTGAGGACTGTGAGAGTTCAAAGTGACCCAAGCATGAAGTATAAGGGTGGGGGAAGGACTGAGCAGAGCTGGAGCAGGAAAAGAGTGAGGGAATAGAGGTTAAACCATAGGAAGCAATTTTCTGCTACCAAGGTGTCTGTCTCCCAACAGCCTTGCCTTGTAGGTGTAGCTTTCAGTTTGCAACTTCTTAATGTCTCCTAGTGCTCTCAGCAATTCTACTGAAGGGATCCTCCTTGCTTAAGGATGGGGTGTTCAGTGAAAAAACAGAAACCCCGAAAATGGGGGAGAGGCAACTGCTGAAGAAGGTGGGCCCCTTCCAGAAAGTGGCATGCAAATGAATGCAAAGTAATATGCAAATCAGCCAGCTTAGGCTTGGCACCTTTGTCCTGGAGGATGAGACATCGCTCCTGCTGTGCTGGCCTCCTATCCCGCTGCTCTGAGTGCCCCGCTTGTCTGAGCCACCGGACAGTAGCGTCCGGAGCAGGAGCCACAAGCTCCCCGTCAGCACCCCATCCTCCCGAGAAGTTGATATATTTAGTAGCAGGGATGTTTTCATCACATGTGTCTCCCATTGTTCAGCTGCGCGCTCTCTGGTAAAGGCCAGGTCCCCAGTGACGTGACCCAGTTTTCGAAGTCCCGGAAGTCACCCTTCTCACACTGCCCTCCCTGAAAACCAGTGGGCAACCGGGGCGCGCTGCAGCGGAACAGGCTCCAATAAGACATCCAGAGCGCTGTGGCCTCGGGGGCCTCGGGCTCCCACGCCTTGGACGGCCACCCTGGGTCCAGAGGGGGCTTTGAGAGTAGAATAGAGGTGGAGGCCGACAGGCATAGGTCCAAATTTCAGCACCATTACTTCATAGCTATGTGCTTCTGGGCGACGGCCTTAACTTCTCTGAGCCCCATGTGAATAGTGGAGTGGGAATAGCCCTACCTTCCCGGCAGGGTGACTGAAGAGTCTGCATACGGCAGGTGCTCATAAAGATGAGCTGCCGCTGTTATGAACCACCCACACTCACCTACACTTCTAGATTCGGTGGGGGCCTGGAGGGGGACAGATGAGAGCTGGGAGCCCAGAAGCTGTCACTGTGTGGGAGACAAGATCTGAAACAGAGCTGTGGCGGGAGGAATGGTGAGACGTGTGGATGCTCCGTGGGAGGGGCAGAGGGTCCTGAGAGACATGTGACCACCTCTCTAAACTGCCCTGTCTGGTCTGAGAATAATCCCCAAAGAATGTAATGGAGGAAAAGGCTCGATGAGAAAGGGTTTAAGACTATGGCCACACCCCCTGGCAATCTGTGAGTCATTCTGGGAGTTGTAGTCCAGCATGAATTTGCAGTTAAGTACACTTAGTACTGCCTCCTTGTATCCAAATCCATCCTGCTGCTGAGTCGGGCTGGGGGCAGGCCCTGATGGGTGCTGGGAGATTTAGGGCCCAAAGGGGAAGCCTCCTCAAAGCCTTCCTTCAGGGATCCCTCAGCCTGCTATATATTGGGGGTGGAGGATGCAGATAGGTCCAGGGACAAAAGGATTAAGCCATAATCATGACTCTTTATACATTCACACACAAGTTTACAGCTTCCAGAGCACTGTTTTCATATTCATGATCTCCTTTAATCCTCACCACAAACCTAACAGACTACTATTTTCTGGATGAAGAAACAGAGGATCCAAGAGGGGAAATAACTTGCCCAGAAGTATTCAGCCAGTGACTAATGGAGCCAGGCCTGGAGCACAGGTTTGTCTGCCCCCAAAACTCCTGCTCTGAAGGGACTGGAGTGGAGAAACCCCAAGATAGCCGAGGCTTCTGAACTTCATCTTTGGTGCTCCCAGGATTTTGCTCCTCTTCTTCCTCCACACTTCTCAACTTCTTTTTTCTCCTCTTCCTCTTCTTCTCCCTTTTACACTATCCCCTTCCACCCCAGCCTGGGGAGTAATGACCATGCGCTGTAGAGCTGTGCTGTAATACCACATGTCTCCAGCTGGGGTTGTTGTTACGTGCTATTCATTCCAGTCTGGATCTTCCTTATGTTTGAAAGGCCAAAGAGAGGGAGGGAAGAGGCTGGGCAAGGAGCAGAGATGAAAGGTGGAGCGAGGCCAGCACATTGTTCTCCACTACCACTACCACTGGGCCGGGGGTGGGAGGGAGGAAGGCAGACTGAGGAGCCCACACAGCAGGCTCAGACACATTGGAAGGGTTAAACCAGCATACAAGAAATTTTCCCCTCATAGATCTGGAATAGGCTTAGATATGGAATGGATTTAGGATCACATTGCATTTGGGGTCTGGGTTTCTGTGAAGATTGTAAATTGCTTGATACTGAGATGGGGGTGAGATTGGTTAGTTTATTTGTGCTCCTTTGTATCCAAGTGTAAGTTTGTGTGTGTGCGCGCGCACGTGCACGTGCACGCCTGAGTGTGAGCTTCCAATTGTGCACATATATATATAGGTCTGAGGGGGTGAGAGTGTGTGGATCAGTGTTTGTATAAAAGTGGACATATTCATATGTGTGAATATGCAAGTGTTCTTTTTATGCCTGACTTATTAGTGAATGCTTATATGCATGAAAGTGTGGAGTGTATATGTGTGTTCCCCTGTGTGTAGAGTGTTATACATGTATGTCCTAGTAAAACTATATGGATGTGGATCTCTTTATATGGGTATCCATGTTTGAGCATGAGGGCATGGATGAATGAGTGTGTGTGGTGGATTCACCTGCTCTGCTGACCCAGCAAGGCCATGCCCAAGGTCTGACTGCTCAATACTTTCTCTCCTGGGTCCCACCTGCCTGAAGGTAGAGATAAGATGTGTGTGGACTTGGGCTGAATGGCTGTTATGTGTAGGGCTGGGCTTCCCTCAGGGGCCTCTGGGACCCCTGCCAGTCAGTGAGGGCCCTGGTAGGAACCGGTTATCATTGTGTTCAGGCTCAGGTTGGGTTAGCCAGGATATGGGGCTATGAGGTTGAGATGCTGGACATAGCTGAGAGGTGTCTACGTTTCTCCTGGGAACTCTTAATGGCCATACTTGCAGCCCACTAGAGAGTTTCAGGGACTCCTAGCCCAGTCCTTTTCTTGTATAGGTGCAAGTATTGAAGCCCAGAGAGGAGTGGCGATTAACCCAAAGTCACACAGCCAGATCCAGAGCCAGATGGCAGGGCTTGGAGCAAAGAGAGGAGTGTGTCTGGTCTCCCTCTCTCCCTCTACCCCTTCCCCCAAGCTTTAGAAGAGTGGGGGAGCTCAGAATAGGAATCCAAATGTTTGGCATAAGGCCACCCCTTATACTTGGGCATTTCTACTACTCCCAGGCCTCAGGTGCTGCTGTTGAGGTTTGGACCAGAGCTTCTGCCTGCTGTGGAACTCATTCCAGGAACTTGTGAACTCTTTCATTCCATGGGGTGTGGAAACTCTATGAACAGGAGCCCAGTGGTGGGGTGGGACCAGGCAAGGGGTTTCCTCAGTTTCCTCATCTTTGCATCAGATGCTCTTTTAGGTTTCTATTATCGTAACATTGAAGATTTCCCCTGTAATCTCTCCTTGGGCTCTGAGTACTGACACAGCACTGAGGTGGTGGGAGAGTCCTGAGGCCCAGTGTGGCTCAGTGCAAGGCAGACAGGGCAGTCCCATGTGGAAGGGGCTGCCCTGGAAGGCAGGGATGAGCTTCCTGTCTGTGGGCCAGGGAGGTGTGAGCAGGTACTGGCCAGCCTGGTTAGGGAGGCTGCAGATGAGACTCCTGCCCTAGCAGGGAAGTTGGTTGCAAGCTCTCTGAAGTCCATTCAAGCTGTAGCTGCCATGGAGGGACCCAAGACGGACATGCCAAAGACTACTCCGCATGGGGAGGTTTGAACCCCAGAGTGCTCCGCCTGGCAGCTTGGATTGTGGGAATGTGTGAGGGTAAATGTCCAGCTGGAAGCAAGGGTAGTCCTTTCCTTGGGAACTGGAGGTAAATGTATCTTCTTGGAAGTTTGGGATCAGAGGCAAGGGGCTGGATGTAAGGACACACTGGTGGAAATGGGGGTGTGATGGGTAGGACTGGGCAGCTCTGCAGGGGCTTTGCCTATTTAGCACTGGCACGGTGGGAGCAGACAGGTAGATGGACAGCTTCCTTTGTGCTGAGTTGTGGAGGACTCTAGGGTGAGGCCATGGCTGAACTCAGGGTGGAGCACTGAGTGGAGGCTTCCTGGGGCTGGGGGCTGGCCAGGATTGGGTAGGACTGTAGGGAAGCACGCAGCTTGGTATTGCACCCTTCTCATGCCAGAGAATTCAGAGATATCTTACAACTTCAAGTGGGGTGGGGTTTGGAGGCTAGATGGGGAGAACTAAAGTTTACAGAGTTCCCTTTATATTTTAAAATTACCTTATTTAATCACCTCAACTATTTTTCAAAGAGCTAGCCTTATTTTGTAGCAGGAAAACAGATGACACACTCAAATGGTTTTGAAGGCAGTTTGCTGGAACGACTATTATGGAGGTGGAGCAGGACAAGTAAACCAGCAGAGCATGTCGGGGCACTTAGGACTAGCATCTGAGAGGCCTGAGGGGCAAGGAGAGTGCTCCAGATCTGAGAGGAGCTGTCAGGGGAGGTGGGATGAGTGAGGGCGTACATACACATACCCCTGAGCACTCTTACTTCTCACTCTGCTCTCCCACCCTTATTGGTAGAAACTGACTGGAGGCCAGAGTGAGTTACCTTTGGTTCCCCACCTATGCAGTATCTCTCACCTCTGAGCTGTTGCATATGCTGTCCCCTCTGCCTGGGACACCTTTCCTCACTGCCCCCTCTCATCACCTGGCTAACTCCTATCATTCTTCAGGTCTTGGTTTCCCTTCCGTACTCCTCAATGCTCGAGTGCTCCCCTGCCCCATGGCACCATTGACTGTTTTCCCACCAGCCTTTGACAAATTTGGGATTAAGGCTTTTGCCTGTGCCCACTGAAGTGATGGCTGGTTGTGAGTGGGCAATTAGGGCCAAGAAACCTGGAAGAGACAAGTTTGGAGGAGGGCAAATCACGAATAGGGGTAAGAAGCTCTGGTTGCGTAGGGCCTGAGCAGACATTTAACCCACAGGTTGGCAGAGCTGGATGCCCTCTGCCTCATTTTTCAGACTCTGCCTGATTTCTTTTATGTTTCTTCCAGGCCTGCTGCCTGACCCAGTTCCCTCCTTCCCAAAGCCAGCCCTGCCTCTTTTTAATTTTTTTTTTTTTTTTTTTTTTTTTTTTTTTTTTTTTTTTTTTTTTTTTTTTTTTTTTTTTTTTTTTTTTTTTTTTTTTTTTTTTTTTTTTTTTTTTTTTTTTTTTTTTTTTTTGCTTTTTGGTATGTGGGTAGCTCCCTAACTGGGAATCGAACCCAGGCCGCAGCGCTGACAGCACCAATGCTGAAGCCTTAAGCCACTACACCATCAGGGAACTCCGAGCCCTGCCTCTTGCCACCTCTCTGAGCTCACACATACTCACTTACCTTCTTTCCTTGGGTGTACTTTTACTTGTAAACCTAGTGAAAACCACATTATTCAAGGCCTGAGGTTAGAGGCATGTCCTCTGTGCATGGCTTCCTAACCCATGTCATTTAGTAGTAGAGGTGAGTGATTATGAACACAAGCCTTGGGGACTGTCACCTGGTTCAAATCTTAGCTCCAGGGGGCGTTGGAGGCACACAGGGGGCAAACTGAGGTATGTGGCTTCGGAGCAAGGGCTGGAGAACACTCACCATTTTTCCTGGGTGTGCCCTCCTCCCATGCAGCCAGCTGGTGGGTGCCATCTTTCTTGTGTTGAACCTCCCCTCACATGGCTAAATCTGAACCTGATTGGTCTCTTGAGCTTTATTCACTCCACCCTGCTGACTCACTGCGATCCCACTGCACCCAACACTGCCAATACCAGAGGCATTTTCTCCGCTGAGCAGTCAGCCCCACCAGCATTGCAATCTTCCTTGGAAAACTATTTAAGTCCACAGGCCCCAGACTGGTGGTGACCAGCACTGGTGTGCTCTGAGACTTTGGCGAAGTAGTTCCAGGCACAGCACTGGCATCAAACCACAATCTGCAGAAGCACCCAGTGCAAGTGACCAGGGAGACAGTGCCAGGGCCCCACAGGGCACCTACTACCTAAGGCTATCCAGCAATACTGGGAGATATAGCAGATGTATCTAATACATAGAAACAAATATAGATAGGTATCCAAAATGAGGAAACAAAAAAATATATCTCAAAAAAAAAAAAAAAAAAAAAAAAAAAAAAAAAAAAAAAAAAAAAAAAAAAAAAAAAAAA